>VYXD01003420.1:0-53504 GCA_013397195.1 Hylia prasina | reverse complement strand
TTTTTTTTTTTAAATTTAAACAGCATCATTCTTATTCAATATGATGAAAAAATCATCGGTCTATTCTAAAATATTTTAAAATAATTTAGATTATTTTTTAGACTATTTAGAAGTCTTTAGAAAATTTTGCTGAATTCCCATTTAAACATCTCTGTGAGTTACCAGTATAATATACAGTTCTGAACATAATTATGAACACATATATTACTTTAATACTATTCACATGGATCACACCTCAGTAGTCCACCAAGGCTAGCAATTAGGAAGTGACACATACCTTTTTAGAAAAAGTTTTCATCCCCCTAAGTGCCAGAGTTATATTTGTTTGTGATTTCTCTGTAATTTGCTTATGAGATTTCATTGAGATTTCATGTGGCTATGAGTCTTTGCAAAGTAAAAAAAAGAAAAAAATCTTCTTCAGCCCCTCTTCTGCTTCCTTGGTATGCTATCTAGAGCAAAGGAAATTAGATTTGTTTGACATTATTTGATCTTGATAAATCTCTAAGCTGTTTCTCACAATCTTATTATCCTCCTGGTGTTTACAAATGGATTGTTTAATAATCTGTCCTAGCATCTTTTCAGATACCAAAAATGGCTGTAATTCCCAGCAGTAAATCCTCCATATGCATTTAATCTTTTTAAAACAAGATACTGTATTTGCTGTTTTACTGTCTCTTGAGATTTCATTCTTCTTTTTTAAATTTTCCATAATACTTGTCAATGACTCAGAAATGGGTTTGAGTGTCTTCTTTAAATATAGCAAATTTCATCAGCACATGCTATCTCAAATACCTTTATCTACATAATCTTTAATCTTTCTTCATTCAGCACCATTTTTTACGTGTTAAACATTTCATCAGAGTCAAACCCTTTTTTCAAGAACGCTGTTGAAAAGAAATTGACCTTTACAGTCTCCTTTTTCATCTTCTACTTGTTTTTCCCATTAGTCACAATATCCTTTTTTGACAAGTATTAAGAAATCAATTTATTTTTTTATCTGATACTTGCTTGGTTAAAATTTTGGTTTTTTTGTTTCCTTTGCATATCTGACATTTTTCCCCTCTAAATTCTATTCTCTTTTTTATCTTATCATGATATATAAACTTTTTTTTTCCATTTTAAATGGTGTTATTTCTTTTTAATGTCAAGTCAATATTTTTCATGCTACTATGTATATATATATGTACTTGTTCATATGTAGTTACCTTTCTTCCATGTTCATTTTTCATGTTCTACATCCTGGAAATTACCAGTTTCCTTGTAGTTTTTCTTTTTTTTTTTTTTTTTTTTTTTTTTTTTTTTTTCCTTGAAAATCCTTCCCTTATTACCATATCAACTTATTTCCAGAGTGTGATGAACTGTTTTTTTTTTTGAAATCCATTGTCGTGGTTTTGCTACTGTCACTCCTTTATTACCTCACAATCATGGACTCTATCACTTCATTTTCATTTTCACCCTAACTGTCTTCCACATTCAGAGTCTCAACCAGTACCTTCAGTTAGTCAGAGTCAAATATATTGACAAGAGCAAAATGCTAAACGATGCTTGAATCAAGGCCCAAAAACTTAGAATATTTTAATGGAAGATGCAGCTTTGACTTCTGTCTTTTCATCCCCTTGGGCATCCTTGGGTTAATTTTTCATGCATTTCTCTGCAGTCATAAGGACTAGCAACCTGTTTACTTGGAAGCTGAAAGAATATTTTAATTCTTATTCATATTTCCATCTCTTATTCTTAAACTGCAGGGCTTTAACACTGATCAGCACAAGACTTCACAAAAGATTTCCTACATTAGGTCTATTGACCACTTGTGAAAAGGTAGTATTGTATGAGTATTTGTAATCTCCTGCTGCTGTGTTTTCAATATTTGGTTATTGAAAAACTCCCCTTCTTTATGTGTTTTTCATTTCTCACATTGAAAAAAAAGTTGAATCTATTCTTCCCTCAGAAGTGTTTTTTACTACATTGTGTCCTAAGGCTTTCAATAAACTCAGAGAGTGAAAGCAGGAATGCCAGCATTAACCTTTAACATAGCATAAAACTCAGTATAATGAAATGAAATAAACTACACAGAATAGTGGAAGGGTCTAATTTCCTGTTGTGTATAATTTCATAAAAATCTGGTTTGTGGTCTAATGAATAAAATAATTTCTTTTGTTACATTATGATGGTATAAAAGTAACTGTTCCTTAATCAGTCTTAGAACACTTTTTATTTTTAAATTTATGTAATATTAGGTAATATTTTGTAAAATACTGAATTTGACTTAGTCTATAAGAAATTGTAGCCAATAACTTCTGATGAGTTTACTATTCACATTATATAACACATTTTTGCATTGCTTTAAATTGATAATCAAGCATTGGAAGGCTCTCATCCAACAATCTAAAACTTTCTCTCTTTCATTCCTGGTTTCCCATTTATAAAAAACTTAGAGTTACAGATTTCACTTGGAATATATAACTTAAGGTTTTTGCTTGCACACAACAATATAGAACAGTGTCCTGACTGACAATTCCTTGGGTCTTGCTTATCTCCTGGCAGCTCTTTCTACAAGTGCTGCTTCCCTGCTGAGTCCATCCTCTTCTAGTGAGAATCAAAGCCACATCAAGCTGAGTTATGGAATGCCTCCTGTTTTCAAAGGCCAGGTCAGGCTAATAGAATCAGAAAGGAATAATATGATTCATATGATTACTTTAGGGCCTGCATAACACTTCAATGTATGCTATGGAGCATCAACAGCTCATTTCTCTATGAAAATGTACTCATAAAATTATTTAATTTATGTAAACTTAGTTAAGTTTATAGAATTGCTTCAGATTAAAGTAAGAAGTGTGAGTTTGAGTTCAGCATATTTTTTCAGTCATGTCTGGTAAAGAAATTATTTAAAATTATTACTTGACATTCTGTATGATAATATGTGAAGTTGTGGAAGAACCTTCACTTAATGAAGGACAAAATGAGATTTTTTTCTCACGAAGAAAGGTCTCTTTTTTAAAAAATGCTGAATTGGAACAATCACAGTCTTCCACGGTATGGCCTTTACATGAAAATATACACTCCTTGCTTTCATTTATCCCATTGAACCATTGGTAACTCTCCACTAAATTCTGAACAGTAGGTAAATACAGCCTAGAAAGGTTTTAAAATGGGTATTGTACTTTGTTTTTTTCCTGGAGCCATAAGTAATCTGAGAGAAGTCCTAATATACAGTGACCATGCACAAGGAGAATAAGTGGAAGATATGACATGGGTCTGTAGCTCTTTAAGCAGCCTTGGAATGAAAATAACTTAAAATCTCTTAGTCATGTGACAGATCACCACTAAGGTGGTCACCAAATGTTAAGGCTGTTTCAGCTTACATTTCAATGTGCCTTATACCCAGTGTTGCACTGAATATAGATGTGAATTGCTTGAGAGTTTAACAGAAAATCTAAGACTCTCAATGATGGCAAAACTCATATATATAAACAAGTGAACATTAAAATTTGCATCTATAGTTCAAAATTACTTCTGAAATTGGAATCCAGTATCATTGAAGATGTGACTTTACAGCTGCAGACTTGTGCACATCTTTAGAGCTCCTGTTCAACAAGAATGAAAACAAACAAACAAAAAAAGTCCCACAATCTTGGGATTGCGCCTTGGGAAATTATGTTGTATGTCTAGTGTTCCAGGCATAGGCTCTATTATGGCAGAAGAATACCCTTTGCAGAAAGATTAACATGGTTACAGCAAGTGGACCAATGAGGCACAAATGATTGGGTCAGTTTTGGGATCACAGATCTGCACTGCAATAATAGTACCTGAAACTTCCTGAAGTCTGAGCCCAGACTATCCCTTTGAGTTTCCTCAGGACCCCGGCCCAATGGCAAATTAATGGAGAGAGAGACAGCTTCAGTCCATTGTCCGAAAAGTAAATTTAATAATACAACAATAGCAAGCAATTTATGTCCACTGTATTGGAGCGAGCTGGATCAAAGCAGCACAAGGGGCAAAAGGCACCAGGCCAAAGGTGGAGTTTAGGGTCAGAGAGGGGTACTTATGCACCCTGCTGTGGGTGAAGAGTTAAGGTGGGGTCTGAGGGAGGGGTCCACTGGGGGACAACAATTAAGAATATTAAAATTTTTGCACCAAAAATCAGCCTATGATAACACAGAGAACTGAGAACTTTCTAGTAACAATTTGCATAGAGAGCATGTCAATAAGCCTTTTGCTTATGACACTGAGAAAGGGGTTTCCCAAGGCATTTTTCCAGGTTTTTTTTGTTTTGTTTTGTTTTGTTTTGTTGTGGGTTTGTTTGTTTGTTTGTTTGTTTTGTTGTTGTTTTGGTTTTTTGTTTTTTTCCTGGGGAAACTGCCCTCTACAAGCACCTTTACATTATCACTACATTATTAGTAACCACAGTCACAAGCAGAGACAGCTTGGTAGCTACTGACAACCTGCAGAGTATTTATGGGAACATTTAGATGAATAGCTTTTCTGGAGTACTTATTTTGTATTCACATGCACAAACTGAAAATGCACTATAGCTTTCTAAAATTTGTCTAGCAGAATAACATTTGGTGTAAGTACTTGTGGCCATGTGTCCCCCAGTAATCTGAGGGTTTGAGAATTGTCATTAAAAAAAAAAAAAAGATAAAATCCAAACATATATTTAAACTCTTGGGAACATCATTAGCTTAGGAATATGCAAAAAGCCAGCACATTTGCAAATTCTCTTGCAAAAAAACCCTTGCAAAATTAGAGCATGAAGAATGAAATATTTTTTTTATACACTGACTGACACAATAGAGAAACTTCTAGGAAAGCAAACAGTAGTGTGAAGGGAAGCTAGAGTGAGAGAATATCACCAAAGTGAGATAGTCTGAAACTGCACATTCTGTCTGAGGATACCAGTGAAATGTTAGGGGTTTTCTTGGATAGATGCATGATTAAAAGCATGTTTAGAAACCATTATTTTGATTTTTTTCTGAAATACAGAAGATACAAGTGCAGTCCTACGGCAAATGTAGGGATTGTTTATAAATATATGATGCAGTGTCATGGTATCAGCTTGAAAAAGGGTCGGTATCCAACTCATATCACACTGACTCTGTGATTCAAGAAAATTATATGGGATAAATTTTTAAAGTACAGAAAAATAAGCCATCAGATACAACTGTGAACTTGTTATGAACAATACATCACAGGAGAAGAAACTATAGTAATTACTAAAAACTGAGACATTCTAATGGCTAGGGACACAAAATATTAGGCCTTTCCCTGTAACAATGGAGAGGTACTGCTGCACAGAATGTTTAGCATAAGGCATGAACTAAAATTATGTTAATTTTTTTTCTTTTTTCAGTTCTTGTTACCATTCTCAATCCAGGTAACTGAAGATTATATAATTTTAGAAATGTATGTGGAGTTAACACAAAAATTCCTGTTGAAACAAATCATGCTTGCAGCAGGCCCAGCTAAGATGTGAGGATAGAGTCTATTCTAAGGAAAGCACTAAAGTTAGAATCCTCAGTAACTGGATTCATTACATTCTTTCTGTGTGGCTGATCTACGATAGCATCCTTCTGCTATTCAAGATGTCTCTGCTGACATCCAATCAAAGTGCCAGATATTTTCTTGAGTAGATTTAGTAGTCTGACATTTCTTCTTCTGACTCTTGGTCACAGCCATCTGAACCCCAGAACTGCACATAGGAGATAGAAAAAAAAAAAAAAATCTACATTTCCATAAAAGGTAAAAATAACTGTATAGAGTATTGCTGTTGAAATTCGATGCTTGATATGAGTGACAAGAAGTAAGAAAACCATGTCATTTTCACCAGGTGTTTTTGATGTGATGATGTGGACCTGGTAAAAGATAATGCACATTCTACTGCTTCATGTCAGCTATAGATTTTTATTCTCTGGTTCAAGATATTTAAATGTTATCCTCCTGCCCTACCCTAACAATACCTGTCACCGGAGGAGACTAGTCACTCTTGAAAATTTTGGCACAAATTAACTCCTGCAGCTTCATTCTTGTACTTCATGGATCAAATGTTTCACACAATTTATAGCAGCACATCAACAACAATAGGCGTTATTGATTTGAATCATGAAATTAATATACCTTTCCACATAAATTTTCATTTTCATCCTTTTTTTTTTAATATCTAAAAATGTAGTTTTACAATTGGGATCTCAAACAACAAAGTCACTTCTCATTATTTTAATCTGATTTGGCTGTGTTATTATTGTACTACTCTTCTCATCTCTGCTGTTCTGTCCTTCCTGTTCTTTGCTTTTCAATACAAAAAGAAACAGCATTGAGATGTAGTAATTATTCTATTATATTATAAAGCAAGAATACCCCACTGTAATTATCTGCTCCTGCCCAAATAGCAGCAATTCCTTTTCCTGTTCCTTTTCCATTTCCTTTTCCTTCTGTAAACATACTGCATAAACACAAACACAACCTTGCTTCAAAATAATCCCAGTGTTTTCTCCTTGAAATACCCAAGTGATTGCAAATAATTACAGTGATTTATTATTCTTGTTTTCTTGTTTTTCCAAATTGTTTCTAGTTGAATTTGTCTGCTTTCACGTTCCATCTATTATTTTTTTTTTCCTGATCTTCTGTTTCCAGCTCCTATACCACCAAGGTAGCTGGCCTACAGCCAGATAGACAGTCTAGGCATAGATGTCTGTTGTGGACACCCTCTCCCCTATGAATGAATGATGCTGTTCATTCCTGCTCTATGGTCTGAACAGAAAGGGGGTCTGACAAAACCTCATAATGTAAACCTTTACTGACACAGTAAGAAAGATTAGGTACAACATGTCCATGAGGCAACTCACCCAATCACCGACAGCAAAAACAGGATCATAGGTGATGATGTCATGTCTCCAGTGGACTATCTGTGACAGTGTATGTGGGTTGTCTGGCAGCACCAGCTAATAGTGCCAAAGCCTTCTGAATGTGAGTGAGAGCTGTGACACATCTTGTCTGCACAGCAACACAATTATCGCGCAGAACCACACCTTGTGCGAATAACGTGGGAGGTTTCCTGCCCACACTGCTGGTACCAGGCCAGGGGCAGGATGTCAGGAAATGGGCTGATCTGCTTGCAGTCTGACCTTAAAAGCATAATTATAATTTTTCCTCAGACAATCCACATTTTCAAGATAACAATGCTCTAATAAGAACCAATGAAATTGTACTTCACTTACTGAAGCTTGATTGTGGTGCTTCAAGTAGATTGAGAGATATTTCTTTACTGAAAATATTAAAAAAGGTAGTTTCTTGAATGAATTGCATGATATTGAAGATGAAGTGAATATTAGTTTTTCACTTTCAAGAGATATTTTCAACTTTCTTTAAGAAACAGTAATGTAAGCATTTATCTTCAGGGCTCTTAAATTTCTTTTTTTTTTTTTTAATATAAACTCAAATTATCCTGTCTCATTTTGAATCTTAATGAATGCAACTACTGAAGTTCAGTGGTGATTCAAAGAGTGAGCAGATGTAAACCCCTCCAAATACCAAAGTCACCAAGACACAAAGAAATTGTTTAGCACAACACCCTTAGCCTAAGTTTAAATTAAAAAAAAATAAAATAAAAATCAACCAGACAAAATTAAGCTGTCTTCCTCTTTTCATGCGTCAAGACATCTTGGTTGTTTTGAACTTAATTTATTTTGTGGGTAGGTTCTATTTAAATTTATTTTAGCTTCTATTTTCTCTATGCCAAAAAGAGTTGCTTTTGTTCATCCTATACTAAGTCCCAGGTTTGCATCTGAAGATTTATCTCTATTCAGGAAAGAGAAGTGTTTATTGGCCAAAGTTTATTTTTCATAAGAGATACTAAAAAGCAGAAACATCTATACAAAAGGGAAATAAATATTTGATTCTATGTAAATAAATAATGATTCCTGTGGCAAAACTGCTCATAAGTTTTCCACACAAAATGACCAAACTTCTCAAATTCAAATAGGACAATTAAAGACAGAAGCATTTGTCTGCAATTTTCATTGCATGGGTAGCACAAAAGAAAAGGTTTTAAAGTGTATTTTAAAGTGTATTACCCTTAATCAGTAAGGTCTAAACAGTATTTTAAGGGTGCAATCTTCTAAATGTGATCTCCTATGTCTTTTTGTACCCTGGGATACTCTCAGTAATAGGATCTCCCTCAAAGCCTTTTTAGCACCACAGGATTTCTTTCTGCCCTACTAGAAGTTCTCTCTGATCATGGATAGCCTTGGATCACAGTAGGGATGAGAGATCTTGAAAAGGAATGAATTAATGAACAAGCAAACTTTAAAGAATTTAGGCCTTTGTGTCTTAATGACACAAACTACTACTATTAAAATTGTCCCCTAAATACTACTAGCTTTTCTGTCATTTCTCTGTGCTACAGCCCAAGGATCTACGTAGACTCAAAGTTTTATGCTGATAAATGACTACATTCAGTTCTCATAAGAAAACATATCTCTCTTCAGGACTTCATAATGCCTCATGAAATCTGCCAAGGCTTAGCAATTCCATTCTCCCTAGCCCCAAAGGAGTTTGCTGCTACCAATAACTATTTCTCCTGTTTGCTTTTAATATTTCTGATTTAAAATACAGGCTTGTTTGGCTCTTGAACTCTACAGTTTGAAGCTTACCAGTAAAAATACCATTTGTTGTTGTCCAGAAATCATAGTCAACCAAGTATTCAACACTCATAAACCCACAGCTCCTGTAAAATGACTCTGTAATAGACAGCTTGAGGATTTATAGCTCTCTCATGGCTCTTGTTTGGCATACTATCCTAATAACCACTTATACATAATCAGATGGAATTTATGCAACCTTATCCAGTAAATGGGCCATGTGAATGTTTCTCTATTATTGCTTCTGTAGCTCACAGACTGCAAAACATTTGATAGTAATTCCATGCAAAAACAAATTATTGTTCTAAGAATAGAAATCTCAATGGCCTTGACATAAGTAATTTCAAAATACAGTGGAGCTTAGATCTAAAGAAATGCTTGAGGGATAGAAAATTTGTTTGTCAAACTGTTTTCCCACTAATTCAGTCATTCGGCTCTTTGTTCTGGGGAAAAAAAAAAAAGGAAATTAGTGTGATAAAATGGTTAAGGCTCCTAAATTTATGCTCCTCAAATAAATCCTTTACTATGTTGCTTTCACAGCTGCCCAGAAAGAATATTTTTAATTTGCATCTCAATATCAAATGAAAAATGTTTTGTCACACTGTTTAGAGGGCAGCCAAATATATCACACTTCTTTGAATTACTTCAGGGAATTAAAAACTGTGTCTTGTACCTATGAGGGTAATATGGATATTTGTAGTCCTAGTGTTGTTTTGTTTAATTTTGTATAGTGTAAGGTATTTAGTAATAATTAAGGTTATTTTTTTTCTGCAAATCTTATGTCCAACCTACTTAATGACTGAGACATGAAATTACAACTGCACATAAACAAAGAAATATTCAGGAATCAATGTAGGGTTTTTGTAAAAAACAGTCTTCCTGACACACAATTTTATTTATCTCTATTCACTGCTGTTAGACAAGCACTGAATACAGACTTTCTGATTCCAAATTGTCTGTAAGTTTAATGCTGCATTCATTGCTTATGGTTTTGTGCTCAGAAGCAAATGGTTGGTTACACACACCTTTTTATCATTCTGTCTTTCCTCACTTTGACCTGAACTTTAACTTTTGTTGTAATATGATGTTTATTTGTAGAGTTATCAAAGTTTAGAATCTTAATATGTTTTCATATGATGGCTGAAAAAGCATATATCATTCCACATATCTTCAATAGCATAAGGCAGGATCTTGACAAGAAATATTGAACAATATTAAACAGTATGCAACTTCAATGGACAAAAAAAGGCTTTTAGTCTGTTCAGTCAGCTACAAAATAGCAGTTACAATCCTAACTATTTCTTCAGCTTGTAAAGAACAGCATGGGACCAAAGCCAGAAAGCCAATATTGAATTTGAGAAAGATTGGTCAGTGAGGTTGTTTCTATTACATGATTGCTATCTGCTATATGTAATTTTGTGTCAGTAGCCAGTTTATTACATTTGTGTGTACATAATTACTTTAAAGTGATATATATTAATATTGACACATATTTATATTTTGAAAATCACATTACATGAATTTTCCCAAGTTACACTCTGTCACAGAAAAAAAAACCCTGAAACAAACCCTTGATGATTTATGACGTTTGGATTTCATAGATTAAATTTCAGCCACTCTCTCGCCATTTACATTATGTAAAACTATATAAACTAAGGTGAATTTTATCATGTATGCTTGCCAGAAATATCAAGAAACTTTGCTATTTTCATGGGAGACCCCATACTTTACTATTAACCTGCAACTTCACCGAACACAAAAAAACTGTAAAGAAACTAAACTCAGCATTTCATGGAGTACAGATAATACCTACACCAGTATATAATGCCCTGTCTACACTAAATAGTATGTGGTTGTTTTTCTTTAATATTATTATATTGTTTTGGAAAAGGTGGAAGCTAAAATAAGCTAGCTGTACTCACCAGTGCTAGAATTGTCACCTGCAGTATTGTGATAGTTATTATAAACAAGCAGTACAGCATCACTTACATGCTTAGTTCTTGCTCCATATTTATGTCGCTATAGGTTTTCCATTTCCTTCATTAACCTCTGATAAAAGATTTTAGATCAGTTTTGAAATACAGGTAGCACTTTCGTTCCTGCTGAATAAAACAGATCTATTCTGATAGATCCACTCTGACATGTCTGCAATAAGGCACATGGTCCGGTGTTTAACCAGGAGTGTCATGTTCATGTGTCTGAACAACTGGTGCAACTTTTGTCACAGATGGAGAGAAAGAAAAGAAAACATTTTCCCCTGTTAATGTCACTATCCTACCTAAAAATATTTTGGGAAATCTTGTTTGCAGTCAGGCTTCTTAGGCTATGAGAGGGAGGATGTACAGACAATGCTATGACTCTGATTAAGCAAATATATAATTATGGGTTGGGGACTGTAACATCATTACCTTTTGCTGTGAATGATGAAATAAACAAATGGATCAGTGTGTATACTATGATGCAAAATGGTGAAATTATTACTTATAAAAGTAGAATTTTTAATTTTAATCGGTACATAAGAGGCTCTCCTTCCTCCTAACACTTTTTCTTTCTCTGCCATGATCACCCCCATGGGCTTCTGGGGAACACTCTCCCTCACCACCACCTTCTCCACAGACTACAGGGGAGTGAATTCTTTCTCCAGTGCCTGGACCACCTCCTCCCCCTCCTTCTTCTCTGGCCTTTCTGTCTGTAGGTTTATTTCTCACAAGTTTGGCCCTCACTCCCCTCTTGGCTGTGCAGAACTACTCCCTTTCTGAAACATGCTTTCCCCAGGGTGTCACTGTGTTGCCAGCAGGACTGGTTGTGCCTGCACAGTGACCCTGCAGACCTGCTGCCACTGACTGGGCACCTGCACCCAGTATCCCATGTTATAGAACAGACAATGAATGTCATTAAAAGATGTAACTTCCAATTTTAAGATTTATGACTTACAAATTCAAAATTCTAGTAAAGAAGTTTTTAGATTATGGTAAAGGAAAACTATTTATATTTGACTATTATTAAAAAAAAAAGGTGGGGATTTTTTTCTTTCTGTTTTTAAATTTTTTAAAACCTTTATTTTCCTGATTTGGTAGTATCTTCATCAAATTACTTTAACTTACCCTATTGGGCTAATTTTAATTAATAGGTTAAAGTAAAATACTTTTCCAACATATAAAAAAATACACAAATGAAACATTTGAACAGTAAAATAAGAAAATATTAAAGTAACAAAATTGCCATTCAAAAAACCAGCTATAGATTTTTGTGTTATATTTCTGTGTGTGTGTTTATAATTATTTAAAGTCACATTCTGAACAAGTAGGTGGTCAACTTTATTGGTGAAAATCACCAGAGGACAATTCCCTTAGGGGAAAACAAAAAGAATGAAAACCAAATTCTAAAAAATTTGATACCTGAAACATGCAGAGCTCAGTTAAGATTAGGAGAATAGAATAGGAGATTAGAATATTTACTTCTGTGTTTTGATCTGGGCCACCCACACTAAGGATATAGCTTAACCAACAGAGTTAACTTGCATCACTCCTTCACTTCTTGTGGATCTTTGGGGCAAGCCAGACTCTTGGCACAATTTAGGCTAGATTAGCAACTTTTATAGTTATTTACAACTGTAAGAAATCATAGCAAAACCCGGAGGTTACAGAACATCACATAGTTCCAGCTGTATGTTCTTTCTCCCAGTATGATACAAGTGCCTGCAGTAACCAGTGTTGCCATAACATACCCTAAGTTCCCCATGAGGCTTTTCTCTAAGTAGTATATTATAAGCCACCAAGGTCTGCAAGACTGGAGGCATTTTTCCCTATTATTGGCACAATACAAAGCAGCTAGGAAGAGAACCCAGAACATTTGTCTCTTTTTAAAACTGAAAACTGGGCATTTATTGTATTCTCAGAGCTGTGAAGATGAATTTTTTTGGATAATTTTGTTTGTCATTTTCCTTTCATTTGTTGAGTATTCATTGTTATGTTCAAAAGCTGATCATACGTCTTCTTGTTCTGCAGTCATTTAGTGGGTTTTTTTTAAGCTTTTCATGTTCACAAAATAGAATATAGTCATAAAAAGCTGTTATGTATTTGAGGGTAAATTACATATTTAAGGTGAGAGAAAAGTATCCTTGATGTGGACTGATTCAAAGAAATAAACTAAAAGTGTGAAATAGAAATTACATACTAAACTAGTTTTAACACAGATTAAAGGGGAAAATATAGACCCAATGGTCAAGACTGTGGGATAAAGCCACCGTCCCTTATCACTATTAAAACATTCATACAAGGACTTAGTAAAATAAATTGTTTCTTCCTTTACTTGAACAAATGCTGGTTCACATCCTATATACTTACACTATAGATTTTATTTTAGTCAATGCAGTTAATGAGACATTTAATTAAAATGATTAGATGATTTTTCTTTTCATAAACATATTTGGCATTTATATTGCTACAGCTGGGATTTATCTCAATTGCAAAAACTCCCAGCAGACATGAACCCTAATTACCTTAAAGTTTTACACAACATTTTGAAAGAAACCCTTATTTACAGTGAAATTATGCCTTGTCCACATGGAGAAGGTATATAGATCAGTAATATTTTTTAACATTAGGAGATACATATTTCCTCTTCAGACTTTACAAGCCTGCCTATGACCAACTAATTTGATTTAATACACCATAATCAGGGCCTATTGTGCATTTGAATAACCTAATTTGTGACAAAACAGATGCAAAAGATCCTTTAATAGATTCACCTGCAATTCTGGAAAATTATAAATAATTAATAACTAGTTCTAGAATGTAAAATTTCCAACTGAATTTAACAATATATTTAAAGGCTTTAAAAGCATATTCAGTGTTACAATGTGCACAGGCCATGTCAACAGATTGCAAGGATAAAAGAATCCTATTTCTTGTGAGTTAGTAGTAAAGGTTTTTTTCTACCTGAAGGATTGTTTATAGGTCTGTAAACATAAGGGTATAACTTAAAAGGAAGAAATTTGTTTTGTGTTTGCATAACACACCTGCATGTGTATGTATATTATATATATGTATATATATATCCTTATGGTTGTGTTTGGGGGTTTTGTTTGTTTATTTGTTTTAATAATACCATCTGGCAATATTAAAGACAACTATTTTAAGATTTAAAAAAAGCAACTTATTTTGTGGAAAACTAACATTATGAATATAAATATATCTGGTTTATTTCTTTATCTGCATTTCTTCTCCAGAAGAGTAATGAACTAAAGCTCTTTGGAGGTTAAAGAGCTGAAGAAAGCAATTTGTTAAGTTTGATTTATTTATTCACATTTTAAACAACACAGATACTGTGTTTGGAGCACATTAAAACTCTGATAAAATTTAAAATAAAGATGATTTATCTTTCTAAATTTTGAAAGTTACAATTCCTGCTTTATATTCCGTGATGTTACCTAGATGATGCTCAGTATTTTTCTAAACTTAGTTGTCCCAATAGTGTTCATTTTTGAAGAAATTTAGTTTAGGATTTGATTTGTTTAGCTTATTTTCCTTATATGCAATTTTTTTTTACTCTTGTGCCATTTTTTTTTCCTTTTATTGAAAGAATGCATACTGTAATTATTAAATAAACTTAGCAAAATTAAGTACAGGTAGTCATTAACAGCTGACCTGGTCAAAGTTCAAAAAAGATATATTTGCATAAAACTAATTTTCCCTTTCCATTAACTCTTGTCCTTTCTGTTCATTCACATTTACAGATCATAAAATGTAGTATCTGACTCTTCAGCACATGCTCACTAATGTACTCTTTCTTTTTAAGCTTCCTTATGTTTACATTCTTTATCTTTCTGAAACTTGATTTTAATAATAAAAGTTTTCCACTGTCATAGGCTCTTCCTCTTCCTGTTCTGCAATATCTGAACTCTGCTGTCAAATATGTATTGAACAATAAACACCACTTTCAGTACCATTCATTATCTCTAGATCTGTGAAGAAATATTAGCTGTGACAGAACCTTTCAATCTGAGAATTCAGCTGAAGAGAAGATTTAGGGTGACTAGAGACAAGTGACATGTCTGAAAGACCACAGAAGGTAATAGCAATTGCATGTGAGGAGAACAAAATAAATTAGAATGTTGACACAAAGTAGAGTTGAGAAGCAAATTACTGGGAAAGGGAAGACTGACAATATAGGCATAGGTTGAAATGAGTGTAAGGACTTTTCTAAGGTGGTGTTTTATAAGAACAGCAATGGACAGCCTGGAGAATTGAAAGTGAAAAAAGAATTATTATGATCAGAAAGGGTAAATAGATGAATAGACAGAATTAGAAGGGTAGGATGGAAAGAAATATTGAAATCAGATGACGTTCCAAGATCAAATATAAAAAGACCTGAAGAGTGCAAAGACGCAATTCTTTGCGGATGGTTGCCAAGAAAAGCATTCTCAGTACTGATAAAAAAAGAAATGGGAGAAGTAGTTGTACAATAGCGTTATCATTGTGTTAGCTTGTTAGTAAAACAGCCAGGAAAAATGGCTTGAACAAAGGCAACCCCTCATAGAAAACATTCTTTTTTAAAGCATTTAATGTTACTTTGTCAATGAAAAGGTTTCCTACTTGGATATTCCTGCTAAAATATAAAGACACAGATTATTAATTAACTCTTTAAATAAATGAAATAAAAGCAATGCATATGTGTATGATATTTAATCATAGTGTTACAATTCTTATCTGTCTTGTTTTAATTCTGTACTTTATGATAGAGGAGATTTTCTGCACAATATAAAATGAGATATAATACTAGCTTTATTTCTGAGATGGTAATCCTGGTTCTAAACATGTCATGGGTGAAAACATACACATGAGGCAAGAACAACAAAACTATTATTAAAAAGTTTGACTTTTTTTCCGAAAGAAAATCATACAGATATTTTGTCTTTGTCTTCTAAGATTTTGTAACACTCATGATATAGTTTTTCTTTATCACTTCAG
Organism: Hylia prasina; assembly: GCA_013397195.1. Taxonomy (NCBI): domain Eukaryota; kingdom Metazoa; phylum Chordata; class Aves; order Passeriformes; family Sylviidae; genus Hylia; species Hylia prasina. The sequence goes on along the minus strand of VYXD01003420.1, from coordinate 37,897 downwards.
CTGTACTTGCTTTGATACTGAATAAACTGCAGCTCCTAACTACTCAATCCCATAAATCTGCTGACAATTAACATAACCAGTAATGCACCATTTTCTTAAGAGAAAAACAGAGTGGTCCCATTAAGTGGTTATTTGTCAGCCTGCCTGGATAACAATATCTGACATGCTTTGTTCATACCAATAATCTGAATGTGTTTCAAATAGTTAGATGTCTTTTAATTCACAGGGATTTACTATTTTTTTGTCAAGTCCATTGCTTTTGCAGCTCTGGTTTATCAGGCATCTCAGAAATGCTTTCTGTGTGATTGCTAAGCAGTTATGTTTTCTTGTAACTACCTGCTTTCTTTTTTCTCTGCTTTAATGAAAATGCACATTATACTAAACAGTCTTTCTTATAGGATGGTAATTTTCTCTTCAATTTTTTCATTTCTGTGTCTGTCAAAGTGTGCTTTTTGCTTTGAGATGAATACTTTGAAATACTATTCATGCTGATATTTTACAGATGGTACTTGTGCTAAACAGCACCATATTCCTCAAGCAGTCTTATTAAGCTGAATAGTTTGGTAGGGTATTATTTTTTTCAGCATAAGCAGGAACAGCAGATTCTCAGTTTAAATTGAAAATACTAGGCAACGATGGTAAAGACTGAGATTTTGAAACATTGAGTTCTAATTTCTCAACACTGAAGGCCACCAGTTATCGACTCTTATCACCTGTGCATTTTTAAGTTTTAGATTTTTTAGGACTATCGTGTGAGTAAAGTAATATTTTTAATGTGTGTGAAACTTGCAGATGATATAGTGGAAATATGTTTATATATACTTTATATAATATATGCTATATAGTAAAGTATTAATACATTATAATTTATAATATTTATCACAATATAATAGTAGAAATAGGCTCATCTAATCATACAGCATATTTAATACATTATACAGCAAACCCTATAAATATCTATATTTTGAATTATACAATATATAAATATTGAAGCCAGACTAGAATATTACAGCTGACTTAATGACCATTTTAAAACAGGGTAAATAGGAGGACTCTGGGAACTACTGAGCAGTCAACCTCACTTCCATGCCCAGAAAGATCATGCAGCATATTGTCCTGGAAGATATGTTAAGATAGAAGATAGTGAGGTGCTTAGATACACCCCACATGGCTTCACTGAGGGCAGATTCTGCCTGCCTAATCTTGTGGTGAAATAACTGCATCAATGGACAAAGGAAGAGCTACAGATGTTGTTTACTTGCTTTTATGTAAGCACTTTGATGAAATCTCCCATAATAGTCTTACTTGTGCTTTGCAGAGGTATGGGTTTGATGGATGGACTCTTAGTTTGATAAAGATTTGGATGGATAGCCACACCCAAAGAACTGTAGTTAATGGCTCAATGTCTAAATGTAAACCACTAATGGCTGCTGTCCCTGCTGTTAGTTCTGGGGTCAGTAGCTTTTAATATCTTCATTAATGACATAAATTCTGGGATAGACCTCACCATCAGCAAGTCTGCAGATGACACTAAGCTGAGTTCTGCATTTGATTTGATAGAAGAAAGGGGTTTCACCCAGAGGGATGTGTATAGCCACTCCTTGAGGAGTGGGTCTGTATGAAGCTTATAAAAATCAACAGGTCGAATTCAAGGTCCTACATATGGGCCATGTCAATCTCCATCATGAGCACAGACTAGGGCATTCAAAGCTGCTTCAAAGCAGCCCTGCAAACAGGAATTTATGGGTGGATGAAATATTGGACATGATCCAACAATGTAAGCATGGAAACCAGAAAGCCAGTCATATCCTGAGCTGCATAAAAAGTAGTTCAGCTAGGAGATTATGGGAGGTGATTCTCCCTGCTCAATTCCACTCTTAATTGACCTCACCTGGAGTACAGCATTCATCTCAAGGGTCCTGAACACAGGAAAGACACATACCTGTCAAAGAAGGTCCATACAAATTATCAGGGGGCTGGAACAACTTTCCTGAAAAGATTGACGGAGAATTTCAGTCTATAAAGGCAGTCTATAGGAAAGATGGACAAAGGCTTTTTACCAAGGGTATATAGTGATAGTACAGAGGACAATGGTTTTCAACTGAAAGAAGATAGGTTTACATTAGGCAATAGGAAAAACATTTTTATGGTGAGAATAGTGAGTGGTTGGACCAGATTTCCCAAAGAAATTGTCTACAGTCTCTCACTGAAAATGTTCAATGTCAGGTTAGAGGCGGCTTTGAGCAATCTGTTCTATTGGAAGGTGTCCCTGCTAATGGAAGGGGGGTTGCAACATTATCTTTCAAGGTCCCTTTCAACCCAAACCATTCCATAATTCTATATTTACATCTACATTCTATCTATATCTATTTTATTTGTATCTTTTTTCTAACATATTTTTAATAAATATATGCAATATGGGCATATATATATATATAGGTAATTGATAGCTGAATTCTCAGTTCCCCTTTGGACATTTAGGTACAAAGGTCTACAGCCAGAGGTATTCAACTTTCTAGTTATGTCTCTTCTTAAAACTAACTTTCCATGAGATATTATACTCTGTTTCTGCATACATCCAGAAGCAATCTTATATTGATTTGGTTGAATAATTTTTCACCTTTCTTATGAAAATTCAAAGCTGGTCTATTAACCAGCCTTCTTATGTGAGTTCCTGGAAAGGTTTGAAAATGATAATGTATTTGACTGTCAGAAAAATTAAAGGAAATATTGCTCATGAAGCAGGTATAGATCCTCCACCCTATACCAAATACACTAAGTAGTAGGGGATTTATATAGATTCAACCATCTCCAGAAAAGAGGGCTTCATGACGTGCAATGATTACTTGGGCAGACAAATGTCATGACTCTGAACAGCCACCCTTCCTATTTCCTTCTTTAGCTTTTATTGATGAGCACAGAATTATGTGGTCTGGGATATATGTTTGTTCACTTGGTGTGGTCTATCCTAACAGTTCCCCTCCCAGATTCCTGTCCATGTTCAGCCTACACTGATGGGGGACCGAGAGAAACAAAAAAGGCCTTGACACCGTATAAATCCTGTTCAGCAATAACAAAAGCCTTGGTATGCAAACTATAGGCCCACACAATCTTCTATGAAGAAAAGCAACTCTGTTCCACCCCAAACCAGTACACAAGCACAATGCACAGAGATCAAGATATCCCTTTTGTGAATTTTATAACCCTTGGAATACTGAAGGATGTTCACTCCTCTACTGACGCTGTTCAAGATCACAACGACATGGACTCCTAAGAAGGCTGACAATGACTCCTTTATTTTTAGTTATTTCTTCCCTTTTATGCTATTCTACAAAGAACAACCCAATGGGTGGAAAAAAGATAAACTTCTTCACCTACATTGGTCAAGTCAGGGGGACATCAAGAAGAAGTCTCTCCTAGGGAAAGGAACGTAAACATAGGTTACAGTTAGGAATACATGTCTCTTGTTGACAGAACAGTCTGTGGGAAAGCGTTTCAGAGAAACCAAAACATCACAGGCATGAACCAGGGCTACACTCTACAGAAAAGTTGATTGGAGGTATTGTGTATATGCAAGTCAGTGGCTTCCATCTTACACCACATTGTGAACCCAGAAGGACATGGGAGACTGGAGTGGAGCTCCTGCAGAGACAAGAGATTATTGGTACATGAGGGAAGTGTCTTTGCATTTCCAAGCTCCTACTGAGGTATTATCAGATACTTAACTTCTGTTTTCAGGGGGAGGATAAAAAAAACGAGAAACCCACAAAACAAAACATACGAAGTAACATCTTTTTCCTTTAAAAGATGTTAAAGTCTATTATGGAAACTCTGGTAAGCCCCGAGAGGTACAAGGAAATAAAAAGAAACCTGGGAAATGTAGGAAAATAGTTCTTGATATTGTCAAACATAATATTATACAATTATATAATATTATATAATATAACTAATATATTATATACTACATTGTTGTCAACATAATGGTATATAAAATTCATGTTTGTAGACAGGTAGAATATCTTAAAGATAAAGAATTTAACTTTCAACAGCCTATGTCTCAGCTTCTCCTTTTCTCCCCCTGCACCAAATACTAGTGAATATCTTTGCAAGAGTACTGAAGTCTTAATGTGTTCATGTAGAAGTCCTTGTAGCAAAGGGCTGATACACTTCCAATCAAAACTAAATCACAGAGAGAAGTTTCTTAGGATGTAGCAGAATGCTGCTCACTATCAGAGACTGATGAGAAGTGGAGTAACTGGAGGAAAGGAAAGCAAAACAAAAGAAGCCCTCGAAGAAAGAGCTGTAGACTGACCTCTTTCCTCTGTGGAGCGCAAACTCATAGCACAGGATGTTCTCTGGTTTTCAACAGCCTAAAGCACTGAAGAAGATCTCAAGTATCACTTAACATCATAAATGAAAGGGTGAGCTTTATTCCCATTTCAATTAGAGCTAGACAGACTACTTTCATTAACTTCTGTTGCCATCGTGTTCTCATTACACACCTGTGACTCCTTTCTTGTGTGTATTTATTCTATATGCTCAGTCATGTTGCTCTTTGATAATTTTCTTTCTGAAGCGGCTTACACACTTAGAGTTACCAAAGCAGGGCATGGGCACTCTTTCTCTGGAAAGGTGGAGGAACACCTTTTTACCTTTCCTGTCTCCACAGATCTAAAATGAAAGGCTAGAGTTCCCCCATTCGTCATACTGTACTTTAAATTGAGTGTAAAAGCATTGGACTACAGATAAAATAGCAACAATTTTTCAATACCTTTACAGGTTTTTCTTCTCATTTCTTAAAGTGCAAGTGAAGAATGCTGAGGACAAGGATGCATTTTTATTTTCCACTGTCAATAAAAGATAGTCTACAATTGTGGATACAAAATAATCTAAATGTTTAACTGTAGATGCTTTGGGTTTCCTGGTTATAAACTGACTCCATCTCAGGCCTGAAAAGCAACACAGCCATGGTCTGATCAGGGACATTCACCACACAGATTGTCAGAGATCATAAGATGCCCCCAGCCATATAACTTCTTGCCTACAGAAAATAATTATGAAGCTGCTGTTTTTAAAAANAAAAGTTTTCTTTCTTGTTGTTTTTAAAAAAAAAAAAAAAAAAAAAAAAAAAGTTAGATATGAGAAGAAGAAAAGTTCCCTGTAACTCTCCCTCTCTACATTCCTATTGCCTAGTATTTCTGTGGATTTTTAAGGATGGTCTTGTGCTTGTCCTCTTTAGGACAGTAATTATCTATTCATAGAATCATAGAGTAGCTTGGGTGGGAAGGGACCTTAAAGATCATCTAGTTCCAAGCCACCTGCTGTAAGCAAGGAAATTTTTTACTAGACCAGGTTTCTCAGGACCCCATCCCATCTGGCCTTGGACACTTTCAGGGGTGGGACTGACACAACCTTTCTGGGCAATCTGTTTGTGAGGTGACCACCCACATTCTATAACAGAATGATGTTAATTTTACACTGCTTATTGTCATTTTTCTATTGCCTTCTGCATTACCTGCTTGACTGCCAACATTTGACAATTGCTTGTTCCTGTGCCCTTAGCACGTCATCATCATCACTTTAAAAAGTGACCAGCACTGATGGGCCTCATCACTTGCAAAAACATTTTCCTGGGGGACCTTACTAATTCAATGAGCAGGCTAAAGTCTTCTGTCCTCATGTCCAGAGCTGAGGTTTTGATGGTATTTTTCCTACTGTCAAGAGAGATTTTAAACCAAATATCTTTGTGGATGCTGTGGCCAAGGAGGCCACCAGTTTCTATGTTCATTCAAGATAGATTCTGTTGACAAGCAGTAGACCAAGGAGGGAATCATTCCTAGTCGGTCCCTCAGGATCTGTTCCATAAAATTGTCATCCTGGCTTTTTAGGACTCTTCTGGCCTGGGTTGTACCAGCTCTGTGATGGTTTCAGTTAATTTCTGCCAAGTTGAAGTCCCCAATAAGGACAGGGCAGTTGAATTGGAAGTGTTCCTTAGCTCCTCAAAGAATAATTGATGTCATTGTTATGGCTGGGAAGTCTATAGTAGACTCTCCCAGTGATATCCTCATTATTTGTTTATCCCTTGATTCTCACCCAAAGGCTTTCAATTGTGCCATTGCCAGCTGTGAGCTTCATACATTCTTACCCTTCTATTATATACAGTGCTACCCCCAGCCTCTTCTGCCCTGCTTTTCACTCCTGAAGAGCCTGGAAACATCCAACAGGGCACTCCAGTCACAGCACTCATCCCACCAGGTTTCACTTATACAATGATGTCAAATCATTGGGACAAAGCCTTGAGCTCCTCCTTTTTGTTCTTCATGCTTCCTGCATAAGTGTAGAAACATTTCAGGTGTGGTACATTATAGCAAACACCTTATGAAGTAGATTGAGGGACCCCATTAGCGCTAGTTTCCTCAAGTTTTGGCACATTATCCTGCTGCTCATTGCTGGTGAACCTGGTTTTGTCCCTTTCCCCCTTCCAAGTTAGTTTAGAGCTCTGTCAGCTAGCCCCACAGCTTCTGTGCTAGAATTCCTTTTTCCCTCTGAGATAGGTGCATCCCATCAGGTGTCAGTAGAACAAGAATTGAGTAGATCCTCCCATTACCAAAAAACCCTAAAGCTTTCCACTGGCACCAACCTTGGAGCCATGCATCGACCTGATGGATCTGCCTATTCCTATCAGTATTATTTATTGTATAGAAGGATTGAGGAAATCACCTGCACTCTTGATCCCTCTACCAATCATCCTGGAGCCCTAAAGTCTCTTTAGATTTCTCTTGGAATTCTCTTTGTTATTTCATCACTGCCAGTTTGAACACTAACAGATACTGAGAGAAGGGCCTTTCTAGACTGGAGAATTTTCCAGGAATGTGTCTTATCCATACCCCTGGGAGGCAACAGACTTTCCTGTGAGTTTGGTCTGGTCTGCACACTGAGCCATCTCTTCCCCTTATTACAACTACTCTTTTTTCCCTCTTAAAGAGGACGTTGCAGTGCAGGGTACAGGTGGTGTTGTTTTAGGAGGCCCCACTATGGCAGAAGGACCTTTGCCCCCGTCATCAGTTGTCTGACATTCCAGAGCATCATACCTGTTGCAGAAGACACCTATTAGTCAAATTCTGTGAAGAGGGAGGAATCTTCTTCCTAGTGGGTGCAGGGGGCATGCTTCCTGTCTGCATCTGTAACAAATCCTTGGCTAACAGTCCTTTGACTAATTAGGACTGGGTTCCACCGGGTTCTGAGTCCATCTGCTTCTCCACTATCATGGAGATTAGAGACCCCCAAGAGCCTTGAAAGTGCAGCATGTCTGAAAATAATTGGTCTATGTTTTACTCATTTGCTCAAGTACTACTCAGTCTGTTCATTTCTTCCTGTAGTTCCTTTACCTGGTGAGACAGCTCCTCAAATACAGCACATCTTCTGCAAGAACTGTTTGCTGACCCCAGCCTTAGGAAGAGGCACACAGGCACTCTGTGACCTGGAGAACTCCAGCTACCATAGGCAGGTCTGGCTGGCTGGAGGTCTTAGACACAGCTGTTTCAGCGACCCTTGCAGCTACATGGGATTGAGTTTTAGGGTGTGTCAACACCATAACTGAGGAAGATTAATTTGGTATGCCTGTAAAACTGGGGCTAAAAGGATCTCTTTGCTCTTTCTTACCGGCTACTGAGCCTGTTGCTGCCTCTATTGGCTGCTCTCCAATGGTCAGAGAGGAGCCCTTCCTGCTCACCCTGCCTACACAAACTGCCTTGCAAACAACCTTACCACATCAACTGTTGTGCCACACCCCTGTCTGCCATGCTCCAGGTTGCTGACAATCCCTGGAGTCACTTAAATCACCCTCAGTTGCTCCTGGCACCACTCCCTCCTCACCTGGTTGTCTGTCAAAGGCTTCCAGATTGTGATGAGGCTCAGGGCTACTGGACCAATTCCTGAACTCAGGAACTCCCCCTGTACAGCTCGATCATAGCCCTGGTTCTTCAGTTGCAACCACTTGAGCTTCACCAACTGAGTTGTTCAGTTCTATCTTTTAAAGAGGAAATTAGTAAAATTTCCATTCTGCTCCTCTAGGACAGAAACAGATTTTTACCACTATTTATACTCATGAGAAAGTGAACTCAGTGCACAGCGGTCAATGTTGTGTTTGACAGCAACAATGAACTCAGAAAATGTTCACGGAGAACACGGAGATAAAATTGAGAAGCTATTGTGTTATTAGACCATTGTGAAATAGGACTCTGTGGAAACAGCATGATGTAGCCTGAACAGCCCTTGCTATCAATTTAGCAACATTTTTGTTCTAGAGTATGCAGAGATTATGATTAAGCCTAGTCTGTGTACCATGGTCTCATCTTTGTGTCTACTTAACAATCTTTTTAGCACTGAGATTATGCAAAAACAATACTTTTCAGTCCTTTTTCTTTTCAAACATTTTCATAAAAATTGTGTAATATTAGTATAATCCTAGCTTAAATACTGGTGGCAAGAAAGCAGGATCTACTTTAATCACTTTCTTGAGAAAGTGAAACCTCCATGCTTCTAATATTTAAGTTCACAAGGCAAACAAATGCTACTCTGTTGAGTCTAATACATTAAAATAAGCACTTTTATTATTTGTTCATGGTAATGTTTAAAAAATAAATTTAACAATGGCAATCGTTTACTGAATTAGTCTCTGAAGGATCCTCATTCCAGGTCACAGCAGTAAAGAAAGCTCTGAAATATATGAGATGTAAACATTCATGAACAAAAAACAAACAAAAAACCACACAAAAAATAAAACAAAAATCTTACAATATAAAATATAATATCCTTAAGTATTTATGTTGTCTATGAGGAAAAATCTTGTTAATTTTCCAATACATTTTATTTAATAGAAATTATTTAATAAATCAACTAAAGATATCTACTAAAAAAGGATGGATAAGAAGTTTTTAAAAGTGGCACATATAAAGTTCAGACAGGAGCTAAGACACATGCTCTTTCTCATCACCTTTTGCATGTTTTTATCTTTTACCAGAATTAATGACATGATTTATTTTGGGATTTTTGTTTTGTTTTGTTTTTATTTTTCCTGACTGGTGAAAGTGAAAGAAAGTGCTAAAATATCTCTTTTTGTGCCTGGTTTTGTTTTTCATGGGATTGGTTGGTTGATTGGTTGGTTGGTTAATTTGTTGGGGTTTGTTGTTTTTATTGGTTTGGACGTGTTTGGTTTGGTTTTGGGTTTTTTGTTTTTGTTTTGTTTCAGTTTGGTTTTGGCTTTTTAGCTTGAAGAAAAGGTTCATTCACCTTTATTTAGAACATTTCCTATTTGGTGGTTGATTTTTTATAGGGTTTTTTCTTGTTTGTATTTGTTTTTTTTTTAACAATTATCTCTTTATTCTTCCTCTTCTCAGACAGATGAAGTAGCAGCTGTATGAGGCAGACATTTTTTCTCCATTTTGACACATTACTGTAAATACAATGAGTGAGCATATCTAATAAAGCTCTTAAAATATTTTCATCTCTTCCGATAAACAAAAAACTGCTATAGGGAACCAAGTAGGGGAATAATTTAATTCTTCACTGACATTTTTAAAGTTCACACAACTCAGGAGAGATTCCTAAGGATTGAAAAGCATCAAAGAGAACTTCATTATATTCCTTTAAATGGTCATGAGGGAAAACAGTGAGTTTATAATTTGCTGGGAGGAAATAGAGGAACCTTCATATGAAATGTCCAAAGTAAAGTAAATCCACATAGCTTGATTAAGGATAGTCAACATGGATTCAGACAGGAGAGGTCATGCTTAACTAACCTGCTGGAGTTCTTTGAAGATATTACTGCCACAACAGATAAGGACAATTCAGTGGATGGTAGTATATTTAGATTTTCAAAAGCACTTAGCAAGGTTCCACATCAGAGATTAATGACTAAAACTAGAGGGTCATAAAATGGAAGATAAAGTGGAAGAGTAATGTAAATGTTTCTCTTGATACAAACTGATTTTCAGTTTGCAAGTAGCTTAGGTTGGGGCAGGCCAATAGGTTATTTTTCAGTACTTCTGTTCATAGTTTCTATTGGTTTGTTAGGAACTGCAGTTGAGAACAAAATTTGAGAATGGAGGTGATGGTCTCACTGGAAACAGAAGAAATACATGAGAAAAAGTGAGAGATAGTTAAGCCATACACACATATATATATAAAATCTAATTATTTCAAATAATTTAATATAGGGTGTTTCTGGCCAGGCAACTATAATACAGTTAGCAGTGGAAAAGATACATAATTGTTTACTCAAATGTTCTTTTGATGTCACAGGAAATTATAATGAAAATGAAACTTTTTTTTTTTCCCTAGTTGCATACCTCAGATAAGAATAAGTATAGATTCTTCTCAAGCTGTTTGACTTATATAGTAAATTGAGGTATAGGCTTGCTGCAGAAAGTTTGAGGGCCTCAATGAAACATGCTACCTGCTGAGTTAAAGACCAGCTGCTTTCTTGTTTTTCATAGCTGTTTTAATCAGTGTAGAGTAGTACAGCTAGCAACAAAGTCTAACGAAATTTTACTTGCAAATTGTCCTAGAAAAGGCAGGGGAGAGTTTAACTAGATTTCAGATGTTTANCAAGGAAGGAGGGAAGGAAGTCTACATATCTAAGAAAATGCAGATCAAACCAATCCTCATTTATCTTGAAATTTTCCAGTGGATCCCAAAGCACTAAAGGATAAACTGAATGCCAGTTAAGTGTTGCTGGTTGTCAAAAGCAAAATACCAATAAAACTTCTTGAATAAAAGGAGGGTGGATTTCCTGCATCAACCCAGCAAAGAAAGCTAAGAAAACAAGTCTATATAATTAGAAATGTGAGATAATTTTCTTTACTAGTTTCTAAATTATACCTTTATGTACCTTACCAAACGCAATTATGAGTTCTTTTTTCTTATTTTTAATTTTTTTTTAATTTCCTTTTTTTGTTTATAACTAGTTGGTAGTAGTTTAGTTCATAAAAAATATACCCTAAGTACTTAATCTCCTATGCTTAACTGCATTTTGTTTGCAATCAAAGATGATATTAGAGTTTCAATAATCTGTTTGCTACTATGGTATTATAGAATATCATAAAAAAAAATATTTTTCAGTTTTGCAGTTCTGCCAGTAGGTGGTACTAGTAGTTTCTAATTTTGATAAAAAACGTCTTCAACTTGAGTATTACACTTTTCTGTCACAGTAAGTAATGTGTTTCTACTCTACTGAAAATGGCTTATTTATATTTGATGCACTTGTACTCAAGGGCAAATTTTAGTTTGGTTATTATTTCTTTCAGTGATGTCTGCAAAGTATCCTTTAAAATACAGTTTGGAACTTGTGAGACAAATTATTACATCTACTAATTGGATTTCAATTGAAAAGTAATAATAAAATATATTTTATAAAAATTTCCCTGGTTTTACAGCATTTGAATCTTCAAGATACAGCTCAGAATTCATCTGTAAAATTGTTGAGTAATATTTGCTGTCAAGATTCAGAGGTGAGTAATTCAAGTAGTCCCACTTCTGCTTTTTAATTCAATATGCAGACTGCTAAGTCTTGAAAAATTATCTGTTGTTTTGCTTATGGGTGTACCTGAAGTAAAATTCTTTTTTTTTTTCCCCTGCTTTGGGGACAGTCAGACCCAAATTGCTGCAGAGATACAATAGTAATGCCTACAGAAAACATTAATGTAAGGAAAGGAAATTTCTATATAAGGTCCGAACACTTGAAGCCTGACAATAGTAGCACTTCTGTCTTTGCTAGTGGGTGACAATAGATGCGACAAAAAAATTACTTTGTTGCAGGCTAGTTGCTCTTAATGGATTGAGTTAAGTACCTCTGAGAAACAAAATAAATGAAACAGAATTTAACGCTTCTTCTGAGAAGCTACATGATTTAAAAAATAATGAGGAGACTTTTGTGAATTGGGTGGGACTGAAACATATTCCCTTGGAAATGTCAAAGATTAAAAATAAAATATCAAACCCCAGGAATTACATATTGCAATTATATACTACAGTAACCTTCAAATGTTTGATTCAACTCAGAATTATGGCCACCATGTCAATTGTTCTGTCACTGTCATATTCATATGAACAATAATAATTAAAATGACAGAAAGTGATATTATGAGCATGCACCCACAGCTGTGTGATCAGAATTCAAGATGGTAATGTGAAGAGGTTATGCATCCGTAAGTGGAGAGTCAAAGAAAAGCTTATGTACTTCTTTTACAGTATCTGTATTGCCTTCATCAGATGATTTACTTCCTATGTCAGACAGCTTTTCTTAATAGTTGATGTAAGTCCTTGGTTATATATTACATGCCCTTTTACTGATAAAATCAAAGAGATTGTATTCAAGTTGTCTGTTTCTACAGGTGTTTGACAATATCTGGAAAAGATATATGTATTCTTTTGAATTTCATGTAAAATGGCTGATCTATGGTAGGTTACTCACTTGTTTGCAAACCATTACCTGTCTGCAAACTAAGATTTTTTTTGTTAGTTTTATTCTAATTTTCATCATTGCTGATTATAGAAGGAAAGTCCAGTTCTCTCACGGGACTTTGTCTTCTCACCTGTTCACCTGTAGGCATTGACAGAGGTAACTGCTGTGGTTTATATTCATATAGGGTAATCACTCTTCTTATTTTATTTGTGAATAGTTCATGGCCTGAGTTACACATTTTGGAGGATTCTGAGGTATGAGTGATAAAGTTTCATTGATAAATGAAGTAATGCATGTAAGTGTTAAGATGAGCCTGGATATTGCAGCCTTTCTTCTTGTCAGACTGAATATGCTGCAGAGTTACACAATACGTGGGGATACTTATGCTTATACTAATATATATATATATATTTTTTTTTAGATAGGACAATGTTTCATTATAATGTGCACATGAATTTTTTGCATTGGATTTTCAAGATTCTTGATTGATTGTCACCAAGTAATATAGTAAGTAGTAAGACTGTTAAAGGCAGACATCTCTAATATATAACATCAGAGGAGTAATTGACTCAGAAACTGAAAGGGAAGTGGTTGTGGTGTGATGCTATAAGGATTCAAATATGACAGTCACCTTTAAATAGGGAATTTGGTCCTTTCCATGAAAAGATTTGGGCAATGTTATATGGAAACATGCAAACTGGAACATCTGAAGGAACATGGAGCAAGATCCTTCTGTATAAAAGTGCCTCTCAGGGATACTCAGGCAGCAAGAATTAGTAGTCTCTGTGCTGTACAGTTAGAAAAGAAATAAGAATCTGAATACTGTCAGAGCACTGAGGGCACCACCAGTCCTGACTGACCCTGCACAGCCCCTTCAGGGCTTCCCATACCATGTCCATGCTCCAGGTCGCCATGCCAACTCCCTGCAGCCCAGCCCAGCCTTGGCCTCTTCCCATCCCACATCCTCAGGCAGCTGCCTGGGGCTGCCCTGGTGTTCTTGGCTGCCCTGCCCTTACAGTACCCTGACAGAACCTGAGGAACCCTCCCCAACTGCCGAACCCTTGGGAGATCCTGGCCTCTGCAGAACTCCAGGAAACACTGAGAATCTGCAACAGTCTTCAAACCTGGGACTTGAGCAGAACCATTCTGAAGTGACACTCAGTTTGTCAGCACATGATTTCACACCAAGTTTTTAATATCCAGTAAAATATAATTTGTTTAAACTGTAATTTGTCATGGAAAAACTAACTAATTCTTTTCTTTCATGGCTAAGTTACTGAAGATCTCCATAATGTTTAGGGCTTTTGAGGCATTGAGGTTGATGTGATATCTGGATCCTATTTCCAAGTCTCATGCTATTCCAAAGTTGAGCTAAAGCTGACTAAATGAATCACTGCTTAAAGATAGCTGGCAGCAACAGAAATTCAGGCAGCAAGATTCATTTAACACATTGATCCATAATAGCAATGCAGACTGAGTCATGCTGACTATTATATTACATGAGAAAATTCAATTATCTGTTTGGTTCCTTGCTGTTTTCCAACCAAAATGGATATATTTGTATCTATACACACATATGTATAAATGTATATAATACCTCTATGGTTGCTTATATACATATATTTTCATTTACAGACATCTATGCACTGATAAACAATAGCCTAATACATGTATTGATAAATGAATGTATACCTCTGGAAAATAACTATAATCAAAAATGGTTTCGTTCCAAATATGCAGGAGATTGTCTCTATGCTTCTACATAGATACATCTAGGTCAGAAGAGTCATTAAAAATATTGTGAATGGATTGCTACTAATTTAAGAGGATACTCACTGCCCCTGAATCTGCTGCAAAACGGCTGTTATTCCAAGCAACCTTTAGGGGAGCTTCTAACATCACTAGATGTTGATGTCTTATTTAGAAGGGGGCATAGTGTAGGTGTTATTTTTTAAGATCTATCCTTTTGTTGAAAGGTAAAGACTTAATTTCTAAATTGATTTGAATATTTATTTCTAAGTTTAGACAGCATACTAGAAAATCAGAACACTAACAAATTTATGTTAAATATAAATGCCTTGAAAATCTAAAACAATCATTTTTTTGGAGACTAGTCACAAGTACATAAAAATAAACCTGCTATGTTGTAGAAAACCCTTGTCAGAATGCACACAAATAAATTTAAGATATCAAGAATGTCATTGAGAATAAGGTCCCACCCTGATTCATGTACAGATTTCATTCATGTAAGATTCATGTATAATGCTTTGCTTAATCTTTTAGGAATATGTCCCCTGGCTCTAAAACCTAGATTTACTTTAAATGTTTGCAAAAATCCAGCCTTAATATTTAAAAAGCTTTTTACATTAAGAAAGTAAAAGGCATTTTATACTTAAAATATTTTTTGTAGAGTTAACTTGTCATTTATGCTTACTATAGTTCTGGTTTATGATTTTGTTTTCTACAGATTATTATGCTAAAATTTTATATTAACTTATTTTCTTTTATTATAATGTTTTCTCTTTCCCACCTGCTCTAAAATAAGTGCATCAATCTCTTATCTTGTTTTCTATTAATATATTCCTTGTTTGTGCTTTTCAACCTGAGACTTATATTGTTTCAATTGTTTAAGATTGCATTTTAGAAAAATATAGTATATCCGTATTGAGAAAAAAACATAAGTTTAAGAAAAATAAAGTCACTCTGATTCTCAGAAGGAAAGGAATGATGTTTCTGAGGAATTGGTGTTGTGACCAGTTCTGTTTAATATCTATGTAGATGACATGGACAATGGAATTGAGTGCACCCTCATCAAGTTTGCTAATGACACCAAGAGGTGTGGTGGACAGGTTGGAGGAAGGTGATGTTATCCAGATGGACCTGGACAGACTTGAGTGGTGGGATGATGTATACCTTATCAAGTTCAATGACATCAAGTGCAAGGACCTGGACAATCCCAAGCCCAAATACAGGGTGGGCAGAGAATGGATTGAAAGAAGCCCTGAGAAAGTCTTGGGAGTTAACCAGAAGCTCAATACAACCTTGTGCTTGCAGACACATTGAAATCCAGCTGTGTTTTGGGCTGTATGAAAAGATGCATGATCAGCAGGGTGAGAGAGAGAGTTCTCTCCATGTAAGCCACTCTGGTTTAGACCCCCCCTTAAGAGTCATGCATTCAGCTCTAGAGCTTCCAGCATAAGAAGGTCTTGGACCTCTTGAAGTGAGTCCAGAGAAGAACCATGAAGATGGTCAGAGGTCTGGAGGACCTCTATGAAGACAGCCTGAGACTTGGGTTTGTTCACTCTAGAGAAGGCCCTAGTGAGTCCTTACAGCATATTCCAGGAGGGCTACAAGAAGCCTGGAGAGGGACTTCTAATAAGGCCACATAGCAATAGGGGGAATGGCTTCAAAATGAAAGAGAGAAGGTTTATGGTAAATATAAGGAAGGAATTCATTACTGTGAGGATGGTGAAGCACTGAAACAGGTTGCATAGAAAAGTTGTGGATGCCCCATCCCTTGAAGTGCTCAAAGCCAGGTTGGGGCTTTGAGCAGTGTGGTCAAGTTGAAGGTGTCTTGTCCATAGCAGGGATATTGGAACTAAATGATCTTTAAGGTCCCTTCTAATCCTAACCATTATATTATTATATGATTCTATTATAAGGATATTACGTTGAAAATAATGTAACTTAATTTTTACTCTTCAAAAAGAGAATAAAAGTAGAATAGTGCAGTCCAGCTTTGCAGTAGTTGCTTACGTTTAAGAGTTACATAAGTAATATCCTTAGTTAAAACATATCTGATTATGAAAAACTGCAGCCACGATTCCACTGATAAATACAAAAAACAAAAAGTACATTACTTTCGGTTTGGTTTACTCTTTTTTTCAGTGTCAACTACAATATTTTTTAATGTTTCTCAAAATGTTATCTAGCTTCATATACTTCCGTTATACTACCAATGTTTTTCCTATCATATTGCAGAGTACATTCAAAATTAGAAAAGCGTGTAAGCATCTACTCAAGTTTTAAGAATAAGAGAGGTCTTTATAGTTTGGATTAGTGACCTCAAGAGGTCTGGTAACATGTTTAAATTCTGAACATGAGCTTAACAGTTGCTACATATGGAATTTTTCTCTAGTACACCTATTATGAGGAGACCAAAATCTGTTTGGATAATGCATAGCATTTCTATATTTGGTTTTAGTGCATAAGAATTACTTAATGGAGCAGTTTTTCAATTATTGTATAAATAACCTCTTCAAAATCTTGGACATAGACCTAAGTGATGAAAAATAGTTTTATTTCATTTTAAAGTTTTTTTAAGTCACTCAATAATAAGTTCCTCAGTATTAAATTTATGGTTTTTTGTACCTAGCTATAAATAGACCATTAATATATTATTGTGAATACCCAAGAGTAAATAGCGTACATTTACTGCTGGTTACAATTAAAAATATTTCCCTTTTGTATTGAATTTTGGTCAATTTCTAAAATATCCTTGCAGAAAAAAAAAAAAGAAAAATATGTTCTCTCTTTGAAAAAATTAGGAGAGAACATGGCAAACAGATCTGATGAACAGCTTTGCCAGAGCTTAGGAGTGCTGTTACATTTAAATCATCAGTATAAAACATTTAAACAACATTAGAATCCCTTTATCACTCCCAAAAAGTCATCCAAGATCAACGGACTGAAAGCACAAAAAAACCTCAGAAAATCAAAGCATACTTGATATTTGACCTGCGCTATAGAAATTTTGTTGCGTAGACACATTCCATAATCTTGGCTCTGGCAGCAGAGAGTCTATTGCTGTCAATGACTACTAACTTGAAGAGGACACAATGAAAATCTAATTATACAATATAAAAGATTTTTTGACTTTTTTTCTTTTTAAGGACAGAACTGCCAATTTGGGTGTTTTCATCTTAATACTACTTAGATCCCAAAGCCAAAATCCACTTTTGAGTCAATACTTCTGGAAACATCATGCATAATTCTTCTCTACTTGGCCAAAGCAAAATAGTGTTTTAGATTTTTTTTGTTTGTTTGTTTGTTTGGTTGGTTGGTTGGTTGGTTGGTTGGTTGGTTTGGTTTCGGTGTTTTTTTTTGGTGTGGTTTGTTTGTTTGTTTGTCTGTTTGTTTTGTTGTTTTTCTTCTGAGAAGAATCACATCCAAATGCATATATTTTGACATTTCTAATAATAGTTACATGATTTTACTGAAATGATTCATTTTCATAGGCTTTACTAGAATACATATATGAAAGAACAAATGTGATCTTTATTTCTGCAAGTAAGATTACAGCCATGGACTTCAAGAGAGCTAATTATAGCTTCTTTAGGGATCTTCTCTGAAGAATCCATGGAAAGAGGCCCTGAAGACACCTTGGAAAAGTCCAAGAAAGCTAATCCATTCCAACCTGACCCATTCAGTGATTCTGTGATTATTTTAAGAGAATTTCTCTCTGCAGGATCAACAGTATGTTTCCATAGGTACGATCAGGACTTGGACATTATTTAGAAATCTGTAAGTGCAGTAATCCATGTGTAGTCAAAGTTATTATTAAATATAGGCAGCCACAGAGACAATTGTCTCAAAAACATGAATGACAAATTTTGATGGCTTTGATCGGGAAAGAATTAATTTTCTTCACAGCAGCTGGTAGAGGCCTTATGGTTTAGATTTTGCTGAAAATGGTGTTGACAATTCAGGGATGTTTAAGCTATTGCTGAGCACGGCTTACACAGAATCAAAATCTTTTCTGCTTCTCATGCCACCCCATCAGAGAGGAAGGCTGGAGGTTCACAAGCAGTTGGGAGGGGACACATCCAGGACAGCTGACTGCGACTGACCCAAGGGATATTTCAGACCACATGGTGTCATGTCAGCATATAAAAAATGGGGGAAGAAGGAAGGAAGGGGCATTTGGAATGACGGTGTTTGTCTCCCATGACCATGATAGAACCCTGCTTTCCTGGAGATGGCTGCACTGCTGCCAAACTATGAGAAGCTGTGAATGAATTCCTTGTTTTGCTTTGCTTGCATATGCAGATTTTCCTTTACCTCTTAAACTGTCTTAATCCCACTTTTACCATTCTGATTCTTTTTCCTATCCAGTCAGGGAAGTAAATGAGTAAGTGTTTGTGTAGGATATCTTTTTCCAGTTGACAAAAACTGAGCATAAATTACATACAAAATAAGAAATTAATGAAAATAGGTAGCCTAATTATTATACATTAAATGTTAAACTTTTTCATGATGCATAGTTGTGCTGCCTATGGTAAGGAGGGAAGAACAAAACATAAAGAAACCTGCGTTTTTCTTCCTGGGAGGTATTACAGAAGAACAAGTGAAGCATAAAGTATTCATGCTGTCGGAGCCACATACTGTGGCAAGGCACAGAGAATTCTTAATTGATTCAAGTAAGAGCAGGCTAAAACACTTAAAAAGCACAGCTTTTTCCATTTAGCTGATAGTTTTTTTGCCTTTTTCAAGGCACCTGAATTTTGTTTAAGTACATAACAAAAAACTGCCAACACCTCATTTCACACTGCATTTGTAAATGACTTCTTTAAGGCCAGAAATAAGTAGCTACTTGTTAGCAGAAATCACATTTAGTTGTCAGTAAAAAAGTATCCTAAGAGCATCTAATAAAGTAATAACGTTGAATACAGTGCTTAGAGCTTCTGCATGTAAAATAAGATTGAATCAGGCACGATGCTTAACAATCATTCCTTACCTATTCAGTTTACAAATGGGTTTAGAAGAAAGTTATCTAAGTACTCTATGAGCTAAAGCAAAAAGACTATTGTGAAATTTGTAGAATATTATGAAATAATGGAGAGTAAACATTTTTTCATCACTTCTTTGTGTTATGGCAGATTTCTTCATATTACTTATTAAAGACATATCTCATTATTTGTTTATTTTCAGTATTGTTTAAGGTATCAAAATATTTTTTTTCCAGCCCAAAAAAATTTGAATAAGTTGAGGTTATGACAAACAGAACAGGAACAGATTTGAAACTTTATGTTTTCATGGCACAAGAAGGTGATTTTATATCCAGCTCTATTATATGCCTGTGGAGTTAAAGTGACGTTCACTTTCTGATTTTGTGAAATAAAAACTTTCTTATTTTGTCCTGTTTTCAATACAGATGGATAGTTTTAATATTTTTTCCTAATTTTTTTCTTGAGTATGTTAGACTTTTCTATACCTTTCCCACTTACCTTTTTTGTGATGTGTAACAAAAGTATGGTTTCAGTTTCATATCTCTTCAAAATTATTCATTCATCACAAACTATTATTGAGATTTTTCTTCCTGTTCCCAGTTGATCCATCATGGTCAGTCTCCATCATCTCCCAGTCAAATTATAAAATATGAATCTATTCAATTTCTCTAACTATTTACCTAAACTTATGAAGAACTAGGTCATTATCCTTCTTCAAATTTCAACCTAAAACCCTCTTTTTCTTGATGCTTATAATAAACTTGTCAGCATTCAGGTTTCTAATAAGCTAACAACATTAACTTTCATAGTATATTCTTTTATTACTTGCTTCTTCCTGTTTCTATCTCTGACACAGTCCCAGTGTTTCAGTTTTTGGTTTATACTTATAAAGGATTCTACATAAGATGTTGTGGGTTTTTTGTTGGTTGGTTGGTTTGATGGTTGGTTATTTTTTGCCTTTTTTTTGTAGATCGATCTTTATTTCAAGGAATGCAAGCATTGTGGTTTTACCTCAGCCAGCAACAAATCCCTCCATATCCACTCACTCACTCCCTCAGAGGTGAGTTTGGGGAAAGAAGCAGAAGGACAAAAGTGAGAAAACTCGTGGTTTGAGATAAAAACAGCTTAATAAAGAAAGCAAAAACTGGCCTTGGGCAGGCAGGTGTTCAGCCATCTGCAGGAGAGCAGCACACATAATGGTTACTTGGGAAGACAAACACCATCACTCCAAATGTCCTCACTTTCCTCCTTCTTTCCCTCACTTTATATACTGAGCATGAAGTCATATGGTCTGGAATATCCCTTTGGTCACTTTGGGTGTCCTGGCTTTTTCTCCTCTCAACCTCCCAAGCAGCCCTAACTTCATCACCATCATGGCAGTACAAAAAGCAGACTCTTTGTGAGCCATGCTCAGCAATAGCAGAAACATTTCTATATCATCAGCTCTGTGTTAAGCACAAATCTAAAACACAGTCCTGCACCAGACGCTTTGAAGAAACTCTACCCCACCAAAACCAGCACAGCAAGTCTAGTCCATATTAAGTTTTCACACTTTCCTTTTCTTCACTAACCTGCTAAATTGTTATCATTTGAAGACAACTCATTAGCTATAAAAGTCTATCCACGCAGCAGGTCTGCATTGCCAAGAAAAGGTCTTTGAAATGTATGCCTTTTCATCTAGAAAAGTATTGCATTATGTGCAATTTGTGTGTCAATAACTCATTTTACATAAAGAAAAAAAAAAACTAAAAAAGAAATATATGCTTTATATTCAAAAATGTCACTTATATATTTTTCATTATCATGTGACCTTCTCAGCTGAAAGCTGAGCTGAAATATTAAGCATGTTAATAAGCTTCTTGGAAAAATGTAGATATGAGTGTTTTTAAAATATTTTGAGGCCTTTATCTTTCATAAACATAGGAATACCTTTACACTTCTGTACCATTTTATCCTCTCTTTTCCTAGAAATTTCTGAAGCTGAAAAAGCTCCAAAAAAATCTTTTGTGTTGTTACAGCATGTAAGCATGGGTCTGTATTTCTTTGATTTCAGATATGTGATGCCTCATGTTCTTTCTGGCACTTCTCTTTTTTTGTTCTTCTTTGACAGTATTACACAGCAAAAGTCCAGGGGACATGGGAGGAGATAGTGGATCTGATTCTGTTGTCAGACATAAATCCTTGTATAGAGAAAAACTTAAGAAATCCTGAGAAATAAGAAAGGAATGAATTACCAGATTTTATATGGGTGGCTGAACCTTCAAGTTGTTTGGCAGACCACAATACCTCTTGGAATATTAGCTGACTTCCCTTGTTCAGTCCAATGTGTGAATTAAACACAAAACCTTAGTATCAGGGAACAACTTGGGTTGGGGTTGACCTCAAAAGGTCATCTGGCCCAAACTTTTGTAAGAAATGAATCTTTTTAAGTTTAAATTATCTATCTCCCTGTCCAATGACATCTTGAAAACCTAGTGATGGGACTCTACCATGTCCCTAGGGAGGTTTTTTTCCCAGTGAATTGTTGTACTCACAGAAAAAAATCTGTCTTATTTAAAGGTAAAACCTCTCCTGCTGCAATTTGTACCAGTTGCCCCTTGTAGTCTCTGTGGCTCTTTGTGAAGATGAGAGTCTCCATTGTCTTTGGTGGCTCCATAACCACCTGTTAAGTACTGGAATACCATGATGAGGTCCCCCCTTAACATTCTTTTCTCCATAAGAAAAGACCTAACTCCTTCAGCCTTTACCCATAGAGCAGAGTCTCCAGCCCTTTATTATCTTGGTGGAAACATATCAAACTATTCACCCAACTAAACTATTCACACCTACATAATTTATGATCTCCATAGACTTCTTATTTGATCATCAAAATAAAAGAGATGCATATCACCCCAGGATCAATTCAAAGGCTATAATTTTTATACCCTACACTGGCTTTTGAAAGTGCCGCTTTCTTGCTATAAACATGTACAAGGGAGATTCAGTCCAAATTACCCTGATGCCCTAGATCCTCTCTCATTCCTTTCCATGTTCTTCTATCAAATGCCTATTAATCTTTTAATACCTCATTGTTACGCTGAAGACCCATCATAAAACGAAGCTATGAGGCAGATGTCTCAGAAATTGCTGCCTGAGAAGTAGGAACATGAAGTTAATTAACAAGCAGAATAAGTGAAGAAAAAAGTAAAAACTGTAAATAATGGTGCTGCCAAAGCAGTCATTGTAGCTGGAGCTCTCTAACAATAAAAAAAGATACAACAAGAGATTTAGGAGAAGATAATCCCTTTTTCTTGTAAACACAACAGAAGCTGCTGAACAGAAATTTGCTTGATAGACATTTCTAGACACATGTACATAAATACTTACATATGTGTGCAAGAATATATATGTGTACATATAAATGTATATATACACAGGGCAAGGAGATGTGACATTTTATTGAAGAGAATTTGAAAAGATTACACTTGAAGTAAATCAATTTCACATATACATTTTTTAAATAAGAAAGAGAAAAATGACTGAAATATGAGAACAAATAAAGGTCTTAATCTGAGCAGACAATTTTGGAGAGCTTGTGGAATTCATGGCCCAATTTACCTCAGCACAACTATCCTGTGTGTCAAAATATTGATTGTCTAGTCTAAATGAGCTGCCTTGGATATTACTCTAGTAAATGGAGACAGGTACGTTAAGATAGATGTCACGACTCACATTTTAGAAATTTATATGAATGCCATCCCCTCTTCAAAGTTTTTTTGCAGAACTTTGGGATTTTAAAAGCACTGCTGCAAGTCCAAGCTATTATCTATGTCACCTAATAGCAAATACTTAACCTGTTAATTGAAGAGCAATTCAGAACTCAATTAAAATATTTAACATTACAAAATAGTAGTGTTGAAAGATTTAAAAAAATATAAGATATTGCACTAAATTCCATTTAAATTGCTGTGAGTTGAAAGCCTGACCAACAAGTTTAGATTCAGAAAAAATAAACTATGATAACAATCGAAGTGGAATAACTTGTGAGTTCTGAAGAACAAAGTGAAATTAAAAGATGAGAAGATACTCTGGAGCACTTAAAATACTTTACAGATGATTAAAACGGTTAAAGTTTTTTGAGTACAAAACGATTATTTATGCATAATGGTGAAGTGTTGTTGCAAAAGGCAAAGGAGTCTGTCATGAAGTTATTCCTACCTCTGCAGTGTTTATGGTTCTGAACAGATATAGAAATTAAGGGAAAAATATGGCTTCCAGCCAAAAAAGGATAAAGAAAAATGGCATGGAAGATAATCCTCTAAATACTTTAACAGAGAAGGCAATGAAAATTCCAAAGGACAAGACAGTATGACTACTGTCTTGTATGACTACTGGAAAAGACTAAAACGGAATTATTTGAAAGATCAGAAATATAAAAACTTAGTTAACCTACTTCTAACTGCAGAGTAAGAAGGCTTAAGTGGTGTCAGCAGTTCTGCTGTCATGATTATGAAACTGTGGGACCTAGCTGAATATATCATAATTTGCTTAATTTTCTATGTCTTTTGCATCTGTATTTTAGCATCCTTCCTGCTAGACTACCAAGGAAAGGATGGAGTGAAAGCAACTAAGCTTTCTCTTGACAAGTAAAAAGAAAATTTGTGTTGTATGGGGGACCTGAAAGGTACTCATGTCTTAAAATTTAGTTTGATTTTCCAGAAGTCAATTGGCTTCTATGGACAATAAAACTTGTCTCTGATGCTTTTCATCTATTCTTTTCTTGTGATTTTCTTTCACAGACAAGCAATTCATGAAAACTTGAATAGATTTTCTAACTTTCAACCAAAAATTCAGATAAATTTCCAACTAAAATTAAGCTACTTCAATACTCCATAGATTCTTAAGCCTAGTTCTTAAACATCTTACCATGATGTGAGATACACAATTTTTTTCTAATAAAAAACTGTGGATACCACAAATACTGAAGCATTCAGTGAATTGGTTGTATATAATCTCAACAAAATGCAGAAATTAATAAAGGTCTATTCCTGTTATGTTACAGGGAAATTCTGTTGAACTCCATATGAGAAAAAAATCTATTTTCCTAATAAAATGTGTAAGAATACCCCATAAGAAAATACATGTATTGAATGATTAGTTTTATATTAACACTAACTATATTAAAAAAAAAAAAAAAGAAAAAAAAGAAAAAAAAAAAAGGGAGAGAGAGAGAGATAGAAATGAGGCCATAAAACACATCCTGGTGAGTACAGTAACAAAAGTGTCCTGCAAATAAATTGGGGCACAGCAGGAAGGACTCTGTGCATAAGCAGCAGGCTCCTAAAATTGATCATCTGTCTTGCTGAAAGTTAATGGAGCTCTCTCAATATAGAAACAATATAGTCAATCATGCTTCGTAGTATAATTAACTACTGACTAAAGTTGGAATGAGTTGAAAATATTTCATGGGTATAGCAGAAAGACTAGCAGAGTTGATGATCTTCCTGGTGCTATAATACCAGTCGGAGATGTTGAATGACTGTAGTGAGATTCTGTGTACCTATGCCGGCTACAGTGTTAAATTATTTTTACACTGCTATGGAATATAAAAATGTAACCCTGCCTCTTCATATACTGATACTACTAGATTTTCAAATCATATATTATAACATGGATGTTTAAAAGATCCACATCAGAATTT
Source organism: Hylia prasina (assembly GCA_013397195.1). Classification (NCBI taxonomy): domain Eukaryota; kingdom Metazoa; phylum Chordata; class Aves; order Passeriformes; family Sylviidae; genus Hylia; species Hylia prasina. Next base: position 13,026 of record VYXD01003420.1, on the reverse strand, counting down.
TAGTTGCATTTCTTAGTCATGATGAGGAAATATAATCTGTCAGGAGTGTCATTGAAATTATTGATAGTCTACCTCCTGGTAATTTAGAAACACAGGTGTCAGCATGTCTGCAGGAAAATCAAACAACAGGTAATAATGAGCTGTATTTGAATCAGAGAATATTCTGAATCAGAAGAGGCCCACATTTCACTGAGTCCAACTCTACCATGAGTAGCCCATACAGGGATCAAACCCAAAACCTTGGTGTTATTAGAACCATGGTCTAACAAAGTGAGCTAATCTCACAGCCATGAATAATGTTAGAGGCAAATTTAAAAAATAATCAAAGAAAGAGGATGTTAAACTACCATGATGACATCTGCAGAGAAATGGGACTTCATCCTGGAGGCATCAAGTGCCACTGGAAGAAGCATCAAGACCAAGAGGAGTGTGAAGTCACTACTTTCCATAGGCGTAGGCACACACAGAAAAGGTGTCTCAGTGCTCTTAAGTGGATGAAAGCCAGGATGAAACTGATTTCATAAAAGATACTTGTTTTTTTCTAAGCTGTAGTTGGGTGTCAACTACATTTGATAAGTTATCACCTCTGTTAATAACTGCTCTTTTGGAAATTATATAGTAAGTTTTCAGGATCATCTCTTATTTCCCTTGGATTAGGCAACCTATGTTTCCCAAGGATCAGAAGTAAAGATTTATTATTTTGTTTTATTTTGTTTTGTTTTATTTTATTTTTTTTTTAGTTTAGTTTAGTTTAGTTTACTTTAGTTTAGTTTAGTTTAGTTTGTTTTTATTTTAATTTTTCGTAACAGGAGACAAAGTTGTAAAAAATCAGTCTTGAAATAGTGATAATTTATTGTCACTATTTTCATTATATTAAAATAACACAGGAAAAGGACAACCAGTCAACCAGAAAGCCTGGATCAGTTTTCTCAGTTTCAATGGTTAACAGCAGAGATGACAACACAAATATCAATTTAAAATATCAAGCTTTAGAAAGACTTAGTAAGGTCACATCGGAGGCAATGCTGGTAATACACCAGCAGAATGTTAAACTTGAATCAGGAACCAGTACTGTGAAGACTGTGCATGTTTTGGATTTCAAGGTGTTAAGGTCAAATTTACACTCTCCTGTAAGAAGATAAGAAAGACAGAAAATTGTACAGTAGCATGATGTACATACCTTCCTTGTAATGGCATATAAACATAAGTTATGTGTGAAGTATCAGCATTGCTCAGGGGTATTGACTGATTAGCCATGAAAATGTGAGAGTGAAATTTACTGAAGTAGTTAAATGTCTTTTCTGTGATATTATTTCTCGCTAGGAAAAAAGTGAATAATCTGATCTTCTTACTCCATATGCCCATGACTGAAGCAGGAAAACATATTTATTTTATATTATCAGCTAATTACAGATATGCATCACAGCTTTACAATACGAAAACAATGATGGGAGAAAAACCTTATCAGCTAGCAGACTGCAGAAGACTTGGAGAGCTCAAAAGTAAATATTAGCTAAAGCTGAATAAGATATGATACATAAGTCTGGTTTTGACATATAAAGATTATATAGGATGCAGCCATCTTCATTTTCAGAACCAAATACCTGTGACTGAATATCTAAGAAAGCAGGTATCTGAAGACATAACAATAGCTACACAGCTGAACACAGCACCACAGGTCATGTTATCTATACCTTTTTTTCATAGAATAATATTATTTCAGCTGGTTTTATTATTGTGTCCTACAAAGTTCCCAATAGAAAGGTAAATTTAAGAAGATAAAAATGTTGTGTGTATATATATATATTAGCTATAGACAGTTTCATAAAAGATGGTACAGACCGTGAAAAGGTCACACTTCATACATTACCACTTCATAAAGTGTTCTCTTTTGTATGACTTCAAAAAAAATAGCATTACACAAGAAAAACCTAAAACTGTCTAATCCTATTTTGGGAATCCTAGAGAAATCTTCTAGTATTCATCATTAAGGTAGATTTTTTTATTGGACTAAGGTTTATTTTAGAGACAGTTTGTAGTCAATGAAAATTTTGTTATTGACAAGGAAAAATTTCTTGATAGTGTACGAAAACTAATTATTTTCAAGACAGTATAAGCTTTATTACATAGTTTTTGTCAGTTTCCTTGTTCATTCATTCCTCCTGGTGACCTTGATACACATATTCTTCCAAGGACTTCTTGGATTTCTAATTACTCTACCAGCATGAAACTGTAAATCAAACCCCTCAAAAGTTACCTAAGGACATAAGGAAGGCACAGCTCTCTGAGGAAGCATGTGGGAGACAATTCCTAACTTTTAAAGTTCCTTTTCTTTATTTCAAAAGGAAAAGGAGAGAAAAAAAAAAACAACTTTATGCATCATTGGCATTAATAAACGACATTTGACTTTTAAGGTTATCACAAAAGAAATTTAAGTTTCCAATAAAAAAGTGAGTCTGAAAATTATAGAAACATTTTCTATAATTTTTCACTAATTTTCTTCATTTTTGAAGTAAAAATTGTAGATCATGAACCTAAAGGTCAAAACCCACAAACTGAAAAGGCGTTGCTTTTTTTCCCCCATAACAACTTGTAACTTCATAATAACTTCAAATGGCCTTGTGTAGTACTTGTTGAAATCACAGAGGGTTTTTTCATTGACCTCGCTGAAGAATGTTTGGGCCTTGAATTAGAATAAGAAGTAAATACAACAGGATATTACAAGAAGAATCATTGTATGAAAAAGAAGAAAAGAAAATCTTTTTCTGTCAAGGTAGACCATAGAAAATGGTCAAACTTCTTTTAGAAAAAATAAAAAAGTGCCGAATTTTCCTTTCTCTTCAATTTTCTTGTTTGTACAAGCCTATTTAATGCCTTCCATGTCTGCATAGGTGTACTACAACACTAATTATGTCCTTGCATTAAATACACTAAAAAAATTGTGATGACCTTGAATTGGTATCTTAATACCAGTACATATCTTATAATGAATACTGTTTATGTCATATTTTGTCCCAATGTGGAAAACTTCAGTCATACAGATTTCTAGGTCATTTAAATAACCATTCTGTCAATAATTATAAGTTCACTTTCACTACCCTGGAGGCAGTGATCCCTTTCAATTCAACACTAGATCTTTAGGTTTTTGTGGTTTTAAGGTATTGAATTTGCATTAGAATTGTTAAAAAGATTCAGAAAATTATTCAGAAGCATATAAAGGACAGTATAATATTTCTAGAACCCTCTGTACAAAAGCCAACTAAAACATGCAAAGCTTTAAAATTTGAGTGGCAGTGCAGTAATGAACGTGAAATAGGTAACAGAAAGTCTCTGTGACAGGGAAAGTAGTGTTATAGTTTAACTCCAGCCAGAAGTTAGGCACCACGCAGCTATGCTCTTATTCTTCTGTGGTGGGATGGAGGAGAGAATCAGAAGGATAAAAGTTAAAATACTTGTGGGTTGAGATAAAAACAACATAATAAATAAAGCAAAAGTCACCCACACAAGCAAAGCAAGTCAAGGAATTAATTCACCACTTCCCACAGGCAAACAGGTGTTTAGAGACCTCTAGGAAAGCTAGGCTCCATCAAAAATAACAGTGACTTGGGAAGACAAACACCCTCATTTCTTCCTCCTTCACCCAGCTTTTTATACTAAACATGATGCCATATGCTATGAGATATTCCTTGGGTCAGTTAGGGACAGCTGTTCCTCTCATGTCTCCCCAAATAATTGTGCCCCTCCCCAGTGGTGGTGCCCCTTCACTGGTGGTGTGGGATAAAAGGCGGAAAAGAGCTTGAGCCTGTGTAAGCACTTCTCAGCAATAGCTAAAGCATTCCTGAATTATCAACACTGTTTACAACACAAATTCAAAACATAGCCCCATACCAGTTACTCTGAAGAAAATTAACTCTACACCAGTCAAAACTGCAGGACAGGGTTTTCCTAGGGAACTCATTTTTTCATCTTACAATAAAATGCCATTGGAGCATAAATGAGCTGCAGAAGGAGCTATGGGTTCTTGAATCTACCTAAGTGCAAAACGAGCTCTACATGCTAACAGTGGATTTGCATGATTAATTTGAGGTGTTCAGGCAGTATCTTTTAAAGATTAATATCACAAACATGTTAGGTCTACTATAAACAACTGTCATTGCATAACAGATCTAGACAAAATAGACTCTATAAAGTCAAATTAATTCATTAATTCCTGTTGATTTGTAAGTGAATGAATACAGCATACAAAGTGCATGGTTACTGTATAAAAAATCTGTCAAATGTCATTTCAAACATAACTCTCTTTTTAATAATAAGCTCCTATTTATGGAATTGTCATAAGCTTCCTCCAAAATGTAGAACTGGCTGTGCAACCCAGTCACACATCTTGACAGGGAGAATTAATTAAGGCCAAGGTCTTTGGCCTTCATATTTATTCCTCAAAGTACACCTACAACACCATAATGGATATATCCCTCACCATGTTCTGACTTCAAATGCAAAAACAATTAATTTGGAAAAGAAAAAGTCAATTAACACAAATGAAATTCAGACAAAACAGACTGTAGCCTATAGGTGGCAAATCACTGCAACTGTGAAGGAAATGAGAAAAGAAAAGTGATATACAGCTGTTCAAGACAGGTCATTTTGTTAACAGATAAGGCCAGAACTCAGCATCTTCTCCCTATTGTAGCAGATGTTCTACTGTTAGAAAAAGACATTTAAGTGTAACAAGCTGTATGCACCCATAGTAGACTCGGGTTTGGGTTAGTTTTCAGACAGAAGCCCCTCATGGCAGCAGAGATGCCATACAGTATACAAAATTCCTGTATGACTAACTGTAATGACACAGGACTAGAGGAGATCTGAGACTTTGCAAATTGGCAGCTAGGGGACACCTTGTAGAATCTACAGCTCATTAGATGCCTGAGCTTAGGTGACTGAATCACACCATGGTATCCAATCATCTCTGTGACAAGAGATGCTGTTTTTTCTAGTAGAGGATAATACCAGAGAAGGTCTCTCCATATGGAGTAGAACAGGTTTCTTGAGAGGAAAAGAAGAAACTGGGCACAGTGTGTGATTATTCAGTCTGTGAAACAACTCTCTCCACCTTATCTTTTACTACAAATTTGGAAAGCAAGAGGTTTGTTTCCCCAGGGTGTTAACAGGGCCTCTGTGGTGTTGTAAATTGTGCTGAGGAAGAGAGAGTGAGAAAGTACATAGGAGCTTTGCACAGAGAGACACCAGAGCACTGACATGTTCTTTGTCATAGGCAAACTGTACTATATAGTTCATCGCTAATTATTTAGCTGAAAGCTCTTTCATGGTACATAATGGTTCTATTGCAACAATATTCTTGTTTCTCTGTGGTCAAGAAATTAGTTAAACCATCCTTGATAACTAGTCATTCCACTTAAACAAAAATTGAGTGTTCTAACATGGAGGAAAAGAGGGTGATATTTTTTTTGTTCATGTACAAATATATGTGTGTATATATAAGAATTTTCTTAATTTTAAAGCTTTTTTCTTTTTTATTTCTAACATGTAAAATGTAAAGCATTCTAAAATATTTTCCATTAAAGTAAGAGTCTGATGTAGAATGTCTGGCTGCAAAATATTATTAACATCCACAGAAAAATGAAACACCCAAACCTACTCTATTTAAGATCATCAATATAATATATTCCTTTGCTTCCTCCTATCTTACATCAAAATTATCATGTTACTTTTTTCATATTATTCTGTCTGTATTTGAAATGTCTTCATTCCTATTCTGTGCATTTACCTCATTCTCCTTTTGTCATCCCTATACAGCTTTTCAATAGAGAGCCAGGGTAATATCATGCCCGCACCATGTTGCTGCCAGCTGGCTCAGTAGGTTCAAAGGCCAGCTTCAAAGGACTAGGGAGGTTTTTTTTTATTTTGGAGTTCTTCCAGATTCTTTCATTGGAAGAGAAACACAGTAGGGTACCTCTACTTGCAAAACAGCCAGAAACTGAATACACAGAATTGTGTCTGCAGACACAGTGAGCCTTATACAACTTTTGTATGTATGTAACTGTTGACTTCAGCAGAATTTTTCCTGAATTTGCTAAGTGTATGTGAAAACATATTCCAGTCCAGTGGGCTTATGAAGCACTTAGGAAAGAAATGCAGGTGTCTAATATTCTTGCAACTGATTATTTCTTCCTTTTTCTTCATTTTCTCTCTTTCCCCCTGTGTTATCTTCTATCCCCTCTCCCTGATCACTGTGGTTAAGAAAAAATTTTATTAAGTTTTTGTAACTGCAGCTCACCAAGAGCTTCTCCTTCCATTAAGAAGCCTTGTCTGGATTCACCCTTCACTGTCATACTACCGTGGCAATAAGAACTATTAATGACATTTCTTCAGCAAGTCTTGTATTGAGACTGCCATCTTGACTAATCAATCATGAAAGAAATATTTTAAGGGGAAATAAGTTCATATTAGTTTGAAGTGAAACTAAGTTTTAAGAGAAATACAGAGAACTGGTGAGTTGATTTTTCATATATCATATTTACTCCTATGTATTTTTATTCCTTTTGTAATGCAGTCTGATTTCAGTCATTTAAACTGTATAACAACTCCACAAATTTGCGCACCACTTCAGAACTGTTCTACTCTGAATTAATTGATTACACCCCCAAAAGCCACATTATTAGCAAAGTATGGCTAATCATGGCTCCAATCCCCTTTTCTGATACAAATAGGATTGGATGAGTCACCCTAATGTATGCAACTGTGGAGCTTTACCAGCCATATGATCTGTTTTGAATACAATACAGCAAAGCACTTCAGGACTCATGACTGTGACTTGAAGTGCTATTACAGATTTACTGCTCCTCTTCATTTACTCACGCAAGGAAAAAATGCCTTCTAGTTATATATCACTCCTTTTCCTCATGTACATAACTCGGCACTCAGCCTATATTTGCAGATTCACGCATATATATGCCCGTGTTAAAAACTGGTGACACTCAGCTTTGGTGGAAGCTAATATATTGTGACATCAGCTGCAACAGTTATAATTCACAGCTCAGTTGCCTTCCAGAAGCTATAGAACGATGATTTTTTTATTGCACTTTACCTAAACCAATCAGTTTCAGGACTCTATTGTGATGCACACACACACACATACACACACACAATTGGGTTTCTATGGCAAGGCTTTTGCTGGCAGAGGGGCTTCAAGGGTGACTTCTCTGAGAAGACACCAGATACTTCCCCCACGTCAGGCAAAGCCAGTTTTAGTTGCCTCCAGGACAGACCTGCTAATGGTGAGAGCTGACAAAATCAATGACCTTGATAGCACACGTGAATACATATTTAAGAAAATGTAAAAAATGTTGTGCAACAGCAGCTGCAGAGTACAGAGAGAATATGTGAGAGAAACAGCCCTGCAGACATGAAGGTCAGGGAAAAAGGACAGGGAGAAGGTGCTCTAGGCACTGGACAGAGATTCCCCTGCAGCCCCTGCTGAAGACTAGGGCAAAACAGGCTGTCCCCTGCAGTCCATGGAGTTTCATAATGGAGTAAATATCTACCCTGCAGCTCATGGATGATTACACTCTAAAGCAGATGGGTGTGCCTGAAGAAGGCTGTGACCCCATGGAGAACGGGTGCTGAAACAGGCTCCAGGCAGGACTTGTTGCTCTGTGGACAGGAGGTCATGCTGCTACAGATTTTCTGACAAGGACTTGTGATTCTTGTTGGGGGCCCATTCTGGATCAGAGAATTCCTGGAGGACTAGTTTAGTCAAAATTTGGTTCCTTTCTGGACTCAGTAAACAATAAAATTAGTGGAATATTGATATCCAAGTTTAATTTTGGGAAAGACAAAGCCTAGGAGAGTTACTCAGTATCATGTTGTTACCTTCTTATGTCTTCTTCTTTCATGCTCTGTAGCTTCTGATGGAATCAGCTCACTTTCAATTAAATTGCAAGCTGAAACCCCAACAATCCACAAGAAGATTTTGTTCCCACTGATCTAAACGATTTTCTTTTGAACTGGTCTGGAAGAGACAAAGTACTCTCACCTTGCTTCCCTATGTTTTCACCAGGCTTTATATACCTAAAAATATTGAACATTGTCTGAATAGCATAGTTTCATTTCTCAGCTAGTCTCAAATTCAAACACTTTTTGCAAAAAAGTGATTTGCAAAACCATAGGTCTTTAGCTCAAAAGAAAAAGGATTTTATTGGTGTTCCTCAAAGATGCAAACAGCAAACTAATCAAGAAAACTGATTTTCTATAAGCTGTCTATAGGATTCATTATAAAAATATTTCTGATTTTTTTCTCAATTGTTTGAAATTTAATTTACTTCAATTTTTTTTTTTTACAATTCAGTCTTATTCTTTAATTTTTCTGTTCCTACTTCAGAATTTAATAGAAATGAAAATGTCTCAGATTTATTTTTATTTTGTTGTAATTACAGACAAAGTTTCTTAGCTTGTTCTACATATTTTATAAAACTTTAAAGTAGCAGAATTACAGTTCCATTGTTCCTTTCATTTGCTTCTTGTCCTAAACTGAAGAGTTTTGAAAAGTCAGTGGTAAATGAGGGGGGAAAATTAAGAGGAAAAAATACAATCAAAAGACAATAATTTTGGTTTTTAATGCAATCCTGTGAAATTTAAAATATTTCACATGAAGCATTTCCAACAGGGAAAAATCCCTAAAACATATAAACCTGTTCGCAGTATGTTTGAATATAAGATATCATTGACTATGTTACAGAAAGAGAAATTTATTGAATTTATTAATATCAAACATATTTGGGAAGGCAAAGCATGAGAAAATGAAAAAATCTTAATTATCATTCAAATTAATAATTTGTTTTTGATGCCTCATCACATTTTCTTTCAATGGTGTCTGTTCTCACAGTTTAATAGCCATGTAAACCTCCTTCCCAATAGGCTCAGTGGGGTAGTAAAGTGCGCAGTGTCCATACTTGCCCAAGGCAAATCCATCTAATTCAGCATTTAATCCCTGAAGGTGACAATATATAGATGTCTGCAGACATCTTTGCATACTTTGATGCCGAGTGACTGAGTTTGTACACCCCTAACAAGAAGGCTAAGGGAGACCTTTCTGACATCTTCATGGCATGGTACAAAGGGCACCTCGTCTGTAAGGCACAGAGTAACAGGATAAAAAGTAATGAATACAATTTGGAACATGGAGAATTCCAATCAGATAGAAAGTAAAGGTTTCTTTGTTTCTTTGCTGCTTTATTGAGGTTTTTTTTTGTTTCCTTTGTTTGGTTGGGTTTTTAATCCTGAGGATGGTTAAACAGCAGATGTGAGCTTGCCTGCAAAGGCTGTGACAAAGTCTTGGGTTATCTGGTCTGATAGAAACTGCTTCAAATGGGGGAACTGGACAAAATAATCTCAAGGTAGATTATTCTATGATCTATGAATCTATGGTTATTACAGAAGTTGTACAGACCTACCACTTAATTTCATTTCAGATTTTCACCTAAGAGATTCCTCTCAAGCCCCTAGATTTTTTGTTCTAACAAACAACCTATATTAAGACTTTCTGTAATTTCTAGTATCTTTCTAAGCTATCTTTTTTCTGAACTTGAAAACATCTTGAATTGCTCAATTGTTCATCACATGTAAAGAAATTTTCTTTGATAATTTTTTGCCATTGACTGGTTTTTCCTTCTCATATGATTTGTTTTTGAGTGGAATTGGTGTAAGAGGCAGACACAGTTTTTAAGGTGTAGGTACTACTCTGAGTCTACTCTGAAATAAATATGTCTCTTTATTGTCTATTCTTTCAGGGGGGATGTAACTTCATTGACTTTTCCTTTCCCCTTTTTTTTACTTTGCACTACTTCAAATGAAAAGAATATTGAATAACATTTTTATGTGCAATTTCTTATTTTATTTTCATACATTCTAAATTTTAATTTTACTTAAAGCTAGTTTAAGTTGTTTATATCACTATTTCATCTATCATTTTTTTCTGGTTTTAATGCATTTTTTATTTCCTTTCTTTCTACAACTTTTAAAATGCATTGTGTAAACTCATGTATCCAGAAAAATGTGAGTACTGCTCTTGGCATTCACTCTGAAGGAAATAAAAATTGCTTTGCATTCTTCTTTTACTTGCATGTTAACACCCACACAACATTGTGGCAGCAAATGTTAGGTACATCTTAAGTTCAATCTGTCTCTTGCTTTAACATATTTTTAAGGGTTTATTTTCAGCAGGCTTCTATTATTCTACCTTGACAGACAGTTTCTTCTTAAACTCTTGTCCGTTAGTTGCATCAATGGAAATATCACCTTCATCCTTTTGAAATGTTTGTTACCTACTCACCTTTATACATCAAGAGTTTTTTTCCTTTCCTGAATGTCTTATTGTCTTTTGATTCAAGTCAAGCTCTTTTCTAGGTCTAGTTAGGAGGTCGTTTAGATACATATATTTTATAAATTAATGAAAATATCATAGAAAAATGTAAATCTGACAGAAAATGCCTGCCTTCTATATTTTTCAAGGTGAATCCGGCCTGGAGCAATGTTCCTGCTTTTACTGAAACCCTTTTATGAACTACAAATATATTTATGAAATGTATCCCTCATTCTTGTTTTCTCAGAATTAATTAGTGATGTAGAATTGCGTCCAACACTTTTTTTGTTACAGTCAACTAAGAGCAGGTTTATTTTGTTTTCTGATTGGACCTAGAACCAGTGCAACTGTGTGCCAGATGACAAAGGTACAGGACCAATAAGATCTTTGTATTGTACTAAACTATTAATAAGGAGTGTACAGCAATGGAAACATGACCCTGTCAGACAGCTTAGCCACTTGGCAAATGGAAGATCAATCAAACTATCCTGTCACTGGTTATGTTAGTTGCTGTCTCTTTTTTAATAGATTCTCCAAAAATATAACTATAAAGAAAAAGCAGATTAATAAATACTTTTTCAGAACTTCCGAAAATAACAACATTCCCAAGAATCAGTTGTTTCATTCATTCCAAAACGAAATAAAAAAGTGTCAACAGACAAAGTTGTTGAAGTTGTTGATTGTTGTGAAGATGACAGAGTCATCTGTTGTTATGAAGAAAGAGCATCAGAGATCAGAGATATCAAGTATGAAAGAGGATGAAGATATTTAGAGGTGAAAATTTAGTTTCTTTTAATTGTAAACCAAAAGAATATTGTTGCAAAGCCTGTTGCTCCAGAATGTTTCAGCATAAATAGATAAAAAAGGTTTAATAGAGATGATTAATCAGATCTGATTTAAATATAGATACATTATACACATTCAATCAGCTGGGGGAAACTAACACTTCACAATGAACTGAATCTGAATATTTTAGATTTTGACTCAGATGTTTATATGAACAAAATACCTGTTTGCATCTTGTCAGATGAATCCCATCTAAATGTTCACTGTAATTTGAATTTAGAATTGAATGGAATAGGATCTTAGAATGGTTTGGATTGGAAGGGACCTTAAAGATCACCTAGTTCCAATCTTCTTCCTAAGGACAGGGATGTCACTCCCTAGACTGGGTTACTCAGGGCCCCATTCAACTCGGCCTTGAACCTTTCCTGAGGTGAGGCATCCCTGTCTCTGGCCAGGCTGTTCCAGTACCTCACTGCCTTCACAGTAAAGAATTTCCTCCTAATATTTTTTTCAGTTTAAAACCATCTCCCTCTGTCCTATTGCTATCTTTCCGTATAAAATATCCCTCTCCCTCCTTCTCATAATCCCCCCTTATGTACTGACAGGCTTCAGTGTGGCCTCCTCAAAATCTTTTAATGTCCAGGAACTTCTTTAGCCTGTCTTCATAGGACAGGTGCTCCACCCCTGTGATCATGTTCATGGCCTCCTCTGAACCCACTCCATGTCCTTCCTGTGCTGTGGACTCACGAGCTCGACTCACTGCAGGCAGGGTCTCATAAGGGCAGAGTTGAGGGGGACAACCATCCCGCTTGACCTCCTGGTCATGCTTCTTTTGATGTGATACCCTTTGATATCGTAAGATTGAATATTATCTCTGCTAGTAGTAAACCATGGAATTATTAAACATGAGTTCTTTTTTTCTGTTAGAAACCTCATAATTTGATCTCATTTAAAGCACCTCTTGTATTCAGAGAACATCTGGATGATGCTCTTAGTCATACAGTTTAATTTTAAGTAGTCCTGCAAGGAACAAGGAACTGTGATTCTTACAAACTTGAGGTATTTGATGATTTATCTCAGATGTTTGCATAAAATTTCACCTACTGTCATAGAGAATGATCAAATAGTAGTTTGTGGGCAGGACAATAAGGTCTGGCTAAAATTTTTCTAAAGAAAATTACTATATTGTCAATATTTCTTCTCAGGCAAGAGATTTCTCCAATTATGTGCAGTTTTCCATATTAAAAAAAAAAATCTTTTCTAATTGCCTACATTGTCAGTGATTAAGGTTTTACCTCAAGGAATGATACCTAGTTGCAAACCAAGCTGTAATTTCTAGCTCGTATCTACCAAATAAAACCTGTAACTGCTAGATGGTACCCTGCAAACATTTTTTTTAACCTACTCATTTTCCAATTCCAAGTTTCTGAAAAGGCCTGCAGTTCAACTAATAGTTTCCTGTTTGTTTTGGTTTGTTTGTTTGGTTGGTTGGTTGTTTTTTCTTTTTTTTCCTTGGCTGATGTTTGTGTCTATGTACGATGAAATAAGTTACAAAACCTGACTTAACATATATTTTCAGGGGGAAACACCACTAGAATACTGGGGGATGTTACACAGAAGACAGATATGTTCTTGGTTTTGTTGACAATTAAAGATGGTCCCTAGAACATTCTTTTCATTGGAATGAATCTAAGATATGCTGACATCTTCCTCATAGAAATGTAAGTACATATTATAATCAATGAACTGTTTCTGAAGAGAGAACTGAGATCCTAGACTGATTTAGAGAGTTTTAATTATGACAGTATATATAGGAATGAAACATAAATTTATAATAAAAATAACAGTTTAAGTTTTTTTCT
>VYXD01003419.1:1646023-1686895 GCA_013397195.1 Hylia prasina | reverse complement strand
AGTGTTTGCACAGTGTTTGTACAGTACCAAAGCCTCCTCTGTTTCTCACCAACCCCACCTGTGAGGAGGCTGGGGGTGCACAAGGTGTTGTGGGGTCACAGCAGGGACAGCTGACCCCAGACCATCTGTTTTATATGGCTCAGCACACAAGAGGGAAAGGGAGGATGTTCAGAGTGATGGTTTGTCACTGCATGATGGAGCCCAGCTTTCCTGGGACAGCTGAACACCTGCATTACCTGCCCATGGGAAGCACTGAATTAATTCCTTGCTTTTCTCAGCTTTCCTTGTGTGCACAGCTTTTGTTTACTCATTAAATTGTCTTTATCTCAACCCATGAGTTTTTCTCACTTTTACTCTTTTGATTCTCTCCCCCTTTTTGACCTGGGGCAAGTAAATGAGTGACTGCAGGAGGCTTAGTTGCCCTCTGGGGTTAACCATGACAGTGCTACAATAAACTCTGTGTTTGAGACGTGTGGTGTGTTCTGCACCCAACAGAGAGCTTCAGCTGAAAGATGCTGTGCTTGGTGCAGAAAACTGCTGAAAGCACTGCCTTTTTCAAGCTAGGGATCTGTCACACCTGAGCTTGCTTGATAGCACAGAGCCTTGTCAGAGTGTGTTTACAAGATTGTGTACAAAAGATATGCAAAGCCTAACATGAGAAAGCTGAGCCTAAATACAGACTTTACTCAATTTTCAGGTCTCTTTGGGATTAGTGAAGTAGTTGGTACAGCACGACCAAGAAAACAAGATAAGAATAGTAAAAATAAAGGTTTTTCTGAAGATGTTAAGTCAGAAGCAAGAAATTTTGCCCTGTTTTCATGGTCTGTACCACTATCTTCTTTATTAAAGCTGCCATCTGTATCATGGTAGACTTCAATAAATTTAAATTGTTGTGTTTTCTCCATGCACCTGAACCCAATAACAATGAAAGCCCATTAAAATATGTATCTGACTACCAATACATTGAAAATTATTATGAAGTCACTTCAGTCACTTAAATATATCAGTTATTTTGTTTGTTTGCATAACTACTCCTGGCATATATTTATAAAATACTTGTTCCTGTTGGGCATACGTTTTCTCCTTTAATCTTTCAGGAAATTCAGAAAGGGAAAAAACCAACAACATTAAAACTAACCCATTTAATTCCATCCAAAGAAAAGAGCTAGCAAGAGATTCTGAGGCATTAAAGGCAGACAAGAAGAGAACAGGTAAATTTTTTTTTTAATAATCTATTTATTAATAGATGTGAATCATCCTTAAAGGAATGTAATCTCAATACAGTTTTCTTTTCATGCCTAAACAACTAAAGAATTTTTCTCAACTTTAGGGCCAGTAAATTAATGAATAAGTATGTTTGCCAGGTTTTCATGAAAATCTTCAAACTTCACAATGACAAATAAATTAAATTGAAGAAAGCACAATGAAGTAGTATAAGAAAAAGAGAAGGACTCTAGGGACGTTTTAACCTTTACTCTAGGCTGTAAGAAATCACTTCTGTTTGGCACATGTTTTCAGACATGCTTCTTGATAGCTAAAAATCCAACCCAAGGGATTTTCTGGATACTCACCTCCCACTGAAATCTTTGCATGGTTAAGCATCTCTTCTCAGGTATTGATCTCATATTCTGTTCCATCCAGGCATATGTTGAGTGGATTTACAATGAAGTCATGAGGGACCTCTGAAAACTCAGCAATAATCTGGTGTCAAATCCTTAAAGAAATTGTGTCCAGGTTTTATTCACAATCTACAAGTAGAAACAAACTGTGGAAAAAGTCCTCAGCAGTATTTGTATCTTGTCTTACAAAAATAAAATTTGATGTTGCTACTTCACTTAATTGCTTTGGAAAAGTGTATGAAACCATATATGACCGAAACAAAGAGCATTGGAAAAAATATCCACCTACAAAACAAAAGGAAGGTTACATCCCCTGAAAAAAATCCAGTACATTTTGAGAGTGTATGCCTTTGGTGGCCTCGTGTTAGTGGGGAATATCTAACAGTTAATTTGTTGGAGAGGTTGAAACTGCAAACTTTAGGCAACATCTAAAAGGAATGAAGAGAGAAGGTGTATGAATTTGGACATCTCCTTCACAAACAAGCTGCTTACCCACAGGCTACAAAGTCATTTTTCCTCTGCTTTCTTTGGACTACTGAATATTTAAGTACCATATATGAAGCAGAACAGCTTCAATGGGAGGAATCTATCCAGCCTCAAAAATCCTTACCTGATAATGCTTAAACCAGTCCCATTGCCCTTGGCAGGGACAGAGGAAAAGAGCGAAGCCATCACTACCCTTTCATCAGTCTGAATTTGAGAAGGAGTTTTCATAGACACTGAGCTCAGGGGCTAAATTTCTGTTGGGGACAAACAATCTAGGTTGACCTGAGGGAAGTGTCTAACTCTGAGAGAAAGGCACACTTTATTATATATGTTTGATATGGTTTTGTATCCACTGGCATAAATGCTCATTACTCCATGTGCTATTTTCTGTGATTTGCCTTCTTAAACATGAGGTTTTATTCCTGTGCAGCGCAAAGAACATAAACCCTTAGGAAGGGCTGTGAATGTTGCCAGGTAACTGTGCACTGCAAAGTTGGGCATTGCACTGTCAGTCTGCATTTTGAGATTAACTTCTCCTGAGCTGTCTCAAATTCTCCATAAGGACACAGCATACACCTGTGTTTTGACAGGTGGCAGTGACGCTGAAATACCCAGCAATGGGCAGAGCATGCTAACAAAATGATACCTTTGTTTTCCCTTCTCCATCCAACTTGAGGTACCAAAATCAGTCTTTTCCAACCTCCTCCTTCATTCTTTGCTCTCTGGGTCATACCCACTGTGTATATTTTTGGAACCCCACTTATTTCCCCATCCCTTGGTGACAGCTGAAAAGTCACATTACCTTTGTTTAGAGTTAGTTGTGGCATCTAGGCAACCCAAGGGCATCAGTAGATTGGATCATTTCCTCAGATTGCACTTGGTGATGTTTTGTTTATTTCTGGGGAGAAACCTTCATCTGAACACAGCTGTAGCTGCCTATAACAGCAGAAGAAATAAAATCTTACGTTTTTAACCACATTTAACAGATAATACTCTGAATAAGTAATAGAAATGATCCTGTTTCATAAGTAAAAGTGAAAAAAAATTATTTTAGGTACTTTTGCAGCCCTGTTCTCTGCTCCAACACCTTTCAAGAATCTGATTCAAGCTGACAGAAGATAAAAAGATTTAAAATAATGCCCAATACATCATCCATAATTCTTACTGTGGTGCCATCTTCTTGCCCCCTTCCAATTTAGTTCAATACAGTGGCAGGTGGCAAGGACATATCAGGTGCCTTCACATTAGATTTCTAGTTTCTCTTAGACCACTGGGGTAATTTGCATTTCCTTGGTACATTCCATAACTAGAAGGGTACTTCCTCCTGTATGGAAAGACAGTACACACAGGCACAAAGAACCAAAAAATGAATTCTAAGCAGAAGTATGGGTTTAAGATATGTAGGAACTAAGATAAATGAAAGATGCTTCCCCTGGGTGAAGAAAACCAAAAATAATGTTGAATCACCTGTGCAGAAATTTTACAAGTATTGAAGAGTCAGAATTCAGTTAAAAGTACCTTAATTGGTCTTTCTTTGGCTGTGATTATTTGGTTGATATTAAACCTAGATAATCAATGCTTTCTAGAGAACAGCAATCATTTTTCAACATAATGCTGATTTATATAAGCACTGAACCTCTGTAAACTGGCGCTATTTTCTTGGCAAATACATGCAATGACAACTTAGAAGAGAGACAGGAAAGCTTTCCAGAAAATGATGAGATGAACTCATTACAGATCACAGTAATTGAGTGTAGTGGGTGTAGCTGGCAAAGATCTGATAGCAGGGAAGTTGTGTACCTGAGGGAGCCCAAGCTGGAGCAGCTCATGGAAAACTGCAGCCTCTGGGAAAGGCTTACATTGGAGAAATTTTGGAGGACTGTCTCCCATGGGAGTGACTCCATCCTGGAGCAGGGGAAAAATATGAGGAAAAAGAAATGACCCTCTGGGCTACTGAGAAAGAGGAGGTAGAGAAGCTGAGAATGTTGCTGAGCCTGTGAGGAACAGAGATGTCTTTATTGATTCATTCGTATTTGTCATTATTCTATTCTAATTTGATAATTAATAAATTAAACTGATCTCCTCGACTTAAATCTCTTTTCTTGATTTACTATTCTTGACAGTAACTGGGTGTCCTAGGTTAAAAATGTAAGATGTGCCCAAANTTTATTTTACTTTATTTTACTTCTTTTCTTTTGCTCTTATTAAATTGTACTTCTGACTTGGAGTCTCTCACTGGTTTTGCTTTCAAACCAGCACACTGGGGAGTGATTGCTTCCTGTCTTTATCTCAACACAGAAGCCTTCCATTAAATTTTCTCTCCTTCTTGGGTTCAGGAAGGGGAGAGAAACCTCAGTTTGGGGATACCATGGAGTCAGCCAAGGTCAGCTCACCAAATGAATATAGAGAGAATATCCAAGATTCTACAGTAATAGTTTCACAACAAACAAACGAAAATCACCATATCAGCATGTATTGAGATATGTGAAATAAGACAATTATTCAGCAATCCAGAAAATTCAGTTAAAATCAAAAGAAAATATCTTTAGTGGTCTATCTGTAAAACTTGTCTTGAATTACTAATACTGCTAGTATTAGTAATAGTTGCACAAGATAGTCTCTGAATAGTTCCACCACAGAGAAATGCCTCATGGGAAAAGAAAAAAAAAATTGATAACTTCACTTTTTCCTTTTTTAACTTAATTATTAGTGTGCTAATCCAGATCAGGAACATAAGATACTCAAACCTCTTCTCAACAGATTCACAGAGTTACCATAAAGACATGGTATTTTTGAAGCCTAAATCATGTCTTGGAAAAGCTTGTTCCACAGAACAAAAACACCCAACAAAACAACAAAAGCCCAAAAAAAAGCTAATGACAGGAATTTCAAATGGAAAGTGAAAGATTTACTAATATGTACCATCTTTTTTTCTCTTTTTTAAATCTCATATTGCACTACTAATAATGCATTTTTGTTTCAACTTGTGAATTAGCTGAGTCTCATTTTCAAATGGCACACAATAAATCTCATGCTTTGCTTTTTATTTTTTTTTTTTCTGTTAGTTGGCTGTTCTCTCAAACCCATGAATGGTACATTTCAAATATTACTTGTGTTGTTATTTTGTGCATTCATTTGATCCATAACCTGTCACGGTTTGATACGTCACATCAGAAGTTGCTGCAGCCTTTGAGAAGCATATGTGCTGATTCACATTCCAGCTCTGTTTTCTCCAGAAAAACACTCAAGATTACAGTTAAATTAGGTCAGTAGTTGGATTGAAAATGCAGAAGAAATTACTCAAAACACCTTTCTTATTTCTGGTATAGAAATTAGGAGAAAATAAAAATCAGGCTTCAGAATACCTTTTATTGAAAGTCTTGTGTTCCAGTAGTAAATGATATTTTTTCTTTCTCCACTGGTAAATTAAAAGAAACAAACAAAAGAACTGAAACAATAAAACAAAATCACAAAAAAAACCCCAAACCAACCAACCAAAAAATGGACTATTTTTTTTCCTAGAATGGATAGTAAAACTATCCCAAAATATTTCTTTTAGAG
This sequence comes from Hylia prasina, assembly GCA_013397195.1. Classification (NCBI taxonomy): domain Eukaryota; kingdom Metazoa; phylum Chordata; class Aves; order Passeriformes; family Sylviidae; genus Hylia; species Hylia prasina. The sequence continues at coordinate 1,681,229 of VYXD01003419.1, read as the reverse complement.
TATTTATGCTTTAAGATATACTCCAAAATATGTGAAACTCATGATAAGATCGTGAGAATTAACAACTTTCTGTTCTCTTTGCAGGGAATGTGCAGGAAGAGCTGGGGAACACAGTGACTCATCTGCATGAGTTAATTAAACATTGCCTGTGGTGCTCTATTATCTCACTCTCATGCTGTTAAAAGGGTCTCTGGCATGATTTTACTCTGGGCCACCAAGCACTCTCCTAGTCAGTGCCTAAGCAAGTCTACATGATTGTTCCTAATAGTCAATTTGGATAAGGCACCTCTTTTGGATGCCAAAAGGGTTTTAATTGTATCGATGCACAAGTTGGCCCCAGGGCCAAAGAACGGGCCAGTCTCTGTTTCCTTTGCTACTTTCAAGGTGACCAAGGTGAGGAAGCCTTGTGAAATCTGGAAAACATGTAGGGAAAAGCAGTAGAGTCACTGGGAGAATCCTCTCCTCATAAAAAAATAAACAAAAATCTAACAGATATAAATCTAAAAATCTATCTAATTTATAAGAAATATAAAAAATGAGATACATATTTGCAAAGGGAACTCAGAAGTCTACGGTCAGATAATATCAACAACAGCAAAAGTCAAGCTGATTTAGATCTTGCAAATTAATTTATACCATTAAAAGTCTTACAAATAATCAAGAACAAAAAAAGTGTCCGATTTCTACCCCCACTCCTGCTATATAATAAGGACAGAACACAGATTAAAGGCAGTGTTGGCATGAACCAAAATGTAAATTAAAGCTTTGTCTTTTTTTTCTGGTATGATTGATGAAAGAGATTAGACAACTGTTGTGGAGGGAGTCAAGCCTGGGGAGGCTGACTGTGGTGAGGACACTCTCCCCTGGAGAGAAAGCAGCCCCTAGGCTTAAGGGTTGTGGTACACCCCCCAGGGAAGAAACCTTAGAAGACTGCTCTCTCCAGTAGTGATAAGGTGTGTTCCTCCCCCATAAATCTTTATCAGTACCAGGTTAATTGCCCCATAAAACCTTATCAGTACCAGGTTAATTGGTTGTAGCCCAACTCCAGGGGCTTGGATGTGCCTGTGTCCCCTGGGACATCCTTTTCAGGATGCCTCTGAGGAAGGTCACAACACCCCCAAACACCTGTGTGCCACTGTGACAAACTGCCCCACAAAATAAAAGGAGACACAGTAGGCAAATGGAATTACTAAATCTAACAATGAAGTAAAACTGTTTGGAGATTTCTCAATTGGAAATATCCATTCCAAAGGTCGAAAAAACTTGCACATTAAGTCTAAGTCAAATACCAAGAATTGTTAATATGCTTTTAAGGCTGATTACTGTACCTCTTGGCTAAACAATTGAAATTGTAGCATCTATATAATAGAAATAGAGGATTAGGTTGGACTACTCTGAAAGCAAATCATTTAGTCAGAGAGGCTGGTAATGAAGCTCTGAGATGAGTATTGAGGACAGTCTTTGCATCCTGCCCTTGCTTTAATTTAGAAAAGTTTTGATCCACTGCTTCGGGATGCACTGTCAGTGAGTAAGTCTAAGAATACCACACACAAAATCTAGAGGACTTTAAGACTTACCTAAAGTCTGGAAGCTGATGAGGGATTATAGCAACTGCATCCAAAAAGCAACCACTAAAAATAATGCCCAAAACCTTATGTATAGAGCATTATGTATAGAGCATGTAGTTCATCACTAGGCAATTCTGAGTCATTGTTCTAGACACTCACAGAAAATAAGATTATTTTAATCAGCAAAATTACATGTGAAATAGCAATAGTGACATACAGTGACATTTGACAAAGCCTTGGTGGAAGATTTCTTGTAGATCCTCACCAGCATGCCACAGCAGAACCATCACAGAGAAACCTTAGAGATGCTGAGGGGGAAGAGAATTATGGGACTATCTTGTCTTGTTTATCTTAATTTTAAAAAGGCCAAGATGTGTGGATGATACATAATACCTACTTTTTTTTGAGGAAATGCAAAGAATGAGAGAATTAATTGTGCATAGAAACAAAATTGGCACAGAAACAGTATATTCAGGGTAAATGTATAATGATTTCTGAATTATAGAAATTGACGGCCTGGAACAATAAATCTAAGAGAGTAATAATAAAAAATTACTTGGATTTAAGTTTAAGAAATGTACCACACTGGGTACTTAGAGTACCTACAGTAAGGATTTGGCTTGACAGCCAGTAGTGTTTGTCCTAGTGCAATATTTGCAGGACTGTCCTTTATTTCTGCCCTGTGCCACCTTCAAGAGCTATCTCAAGTAGGTATCAAGCCTTTTTTGGACTTCTTTTGTGTCATGTCTTTTTTATAACTAATAGAGGATTTACATTTCTACTTCACACCTTCACAATTTATTTTCCACAGTGGCCACATCCTACAAAGTATTTTAGGACAACAAGATTCTCAAGGGATAAAAATTTCCCTAGAAATAATTTCACAGTTGAAGAATGGGTGGGGAAATAAATTCACAACCACTGTAAATTCATTCATAATTTTGGAAAGAGGGTGAAAGTTTCTTCCTCATATGATTAAGTGACCTGCAAGTAGTAGTCAGAGGGAAAATCAGCTTCTTTCCTGTTGTTTCTGAGTGGATTTTTTTTATCAAGACTAATATAGGGATGAGCAGTTACAAAAACTCCTGACCTGTGAGAGTAATCTCTTCAGGAACAAAGCTGTGTTTTTCCACACTGAAATAAAATCTTTGTGACTCTATCCCTTGTTCTCCAGATTCTGCTGATGTACAAAACACATGAGATGTCAAGTCTTAATAATTGCCTGCTTAAAGTTAAGCCAGCTTCAAATCATAATGGTTTTTGTAAAGTGGTCCATACAAGTTTGAAGACCAGACCTCATTTCTCAGTCCCACGTTACAAGCTCTGAAGGGAACTGTCAGCAACAGACATTTTATTTTATTGAAGAAACAGAAATCAAGGATAGAATATTCTTCTGTTTTTTATATCTGATGTCTTTTGTCACTTTTGAATAAAATCCTTGATGGTATTTAGTATTTGTTTAAAATGATCTCACTTCTCCCATTTTTAATTAAAAGTTATAAAATCTGTTATTTACCCAGGAGATTAGATCAGAGCCATTTCATCCTATTTACAACAAAGACAGTCTGTAATAAGTCCTTGAAACCCCTTCTAATCTCTAATATAAATATTTATTTAATCAGTTTAAAGATGATAATTATTTACCAGAGAGACTGAGGCAACTTCTACAAAGTTATTATGGATGAAAACATAGTTTTTGAGTTTTTTTTAAAAAAAACTTAGTTGCTTGAAACAGTTCCTTTAGAAGATGCTCAAATCTTCTTGGCAAATGGTTGTTTAGGTTGTTATCTTTTCTCTATTTCACTTACCTATAACCTAAGGAGATTTTTTTCCTCAGGCATCTATTGATTCCATTAATTGCTAACTGAGTATGTTCTGTCCTTTCAACCATTAGAATCAATGTTATTCTTCTGTCCTGGTTTCAGCCTTAAAACCACAACAACTTTTTATGTCACTACAGTTTCAAACTTACTCTCACACCACTCGTACTGGGTTTTCATGACAAGGTTTTGGTAGCAGGGCAACCACAGGGGTAAATTTTGGGAACTGCAGGGCCAACTCCTCTGGGAAGCTGCCAGAAGCTTCTCCCATGTCTGACGGAGCAAAGCCAGCTGCCTACAAGAGAGACCTGCCACCGGCCAAGGATGAGCCCACCAGGGATGGTGGCAGTGCCACAAAGCAAAGAGGGAAAAGATCCAAAACATGCAACAAGCATCAGCAGCCAGAGAAGAGAGGAGTCAAATTATTTGAGCAACAGACCTGCAGGCACCCAGGGTCAGTAAAGCAAAAGTGGAAAGAGGTGCTCCAGGCGTTGGAGCAGAGATTCCCCTGCAGCCCATGATGAAGACCATGGTGTGGCAGCCGTGTCCCTGCTGCCCATGGAGCTACACAATGGAGCAGGTATCCACCTGAAGCCCATGGAGAACCCTGTTCCAGAGCAGGTGGATGTTCAAAGGAGTCTGTAACACCCCAGGAATCCTGTGCTAGAACAATTCCCGGCAGGATCTGTGGACCCATGGGAGACCCATGCTGGAGCAGTCTGTCCCTCAAGGGCTGCACCCCAAGGAAGGGATCCATGCTGAAGTTTGTGAAGGGCTGTAGCCTATGGGAGGACTCACGTTGAAGAAGTTCATGGAGGACTGTCCTGTAGGAGGCAACCCATGGTGGAAGGGGATGAGTGTGAAAAGTCCTCCCCTTGAGAAGGAGCAGAAGAGACAATGTATGACAAAATTATTACAGCTCCTATTCCCTTTCCCCCTGCATGGGGAGAGAAGGAACACTGAGTGAGCTTTCCCTACCATTATCTCAACACATGAGCCTTTTGTTATATTTCTCCTCCCCTATCCAGATGAGGAGGGCAGTGCCAGAGTGGCTGGGGTGGGTGGGCTCCTGTTGTCCAGTCAAGGTCAAGCCACCACATAGTAAGATCCTCTCTTTTGTACACTTAAACAAATTTATACTCTTTAGCTTTGCAGCCAAATCTTCATAACAAAAAATTCCTCTTAGATGTATTAAAAAAGCAGGATATCAAAATCAAAAACTAAAGACACAAATGTAGTGTATTGATAGCATAATAAATTCTGTGGCCAAGCAGAACATATAATAATTAGTTACAGTTGGGGAGTTTTGGAAGTTAACTCTTGCAGTGGGGATTGTAAAGGTGGCTGAGCTGAGCTGGTACTGCCTTGGAGGTATTCAAATATTGTGGCTCAGCATTGCCTCTGGATCTCATTCATTTAGGGCCAGAAACCAGGACTGAAAAAGGCCTGGAGAAGGCAACAAGGAATTTATCTCTCATGTGGGATCAGAAGTCAACCAGCATAGGAGCAAGAGTTCTTTTTCTTTCATCCTCTTTCATAGTATATTCTTCCTTTAATGCTTTTGTATCCTTTCCATTCTCTCCAGTAGATGCTGCTATTATTGGGTGCAAGATGATGCTCACTGGAGAACAAAAATCTTGTGCTTGTTGTTGGCCATGTATCCAGTCCTGCTGACAGAAAAGCCACAGTATATTCCCACATCAAATATTTGGGCTGTGTTGCTTCTGACAGCTGTCTCCACCACAGCCAATACTAAATCTGAAGACAGTCAACACCTAATTTCTCAAGACAGAAATGAGAGTGCTATATAAAGTAATCATAAGGGGCCCAGGTTTTGTCCTAGCTTTACCTTGCTCAGTGCTTATTTCCCTGCAGTATAAGTAGGGAGAACATGCTGACCTGGGTAAGGTTCAGCAGCATTCAGAGAATAGCTATTTGATTTTGTGGCTTGCATATTGATTTGAAAGAATGAACCCATTCTGCATGTAACTGGAAAGTAAAACGCTTCAAAGATTTCTGACTAATTTTCTGGAGCCTATTTTTCAATCTCTAGACAATGCATTTGGACATCACTTCTACATTACTGCTTTATCTCCTCTGTTTGCATTATTCTTAATACTGCCATTCCTGCTCTGCAGAAAAATGTTTACTGTTCATTTTACTTTTTGCATTTGTTTTCACCGAGCTTTGAAACTAACCTGTGTACAATCTATGAGTCTATTTGAGATGAGGGTGTATTTCCCAGACCTTTTGGAGCAATTTTGAAAACTTACAATCACAGATCTATCTTGCATCATAATGTCTCTTTTACTCAGCATCACATTTTATAGTATATAACTGCCAGGTTGTCTTTTATGTGTCTTCTTTAACAGAAGACCTTCCTTTAAAATTCTCCAGCTGAAATAAAACAGCTTTTTACTTGTAAACAACAGTTTTATTTGCACTTCAGTGGATACTGTAAATACCTGAGCATTTAATTTTCAGTTAGGTGTGTATTACTTCAAATGACATTCCCATCTCCCTGATCCAGTAGTTGACATGTAGGCTCACAGCATGTGAATAGTTGAATTTCTCAGATCTGTTCATAAACCTATGATTCAATTACAGATGCAACACTAAATCCCTAACAACACAAATTTAGTACTTAAATGATACGTATTTTTTCAGTAAATACAAAATTCAATTATCTATGCAAAATAAAATAAATATGAAGAAACCTGATCCCAAATAAAAAACATATATTGCATGTCCTGGTTTTGGACAAATTTGGAAGGGAATGATGGGGATACCAGGATACAACATCATAAAGTCACACCAGGATATTGGGAAAAATAAAAAGGGGAAATAAGTACCCATAAAGAGAGGGAAAATTGAATTTAATCAATACATCTAAGTGGTACATGTCAGGGGAATCCAAGAAAGATGTCCAGAAGTACTCTAAATGTTTTGATTAATATTAGTGTTTGTGGTGTTTTTATTCTTTCTGTTTGTCTCTTTATTTATCTATTTTTTGAAGCCAAGACGCCAGCATTCTTCAAGCAATAGTCTTGTTTACTTACTTTTTTCCTGTGATTGTCCCTCTTCAAGCATCTAGTCCTATGTAGCTTCTCAACCTGTTCACACAGGCATGATTTTGGGAGAGAATACCAGCACTTGTATCAGTCGTGTGCCTAAGAATTGCAAGGAATGCAGAGTAATGCAGTAAAGAATAGAGAACTGTGTTCTTCAATTTTTTTTATTAATGTCTGTTAAATAGCAATATTTAAAAAATGTAACTAAATATACATAAATATTTTTTGAATTTACAGTGGATATCATATTTCTGTGCACATCACATGCTGGTAGTTGAGTAATCATAATTCTTATGATGTCTAATCAAATGCTAAATGCATTTCCTGCCACCATACCAGGGCAATGAATTGTGTTGATACTGGTGAAACCATGATCATTTATGCAAATGATCTTACTAATATTTTGTATAGCAAAGATAAAAATCTCAGGAGAAGTAGATGAAGCAGACAATGTTCAAAAGGGTGACTGTCTGTAGAAACAGTATTTTTTAATACAGTTCACCTTGACTTCAGACTGCAGGTGCAAATTACAGTAATATTAAAAATGCATTTAAATATGAGTTGCTGCAGGTAAAACAATTCAGTTGTCACATCTTAAAAGTCTTGTGATACTCATGAGCTACAGAGACACAGGTCTGGCACAGGTCTATGGCCTGGGCTTCTGGAGCCAGAAGAGAACTTAGGCTCTAGCCATGGCACATAATAGACCTTGGTAACAGCTGCTGTGCACTGGTGCCTGTCTCTTATTGCAAGGCCCCAGATTCTTGTGTTACAGAGGTTCAAATTTGGAGCAATTCCCCTGGCATCTGAGGAGAATCACAGCTTTAAAAAATAATAAATAAGTGGAAACAAGTTCAGTGTTTCTTTCATCCTTCAGGACTTCAGAAGGTGAGGGTCTTGGTAGGAAGGCCAAAAAAGAAGCTGTTTTGCAATTCATTTGAGGGGTGTAACACGGGTATAAACCCGTTGCCTTGGATAATGATTTATGCTGTTGCAGTTTGGAAGAGAACCACAGAGCCCACAGTCTGTTCAGAAACCCAAGGATGGAATTTTTCCTGACCTAGGCACGATGTCATATTCAACAAACTTAAAAAAAGAAAAGCATTCATCCAGGTTTTCAGTAATGCCCTTTTTGACATGTTCTTATTAGCTTTCCTTGGCACAACGACAACATTGCTGTGATTTGAGCTCCTTCAGTTCCTCTACAGTTTCTGTATCAGTCAGGGTCTTCCATGATGCTCACACAACCACACCACACACACACAAGGACTGCTAAAAATCATTCCTTACCATGTTACTCTATTCCCCACCATGTTATTCTATTCCCCTGTCACCCTGTGGTTCGAGTGGAGGTAAACTGTCACAAAACTTGAACAATGCTGTAACAAAACAAACATGTATGTGCTACCCACACACAAACTCTTTGCCCCAGTGAGCTTTGAGACTGCACTTCTTGCTTTACAATGATTATAACATAACCCTTAGAGTTTTTAAGAAAAAAGAGTACACAGAAAAAAAGTTATATATCCTAAAGAAAATATCCTTAAGAAATAAAGCAGAAGAATAAGAGGAAACAACAAGAAAATATTGGAGGTGAGATTCTCAGCTTTTGTAAGCTGGTGTATTGCCTCCAGTGGAGCTGTGCCAGCTTATCCAATGTGCATGCTCTGGCCCAGTCTGCCCCTCTAGTCAAATCACTGAACTGGTACCTTCAAAGCTTTCCCTATCATGCTGTTAAATTTGTATTGCTACTAGCAACAATTTCTTTCAAAAAAAAAAAAAAATTTGCATACGCAAATTATTCACATTGCTTTATTTTTTCTTTGTCAGTTCACAAAAAAAAATATTTCAAGCTGTCATAACCTTGCATTTAGTCAGTGAATGAGTAACCTTGGAAGGAGAACATTGTTTTACAAACTGGACACATACCCTGTTTACTTTTCTCTAATATTTGCACACTATAAAGCAAGTGGTATTTTTTGTTTTGTTTTAAAACCTTCTTTATATATTATCGTACAAAAATATTCATATGCAAGTAATAAAGATTTTTTTTAAACATCCAACTTTTTTAAACCTAAATCAAAGTCACATGAAAAGGGTTTTTTTGTTTGGTTTTGTGTTGTTGTTTTTTAATCTAGACAAATACACCTTGTGCTTTAACAAACTTATGGCATAATGTGCTCTTTACAAGGATTGTATTGAAAAAGCTCATGTGTTGTTATTCATTAAATAATGTAAAACTTGCCTACTTTTGTGGGGTTTATTTTTCTTAATCCTCTTTTTTTCCCCCTCTATGTGTTATTTGTGTTTGTCTATATGTGTGGAAAAGTTAAGGCAAGTGCAATCAAAGTTACAAAAATCAATGTTTCTATTGCTAACATGTGCAGCATTCATATTTAGTGAGTGATATATTTTCTCCTGTAAGAATAAAATTGATGAAAATACAAAAATCTTTAACGTGTTATAGCTATTACAATAAGCTCTTCATTTTTTTTTTTATGCCAGTCCTGGTGAATTTTCCAAAAGTTAAGATAACATAAACCATGTTCTTTTTAAAGTAACATACACTGAAACTAGGTAACATTTTGATCATGACACTTGCTTCTCAGCAATAAGTATAGCATTACTACACAAATGCAGTTCCTTTTAGCTATGATTCATCTAATTTTTTTAAAAATAAATATAAGTTAATCTCTTTAGGTAAAATCTTTAATATACAATAGGCATAAATATAGGTTGATGTATTTCTACTTAACTTTAGTGCTTCTATTTTAACTTTAATGTTTTTGAACGAAGTGTATAAAGGAAGAGACATATTTTCCAGATTATAGTCCTACCTGTAGCCTTTAAGAAAACCTTGACAAGAATGCATATGTTAATTTATGGTTTGTATGGCAATAGTTAGGGACATTTGGATAAAGCAATGATGCTGAAACTTCAAATAAATTGCAAAATAGACAAAAATTCATGTTCACAAATTCTGGGCCTGATTCTGCTCTTTAATTTGCACCAGTTATACAGCTGCAGTTAATTCTGCAGTAGAAATATTTTTTTGCAGTAGAATTTTTTTCTGCGGTAGAAATATTTTTTTATTTAAATCAACTATTAAGAAAATTAGGCTAAAAAGTGCCAAAGCATAGCATGGAACTTCCTTGTTTCATTCCATCAATGCAAAATTAAAGATGGTAAGCAGACAATTTATATCTTCAATGTATGTGCATGTATTCAGTACGAGCTACAAGGCAGTTCTACTCTGTTGGTTCCTCAGATTATGGAAGACCAGCTGAGAACTTTATTAACAAAGTGCTTTATCAGGATGCTTATCCAGGTGTTAACTTTGAACAGTGGGCTCCCAAGAAGGGACTATTAACTGCTTGAATTGTGTTGTGCATTCTGCTTATGGACAGTCAGCTCCTTCTCAGATGAGTAAAGTAACTAAATAAAATTAAAGAAACTAAATCACCTGGACAAATTGATTTATTTGTACTACTTTTGCAGCTTTTTTTGTGAAAGATAAGATGATGACATTTTTCTTCTAGTATTTCAACTAGAGATATGTTCTTTCTGTTAAAGATCATTTTGGTTGTTTTGTTTTCTTGTCATCTGAAGAAGGTGCAGAATGTACAATATGCTAATAAAAAGATTCACTTATGAAATGGTGCATATGCTTAATTTTGTTATGAACAGTGTCATGACACTAGTAACTGCACAGAAATTAATAATGTGCTTTTCTTGCAAAATCCATAGTTGGCTCAAACCTGCTGTGAGTGACAGCAGTGGATATTTAGCTGCATTGTTGGGAGATAATTTAACTCCCTTTTACTATAAAAGCTAAGATTAGTACTTTGTCTTTTAGCATCCTCCAGTCACTAATTGTTTCTGCTTCACCACTTCCCAGCACTGGCCAGCTGCCTTCTTTAACTTTATTAGCATGCTGAACATGTACCATTAACAAATCTGCAAACCTTTATGATCAAGATGTTATAAACTATTTATGAGTTTTCTGAATAGTATGAAAATATCTTAGGTCATATTTTTACGGGACATATAAAATAAATTATAGCAAATTACTATCTAGGGCAGAAGAACCGTAAGAGTTACAGGAAGAAGGGGCAGATATCTGTGTTCTAGTCAGGTATTTGAAATAACCAATGGTGATGTTGTAAATTCCCATACATACCTTGACTCTGAAACATTTTATTTTATTTTAGTTTTCAAGAATTTGGGGTGCCTTAGAAGGTCAACAGACAGCAATCTGAAGGCTGGAGGAGGAAACCTCAGCTTTTCAAAGGAAGCTCATTTCTCAATGAGCAGGAGGAATCAGACTCATTGTGCCTGAGACTCCAGGTATAATGGCACCTGAAAGTACAATTTTCCCTTAAAATACCTAATTTTTGGATTGGCTGTGAAGTGGAGGACTGACTGAAGTGGGAGCTAAGGAAATCCAGCAGCCCCTTGAACCGCTGCCATGCTCACAGCTGGGAGACTTTCAGCTTCATTTATGACTATTTTACTCAGGTTCTCTGGACTTCCACTTCATTCTTTCTAATAAACTCATGTAGAGCAATGGTATCTCAGTCCTGATGTCTTATTACGAAAACAAATCAGAACAAAGCAAAGCAAGTCTAAACAAACAAAAACACAATTCAAGGAACTACAAGAAATGAAAACATTTTTGAAAATTATATGCATGTGCAACTCCAACTCCTTATGCTCTAGATTGATGACTGAAGGAATCTTGAAAGTTGTTTACCTGGTAAGGTGCCCAGGATGACTAAAAGGACATTTTTCTTTAACATTCCTTAAAGAACAACTTGGCAAGTGTAATTAGAGGGTGATAGCATCTTTCCTGCTGCTTTTCACTCTTCAAATAACTAACAATATTTAAAAATAAATGTAGGAATAGTATTTGCTATGTGGTACTGAGAGCTATTCACAAGCACTTTTGTTTAGAAAAGTGAAGATGCAATCAGAGAAACTAAGAGATGAACTGTACTGACACCGTTATTTACAATAGAAAATTTGGCAGATATTCAGGTAGATCCTATTAACTAGAAAAAAAAATACATTTCCTACCTCTAACAAAGTTATTTAAATGACTTCAGAGAGCAAACAGTTGGTGAAGGAAGTGTCTGCTAAATTTGGAGTTCCAGGCAAAAGATATCTGTAATTTCCTGTGGCAGCAGGACTAGATGAAAGCTAGTTGTGTTAACCTACCTGGTCATGGCATGACCAGTAAAGATCTTCCCTGAACCTCTCCCACCCCTGTCACCCTGGCAATGGATCTGTGCCACAGTATCCCTAGCAATGTCTTGGTTACGAGCCATTTGTCATCTCCTTGCAGCACACGGGAAATACCTTGCTATGAAAAACACCCATATTTTTGGGACTTCCCTGCCTTTTTTTGAGTGCTACTTATTTTATTTCATTGTACAGTTCTGTGATTAAAGGGTTACAAGTTAAAATACCTATGTACAGGAATTAAATTGCATAAAGTGCTTTTTGTGACGTAACTAAGATTTGAGAGTGCTTATTGCAACAATTTTGTTTCAGATACCTGCACAGTTTGCAGATTCATGTGTTTTGCTGAGGTAGGCATAGGTTAGTGGTCTCAAAGGAGAAGCCTGGTGTCACTGAACCATTTTGCTAAGAAAGATGGAGAGACAGTTGTGTCACTGTTCTCCCCATTGCTTTGTATTTTCATAACTGTTCTATTTGAAGTGGCCTGGGTCTTAAGATGACAAAGGTTCAGCGTTCTAATGTTATGCTGAAGGTAAATGTATGATACCAATTGTTTAAATTTTCTACTGAAACGTTCCTAAGAACTCAATTAGGGCTGCAGTGAGCTGTTCACCAGAGAATATTAACTCTGGCAAACAACTTCTTGTATGTCTGTAAATTCACAGCCACTTGTGTTTTAAATTTGCAATGAATAATGGGATTTCCTAAACAAATCTCTCTATGATTTACCTGTCATGCAAAGAATGGAGAGAAAATTTGTAAAAGTCTCTTACTTAACTTCCTACAAAATATCAGGAGAAAACAACTTTCTCTTGAAAAAGAATCATCTAAACCCAGGTTAAAAAAGATTAAGTGATTGCATTGTTAATTTGCTTTTCTTTATCTTTGTTTTTCAAGCGTGTGTGTACAGACTGCACTTTAATGGAATATCTTGAGCCCATAACTGACATTTCCAAGACTTTCTTTTTACCTCAGAGAAGATCAAAATATTATCAGGATGTTGCTTCATATGAACAGTCTATGTGGATGTGAAAAATGGTGTACTGAGAACAAGAAAAATACAGCCTTTTTTTCAGGTCAAAGCTTTACTCCTGTAAATCTCAGGAAAGAAGACATTACTCACCCTAAACATCTCTTCAAAGAGTTTTTTGTGTGGACCCCAACCTGAGGCCTTACAGCAAACTTTGAGTGCTTGCACTTCTAATTCAGTCTGCAAAGTAAACAGATATGGGATGATGGGACGGGACAGGACAGGATGGGACAGGGTAGGATGGGATGGAAATTTCTGCACTGCTGCTCAGCTGTGGTGTTACCTGATTGAGGTGACAATTTCCTGCAGCCAGCATTTAGTGGATTGCACACTAACCAAGCAAGCTCTTTCTATGCTCAACGCTGGTGTTTAAACGTGGAACAAATGGGAAATATTGTCAACTGTTCCTGCTCTTCCAGCTGCTTTGGCATAGGGTGTCTGTCCCTCGACATCTGACAGTTCTCCTGTTTATTTTCATTAACATCAGTAGCAACTTACTGCCCACCTTCCCCGTGTGTTGCCTACAGCAGGAAGGGCAGTGGTGACACCTTGAGCCCCTGGTTCCCTCTGCACCCACCTGAGAGAGGAGTAACTAAACTTGAGGCCAAAGGGGTCTGTGCTCTCCTCCTCCGTGCACAGGAACACACTTCCCCCTCTGTGGAGATTCTCAGTCGTAGACGTGGTGCAGCTGCCTGTTCTGCCTTGAAATTTGTCTGTCACAAAATGTGTTTGAGAATATGGGCTCAAAATGTATTAATTGTTCCTGGATGACTGTATTTTAGAGGAGGGCAGAGGGAGATAATATTTGATTAATTTTTTTTTTTTTTTTGTAATAGTGTGTTCCTTTTGACATGTTCTGATGGTTAAGAGATGTCTTTATAAGATATCAATAATACCTCCCCCAAATTCTTCGCTCTCCCAATTTGCTTTAAGTTATTTTCCTAATACTAGTGATCAAGAGAAAAAATGTTTGTACGCTCTATAAGCTTGGTACTAGATAATCTATTTTATTTAACATTTATATCCTAGAGAATCATGTAACTCTTAGTCCCCCCAAATAAAAATATTTGAATTGACTACTGAATGTTTCTGAAAGTATGTCATTTAAGGTATTAGCTATTTAATGTTAAGAATACTGACAGCTTTTGGGATGAGCTGGTTGTAATTACAAGTTGAATACCTCCCCTTAAAAGCTCTCAATAAAAATATACTCATTTTTCAGTAATCTGAACAGCTTCAGAATAGAAATGTTTTCCACATAAAGTATCAGACCTTCTTTTTTAATTTCTTCTCTAACTACTTCAAGACCCTGTAGACTCTAAACCTACACCCAGATCTTATTAGCCCAGAGTAAAAGTCAAATTTTGTTATAAGAAGAAAAAAAAGAAAAAAACCCAAAAGTGCATAGGAAAACTCTTATTAGCTGAAACATTTTTATCATTTTCTCTTCCCAGGGCAACAACTCTGAGTTTTGCAACATCAGGTCAAGGCTGTTTGGTGAAGTGTGATGCTGCCAACATCTTCTTGGAGGATAGAGACAGAATCAATGGAAAATGGCCCAGCAGAATTACATCACAAACAACAGCTCAGTATCCATGCTAAATTCAGTGAATCTGAAATTAAAGACACAATGGTGTTCTTCAACCTCCACTCAGTGGGCTATTTAGGAGGTGAAGAGATGTGTTTATACAAAAAACAAATTAAAAAAGGGAACTTGCAGCCCTCATAATACAAGGAAATTCATTTTTATAAGGTTGCTTACATTTTTTCTGTTGCCAGCCACTTTAAGCTATTTCTCAACTGGGTTAGAAAAAGTGTTCTATAACAGCAAACCAGATAGGGGAAGGAATATAGTTACTCTAGTTAATAAACTAAGTCTGTTACAGAGATTTTTTTTAACACTGACAGATTTTTGTCATCGTCTTTATAAAAACAATAGAAGACAAACAAAAATCTCTCTGTGCTAGACCATCAACAAGTACAAAATCACTCGGAAGTGTATTAGACATACAGGGACATATTTGTGTTGCTGATCTGTCTGGATGGCCTCCAAAAAAGCCAGTTGCTTGATGTAGGTCAGCCAGAGTACAGGGCTTTGCATGACAAAAGAAACCACAATACAGTCAAAAAGCAAGTGTCTATTTCACCCTTTTTTCTCCACTGGCCATTGTTCTATTTTTGAGCTTACTTTACTACTGTGGTTTTTCTTCCTTTGGATTTTAATTAAACTCTCCTTAGGCTTACTATCCCTTGACATTTTCTTCTTCTTTTTTTCTTTTTTCTTTTTTAGTTTAAAAATGAAAGAATCCTTCATTTATTCATTCATGTTTACTAGGCCACTTTTCCCCAAATCTCACTGCTCCATCTATAATTTAAATGGGTCATTAATGCACAATATCCAAATAAAACTTGGTGAATTTTGCTCAGGTGGGTATAAAAAGCTTTCTGACTATTCTGAAATTGATTATCACCCATTATGTAAAGTACACATGGTTTTCACAGCTGTGCAGTAATAGAAAAATCTTAGTTTGCATCTAAGCCTAACAGTATTGAACTCTGAACTAGATCATATCCAAAGTGTTTGATGTTGCCAGGTGAGAACTGGGTCCCCACTAAAATCCAGAAGGCATTTTGCTGTTCCTTTCCCTGCAGCTAAGATTTCAGCTTGTCACAGACTGCAAATATGAATTCCTTTCCTCTTTGCTTTTCCAATTTTCTTCTCCCACACAAATAAATTTTGCACTTATTCAGATTTATTGAATTTACTCTCAAATCATAGTGGTGTAACTGAGAACAGAATCAGACCCAGCAATCAAATTTGCCTTTGAAATAATTAGCTGCATTCTATACAGTCTCCATTTCTGTCCAGCTATATATGCTATCTGCAGAACTAATAGACTGAATTTACACAAGCCGTGTAACAAAAGTCCTTTCATAACACGGACTACCCTGATTAGAGAGAGCCTTATAAAGACAGAGCACCACACTTGGATAATTCACGTGCATAGAATCCACATACAGACCCAAAGTTATTGACCAGGCAGAGTAAGTTTTTCTGATTATCACACTGTACCTTTTTAAAAATAAAGTGCTGTTTGCTTATGGCTAAACCTTATATGTGGCTATTGCATGCACAGTTTCAGGCTGCATTGTCAAAACCCAAAACACCTTCACCAAAAATGATGGAGCCTAAGCACTAGGGCAATGACAGTTTCTGTTGGGTTTGGTTTGTTTGTTTGTTTGTTTCCATTTTATTTAGCATTCCAACAGAATTTTTCTCAAACACAGAGCATGTGAACACACAACGCTTTCCTTCACTGTTGCCCACACAGAGTTGTTCACAGAGGAGGAATACTGAGGAGGAATATTTCTAAAGCCACAGACAATTTCTCCACTTACTTCAGGTTTTGTGGTTTTTCTTTTTTGTTTGTTTTTCTTATATTTAATATTATGACAAAACTTTATAAGAAAAGCTTTCTTTAAGTAGTGAGAATATCAAATGGTATTTGTCAATCCCTGAATCATGCTATTCAAAGTGCTTAAATCTACACTAAAAATAGAAGAACAGAAAAGTACTTCCCATGTGGCTAACAAAAGACCTACCAATTGTCTAAATGTGATTGTGGTCAAATAATTACATCCTACATTTATTCCACATCCCAGTCTTTACACCAGGGCAAGTAAAGGAGAAAAAGACAAAGCATTGCTGTCAGAGGATACTGGGGTATTTGGGACTGTTGTGGTTTAAGCCCAGATGGAAATTAAGCACCACACTGTCACTCATTCAACCCCTCCCCTTCTCCCCCCCTCAGCCCAGTGAAAACCAGGACAGGCATCCAGATGAATGAAGGAAAATGCCATCAGTGCCTGACAGGTGTCTGTAAGAGCAAATAAATAATAGCTTTCTTAAAGCAAAAGTGCAATGCTCTCTTAAAATTTTATGTGACCTGGCAGCCTAATTTCCATTTCATGGGTGTTTGGCACATTTTCAGAGACACTATAATAAACAGATTGCAGAAAAGGACTTGAGCTTAATCTCAGAGAAATAAACATTTTAAGCAAATAAAAATCAGTGCACACCTCAAAGGTCTATTAGCTTCTTATGCAGATACTGAGGTTTTTTGACTTTCACAAAAGGAGCACAGTCATTGCCTCCCACACTGTCAGTTCAGGATTTCTCCCACAAACATCCCCCAAACTGCAGCTTCTCGACTCACTTCTCATTAAGAAGACCAAAATATTATAAGCTGTACTTTTCTTGTGACAATCATGATAAGCAAACCCCACAACATCCATTAAATCGTTCAGCTGCCATAAAAGCACCTAAAATTAATTAATTACATAAATAGACTCTAAGGCCTGTTTGCCAGGACACCAGTTATGACTCTGCCAGGGTAAATCAAAACCATGACTCTATGACAGTGTGCTGCAACCAGTAACTCCAGCTCCTCTGCTTCTGCCAGCAGGGACTAGCAGAGAGCTTGGCCTGAATATGCTGCAGAGCTGCACCACTCCTCTCTCTTTCTGAAACCAGAAAGGACTTTCTGTTATTTAAAACATAAGTATGAGCAAGGTGCTTATTTAATTTGTCTCAAAGATGTCTGGATGTAAACACAGTGGTGGGGTTTTATTCTTCCCTGTCAGCCATGACACATGCATTATTTGCAACTCCTCAAAGATAGAATCATACATAAAAATAAAACTAATTTATTTATTCATTAAAGTGAATAAATTGTTTTTAATACTTCCAGGTCTGATTTAAATATTAATTTTGTATAAATAAAGTTTATTCTGAAAACAATTATATTTCTGGTAATCACGTCATTTTTTCTGCCTGAGTTCTTACTGAAATTGTGTTGAAATTAATAAAGTTTTATTTATCGTTACAAGCTAAAACCAAATGAAAGAAGATTTCTTAATCTTGAATATATCACTTTAAAGCAAATACAGTTTTTGGAACATTAAAATACAAGGGACTCTGAAATCCACAGGAAAATAATGTTTTGCTCTTACTTTTTTTTTTTTGAAAATAACACTTTCTATAATACAAAGTGACAAACCATCTACAATACTGTCTTTTTCATTCCCCTTTGGTTCGGAAGTCATCACTGTACATATCAGCAGGACTCTGCACTTCAGTGTCTATTGCCTCACTTGTCTTACTCGCCTGACATTTGCAAATGTTATTTGCAGGATTTTGGAAGTTGAGAAAGAAAGAAAAGTTGAGTGCTTAAAAAATAAAATCCACAACCACATTAATTCTTTTCCAAGACATGTTAAAAATAGGGTTGCTTTTATATTTATAAAAGGGATACAACCAACTCATTCTTAAAATAAGAATTAAGAAAAAAAAAACAAACCCAAGAAAGCAAAAACCAAACCGGCTATAGTTTCTACACACTCTAGTGACTACTGTGAAGCAACCGATACAGATTGGGTATTTTCTCTTGTTTGACAGGTATCTACCAAGTTACATGTTAGATGATCAGACTGTAGTGTTACCCCAGATGGGGGTCTTTTTAAGGGCAGGGAAGGAGCAGTGCACATTACGGCAGTAGAAATGAAACTGGAGCTCTCAGTGAGCAATGGGGTCCTTCTAAGAACAAAAACTCTCCAAAAGGGGTGAGCTGCAGCAGGCATGGCTAGGCAGGCCAACAAAATGGATGGTGCTTCTGATATCAACATAGCTTTGTCCAAGCATTCTCAAGAGAGGTTATAAACAAACAAACAAAAAGTCTAAAACTATACTAATGAAGCAAAAAAGTTTTCCTATCTATACAGCAGTCTCTTCATTTAAAAAAAATGTAAATATACAAATTCCAATGACATATAAAACAAAGTCAAAAATGTGAATGGGAAGAGACATGGGTAAAACAGGAAGACTGATGCTACAAAGAAATTGCAAAAACATATGTACAAGACCCTGTTTTTCCTCGTTTGTGATCGATTGTAATGCATGTTTAACAGCAGCAGTCGAGGATGTAGTTCCAGGCACCAGACTGCAGACTCTGCTCCTACTCAAGGGGGTCGACAGCCCCTTGCATGTCGGTCACCAAATGACGCTTGATATACTGGTCTCCCGTGGCAAGAGGGGCAGTATGGCACTGTTTGTGTGAGCCTCTTCGGGGTTCTGCTCCCTGTTAGTTTTTGTCTGCGGCCGCTGCCCGTTTATGAGTGTCATGGGGATGTTGCAGTAGGTGTGCTGGTTACCTATTGAGGTAAGAGGCAGCGTGCCGGCGGGAGGTACGTCGTACTCGTAGCTTCGGTAATAGTGTTTCTGGCGCATCTGTGAATGGTATGTGTTATGAAAGGTGGAGCGCAGGTCTGGGTGGGCAGTGGCAAGAGCAGTGGAGGTGGCAGCGGCCATGGAAATTGCGGAGACTGTCTGCAGTTCCCCAAAGGGCCCCTGCTCACTGACATCTAAAACCTGCTCGTTTGTCATGGGTTCAATCCTCTTAAAAGGCATTTCGTACTGTAAACGTTTCCAGAACTTGGAATTCAACTTGTTGCATTTTGGTCCATGCCATTTAATGACAGTGAGGAGCTTGATGGTATGTTTCAGGGCCTCAACCTCCTGGTAGTTCATAACTCCTCGTAGTTCACTGCATTCAATCAGTATCACTTTGATTTCTCCCGTGACTAACATATTTCGAAGCCTTGTTTCCAGTTCAAAGATGCTCCAACCTCTTCTTACCACATAACTTGGAGTCATGACAATGATCAGTCGCTTGCTTTGGTCTACACATCTTGCCACATCTTCAATGTAGGCTACAAAACAAAACAATTGCTCAAAAAAAACTATATAAGAAAACAGTCTGCTCTCATACACTGGTGAGAAACAACAGAGGCAAATCCCTGCTCCCAGAATATCTCACTAAAATATGCAAAAACATCAATTGCAAATGTGCCAGACTGGCCTGGCAGAACACAATCTTGAGCAATGTGCTCTATGTGGACATCTTTGAGCAGGGAGGTTGGAAAAGATGACCTCCACATGCTCCTTCCAACCTCAACCATTCTGTGATCCTGCAAAACATCTGTTCCCACATGTGCTATCGATTGTGACTGTTTGTTCATGAGCTGTGGCTTTGTATCATCTATATCGTTATTGGAACAAATATGTCTGCCATGATATTTACCTTTAAAAAGGCAAAGTCACCCAGTTAGACAACAGAGCAGCAGCCATGTGCTTCAGGACCTCAGTCTCAAATCCAAATGATACTATAAGTTTTTTGGTAGGCTTAGATTATGTTTTTCTTTTATGCTCCTGCCACAGACTTTCATAAAAACAGTGTTGTCTCCTGTAAATTAATGTTTAGTTTATTGTAGATTTTATAAATATCATGAGACTGTTAGATGTTCTATGTTGTGTTTTGCCTATACCAAGCATCCTTTTATCTTTCATTAAAGGTAGTGAACTTAGTCACTGTCTATACGGTTACACTGAGGTAATGAAGAATATTATAACAACTGACAAAACATTACTGCCCTTATGTTGGAATATCTGAGAGAAACATGAAAAAGATCTACTTGTACCAGCTGGAATCAATTCCAGTATTCAGTCTCTGAGAATAATCAAGTACATCCACTACACATTTGTCTACAGTGGACACAGGCAGAATTCACCACTTTTGTCTGGTGTAGAAGTTATTACTCCTCCATTGCCTTAGTCCAAAACCAACTTTTTCTTTCTTGTGTGAATTTCTGTGATACTTAGAATCATGAATATCCCTCCAAACAAAATGTAAGGAACTGAAAAGAAAGAACTTAGTATTCATTCCTAGAGATGCAAGCTCTCAAAAACTCTGAAAAATATTAGTCTCCTTTATCTCCTTTACTTATGCATGCCTTTCTGCATGCATATTCAATTAAAACAATACAATTACTAAATAATAATCCTCTTATCTGAGAAATGCACATTAATGTTTGGTGGCTTATCTTCACCATTCTCTAAGATGTGAGAAAAGATGACATGCTGAAGGAGTAGGTATAGAAACAAGACTAAAACAATCACTGAAATCACTCATTTTCTCCTTCAAAATCACATGAGAATAAAGACATTACTTACTTCCTGTGGGAATCAAATCTCTGTCTGGTATGAACAACTTGTACCCATAATGCTTTTCCAGCATATCTGGTAGAATCTCAAGAGCAAATCTTTCTTCCTCTCCAGTTTCTTGATTCCACTGGTCAGGATCCACTTTGGTATAAGATAGATATGCGTCATAGTCTTTGTTGTCTAAGCAAAGAGAAAAATTAAGTTAGTTTATTTCTTATTCTAGCACTTTTCCTAGATATTTCCCAGGTATTATTTCTTGGACAATTTTCCAGGAATAGGAAATGGTTTAGATAAAATGGCAAGCTTTCACCCAGTCTCCAGATATGCATCCATTTAGCTTTCCTGTTTCACCTGGTAGAGATAATCCTTAGTTCCACAGATGCAAGGAAGGAAGGAAGGCTCCATATCCACAGACAGAAGTCAGTTTATGTAAGAATCTGGATGAAGGAAATCCACCCAACTGCATGGTGAGAGCTCACGAGCACAAAAGCCAAAAGTCACTGAGAAGAATTTGAATTCTCCCCTAGCATAAAAGGATAAAGAAGAGCATGGAAATAACTAAGCTAATATGTAAATGTCTCTGCTGCATAGTAAAAGCATTTCAGTCTTGCCAGAATTTTACTATAAATTTAAGACCTGGGGCTGAAATGCTCTAAGTGTACACATAGCATTCCTTGTAAAACTCTTTAGCTCTCCAGGTCTTAAAGTATTGCCAAGCTTAAATCTTTCCAGCGTCAGCTCCTGATAATGCAGTTTAAGTTTTTTTAATTCTGTGCACTTAAATTTGCAAATTTAATGTTGCATTAATGTACATTTCATTACTTAACAGTGTGTTACTTCAATATGAGAAATAACCATGCCTGTGTTTTAAATGTGCTTGGTGTGCCTACTTGAAAGACTGAATCGAAAGAGCCACCATTAATTTTCATTAGGAGGTCAATAATGCCAAGTGCTCTGGAACTAATTCAGTGGAATAAGAGGTCACGTTTTGACTTTTGTTGTGAAGAAAGCAGAGGAAAATCAATGACAAGAGTAATGAAATGTTAACATCCTTCTAACTCTCTTGACAACATTATGAACAGACTAGCCAGAATATCAATTGCTTGTAAAAGAGATCTGACTGAATACTCTAAATAGTGTGTCATAAGTAATGTTATATTCAGTCAGTGCTGACTTCATTTATTTATTGAGCCACTCCTTTCTTCATTTTACACCTTTTTGTAGTCTGCTAGCATTATTTTGAAAAGCCTGCCAGCTGTGGATGCAAAGAGTGTAAGTGAAATTAATGGAGCGGTGCTAATCTTGAGCAGTCCTCTCCCCCTTCTGAGGAACCATGTGCACTATGCTCATCAACATTTGCAGATGACAGAACAAATGTGGTTGTACTGTTACTACTTTTAAACTTTCTAAACCCATGAAATAGCCATGTGCTCATTCTGCGCCCTGCACATCTTTTGTGGGATATTATCTATTAGATTGTTACAGCCACAGAAAAAACAAACAAAAACAAAAAATCAACAACCAAAACCACAACAAAAAAGGAAACTAATAAAAAGAGAAGCACTGCCTTTTATGGTTCACACCTCCCATGATGGTTTGGGAGTATTTATGAAAACATGTCCTTTAATAACAGACAAGCAACTCCTGCCTTTGACAATACCTTAAAATAAGACTGATTGGATAAGTATGATATAGAGGGACATACACAGCAAGCTTTTGTTTCTGCAGTAGGACAGTGTTAACCCCACAAAAGAGTTAACACACAAAGAGGTAAAAAAAAAAATGTATGATGAAATTATTACAACTGACAAAATGCTGGTGCTGCAATGACATATTTTAACCTCATTAATGGTCATGACCATGGTAGATGCTCGAGAACAGCGTTGCTCTGTTCAAAGTCTTTGAATAAAGATGAGAATGTATCATTTCTCAAAGGGATAAATAATAAGAAATAATGCAGAATTCAAATTGTTTTAAAGGTTGAGTATTGTCTGTTAAGATGGTTTGCACATTCTTACTTGGAGGGGAAATTATTTGTGCTATGACCTTGTTTAATTGCATATGCAAATATTGCAGACATGCATTTACAATTACTTACTTACACTTAATTTACAAGTACATTACTTTATTTATTCAAAGTACACATTTTTCATATCATGGAGGCTCCAGCACCTCCACTAACTACAGCTGCACCATCCTGTACTGCCGGGAAAATATCTTTCCCTCCTAGTTTGAATTTGTAGGGCAAAGAATGGTTGGGGTTTGGGGTATATCTGCAGAGATGTGCTTGGGCATCAGGCATGGGGAAGCTCTGGATTAGTTCATCACAATGAGGTCAAATGCAGCTTTTGCTCAAGGTGTGATGCATTCAGTCCACAAATGTTTTTGTCAGTCTCAAACCACTGGTACTGCAAGACTCCAGGCAAGAGACTGTGAGTTACAAACTGTCCTATAATTTCAACCATTCTATGGAGTTGAAAGTGAGAAGTTTGTGAGCAATGGTCATGGAGCTACACTCAGCCACAGGTTTAGACAGACCTTAGGGGTAAACACCAAGGGTCAAATCTCACTTTCATTAACACATGGAAAGAGAACTTCATTTAGTGGCCCAGGATGCTAGCCAAAGCACCTGTTGCATCACTGGAATATGCATTCTTTAATACTGCCCATTCCTTTTGGTACTCATCTAAATGCAGAGTATGCTATCATACTCCCTGTAACTTTCTACAATGTTAATCCAACAGAAGTGATATAAATTTTTAGGGGATGAAGCTGTAAATGCTTCTTGTTATTCCAAGGATGTGCTCAGCAGCAGTCACTTAAAGGCTCAAAGTAAGCATAAAATGAAACCCAGACTCTATATGCATCTACTTTTTCACATGCAAATGGGATCTTTGGGTAAGTAAATTGCTATCAGACATCTAAGAACTCATCTGTATGCATGCTCTCCTAACAGCTACACATGAAGAAATGATAAACTGGTGCCTACAGAAAGAAAGATAAAACTACAGGGACCACCAAACAGATTTAACATCAAATTTGCATTATAGATGCATGTGTTTTCTAATGATTTCCATGTTGCACTGCAAGAAGTCAGCAGTTTGGGCCTTGAAGGGTTTATTAGACTTAAACATTGAAGATATTTCTGCTAATGGGGGACAGAAAAATTATATACATGCATGAAAAATTTAAAAAGAAAAAAAAGCTTTCTAAACACTCTTATCAGCCATGTTCCAGCCAGTGACAAATTCTGACTTTTAGCTGGCATGACACATTCTAGCACAAAACAGATTAAGAGATCAAAACAAGGAGAAATTCCACAATGTTACATTTTATAGTGAACCTTATTTCAATGAAGCCCGAAGACCTTGATGGTGGAGTCAGTTCATGCGTCTGTGCATTCTGAAATCCTCAGAGTAGTTTGCAGTGCCTTCAGAAACATTCAGTGCCCTGGGGGCAGCTGACCATGCACAGGGTGCTCCACAGCTCAGCAGGGCTGGGCAGCCAGACCCACAGGGAACTACTGGACAGCTGATTCCTCTCTTTCAGCAGAGCATGTGCTCTGCTCTTAAATACTTGGATACTCACACAGGACCTGGGACCAATGCACTGATTTAACTCAGTGTTTCAGGATTTCAAGGGGAGTTTTGGAAATAGGAGATGGGATCCTTCCAAATGCCACAGGGAGCTGGAGTCAAACTGATGCAGGAAGCTTTTGTCTTAAGAAAATGTGCTATGCTCAGGAAGGGTTACAAAGAACCTTTCAAAACTTCTCAGAGACTGTAGTTGCTTCAAAAATATGTCATTTCTTAATCTGTATTTGCTTCACTATTTGGGGGGCTACATTTAATGTATACATTGGGATACTCATTATCCTTAATATAATGAAAAAAATCATATAATACTGAGTTGAATAAAATGCTCAAATCCTAGGTCTTTCAAAATACTTATGCTTTTCTTCGCACTATTTACTGTTGCTGATGTAACATTTTCTGTTATTTTTAAATGTCAAGCCTTTTTAATGTTAATAAAAATTAAGAACTACCCATACAATTTTTTCCATGGCATAGTGTTTTTTTAGCATTCCTCATGATAGTTCATATTCTTGTGCAAGTGAGTGATGTTGAATTGTATGGTAGTGTCTTTTTTTTCTACTTTACATCTGAAGTTTTTAACCCATCACAGTCTCTTAGTTTGGCACTAAAGATGATCTTGGTAACATTTTATTTTATATCATATATTACACAAGCACTTTAGATGCTATGAAGTAGGAGGAGAGGAAAAAGCAGGAATTTTCCTGTGAATTAGCACATTTCATGCACAGAACCTAGAAAATCCTCTATTCAGTGGAGACATAAATTGCGTTTTTATTGTTTGAATTGCATTTCTGATGTAAATAAATAAAATAAACAAGAAGAGTTAAAAGAAACAGTTTTCCAGCAATAAAACTGTAATTAAATAAGAGAAAAATCCCTTTTTGTAACCAGTAATGGTTTAGAAAGAAGAGTGCCACATTTTTCTAAGGTGATTTTAATAGAATTTGAAATTGATATTCATAGAGCAGGATTTCTTATCGTCACAATTTGCCAATAGCCAATAAGAATATATAAATGAGTGGTAAGGCTGCTGTTGCAAACTTATTTTGTGCGTCCCCAGGGAAGATTCAGTAATTGCAAAGTCACTAGCTTCAGCAGTAATTTCAGTCTAGCTATACCTGCATAGCATAATCATTAACACAAGTGCTTTGTGGTGCTTAAACCAATGGTAGAAGTTATATTTGAAAGTTAATAACTAAGCCACACAGAAACTTGAAGAATCTCAAAGCACTGCCATTCCTTGCTGCTTAAGACTTTCACTGGGATGAAACCCAGGAAACCACTAAAAAATATTTCTTACCTGCTCTTGTCCTGGACAGTTAACAAGATATTATCAGGGCATTCCCATAGGGTCATCCATGAACCCTGCTAGTCTTTTGCAACTAAATAATAGCAAGGACAAAATCATGATTACATAAGGACTCCCAGGTGCAACAGGAACTACAAGGATGAACCAGTTTCATCAATCTCCTAATTTGAGCATTGATTTGCTTTCCCTCAGCAAGAAGCAGAAATTCATCTTTCATGAAGGGGCAAATAGCCCAGCCAAGAAATGTATAGATGTCAGGTACCAAACCCAAACAAGATTTCCAGAAGTGAGAGAGCTCAGCAGTGGCACATTTTAATCTTATCAGGAGCACTTTGCTTACTTTCAGCAATGTGGTGGAAAACAAACAAGCAAACAAAGCAGCCACTTTCCCTCTTTCAGAACTGAAACTCCCCAGGCCTGGGCCCAGTTGCCCTCCTGTAACAAAGCTGAGAAGAAGATTGAGGACACCACAATGAGCTCCGGCTCAATATTTTAGAAACAGCTGATGGAACCTGAAGGCACCAAGGGTCATTGTAAAGGTCATCATTTCAGCTCTTAAACTAAGGTCTAACTTTCTAGCTATTCTTTTTTTTTTTTTTTCTTGAGCCTAAAGCTAGACCTCTTGTCAGCACAGATGTGAGAAAGGATATTTATGTAAATTTCATTAGAAAACTGTTTACAACAGTTTTGGTCAGATTTTGTCTTTAATTACTACTTGTTTTTGCCAGCCTCCTATTCTCTCTAATTTCTTCTTTTCTCTCTCTTTTTTTTTTTTTTTTTTTTTTTTTTCTCTCTTTTTTTTTTTTTTTTTTTCTTTTTTTTTTAACATCATGTTCCCCTTTGCTTATGAATTCCTTGATAAAAAACTTCCACCAATTAAAAAGGTTAAAAATCTACACAGGTAATGGTAGCAGCAGATATCTGCAAGCTGTTCCTACTATTAGCTCTACTATATGGTCTTGCCTCTGAAACTAGAATTTAAAACACAAACATATGTGGAAGTTTTTGAGTATTTTTTGCCTATCTGACCATGTTTTTAAGCCTGTCATCCATAGACTTATGGATTTATCCGTAATGTAAATTAAAACTGGCATACAGTCACCCACATACGCACTGGAACCTCTCAGATCTTGAAATGGCAAAAGAAAAGAAGACAAAAATAGATGTTTTGGTCACTTTGAGCCTCCTATCCACTCTGAGGCAGGATCATAACTGGCACTACTGAGAGAAGTGACTCTCCACCCTCACTGTGGCTGGTGTGGCTGCCATGCCTGGGGATTGATTCTTGCACAATTTGATGAGCAGAAAGAGTACAAAGGAGAAAGTTGTCCCAGGTAAAATAATGGGAAAATTTCCCTTGATTTTAGGGTACTTGGAAGTCAACTTATATCTAGATAAAGAGCAGATTTCTATATAGTAGTAATATCTCTTATGCAAATGGCTTTTAAGGGCACAGAGGACAAGCTAGGAAGAAGTCAGGGCATGTGTTGATCACAGGTACTTGTAAATGGTTATTTGCATTTTCACTCTGTCAGTTAAAGTACAATATTTCTTTTCATAAAGTAATTTAGAAACTGGGAACAACAGCAAGAGAAGATCCTTGGAAAATAAAAATACATGAAAAGCAACTGCTAAAATGCTCCACAGAGAATGAACATGGTATAAAATCTCTTTTGTTGGAGCTCAATATACAACATAATAGAAGAAATCATCACTTCTAAAAGTGGCTTTCACTAATATCATTTTAGTCCCTAAAGTGTGCTTTATGGACAAGGCTTTTTAAAATAAGCTTTTAAGTTTAAAGCCACAAAACTAAGAAGGTTACCTGACATTTGACAAAGGTTAGTCCCCAGAAGTTCCCAATGAAGCATCTATTTCTAAAAATGTTGTTGTTTTCAGAACAGTACAGGACATTTCTTTGTTTGCACAGCACTTCAAGCTATCATCTTTAATGTGTATGCAGAGAGCTCTTGAACTGGATTTTTCCTCTAAAACAGATTTGTGAGTTTCTGGCCACCAAACTGGCAGTGGTTAGTCATGGCTAGGAGGTGCAAGGTCATGCCAAACACCTGCAGGTAAAAAAGCCACTGCTTTGCCAAGGGTCAGAGTGTTTCTCTTGCCCCTGTGCTCCAGTGACCAGGGGAGCTGTCAGACATTCACAGTGAGATCTTCTGACTGGACTGGGGCACCCTGTGCTCCTTTGCACTGAAAGACACATTTGCTGTCCATCGTGCCATCCCCTCATGTGGAGACAGCTCCTGCGTGGTTGGAAAGCACAGGTGTGGAGGGAGAGGAGAAGGAGCAATATTACTGTATTCCAAATTAGTAGGAAAGGCAGGGAATCAACCATGAAAACATAAAAGAGGGCTTCAATTCCCATTCCCAGGACTGAGCCGCAATGTCTGCAGGAGAGAATAAAAACAGGAGAGTCTTGTCCTTATGCTGAGGAAAAAACATTGGGAAATTCAACACTGTAAGTTAGAGAAATGAGGAATCGACAGTTGTGAGCACTTGTTTAATCTGCTGTATCCCTACAGAAAGTAATAAATTGAGTTGCATTAGCTGTAAGGGTTAAATACTTTGTTTTCAAATACTTCTCACAATTTACCGTTGCCTCCCACAAAAATGCATATGTTAGTTAGCCTGAGAAAAACTGATGTGTCTAAGGCTTGGAAAGGAAAAAGGAATTGTGATGAGATTTGACATCGTGAAGGGCTTGTTCTCTGATCAGGGAAGAAATGAAGCATTGAATTTTAAAAGAGATTTTCAACTGAAAATTTTAATTGGACCTCACCTTTAAAGTGTTTCAAATCCTCTCTGGGTACAATACAGTGCACACAAAAAAACCCCTGTGATATTTTGATGTTTGCTTATCTCCATGCTGTCCTGAAGTATGACAGAACATGGTGTAAATTATGAATAGAATGTGGGCGCTCTGCTGCTGCACTGCAGGAGACGTGGTTAGAATAGGATTTTAGAGTTCAGCATTTTGTGTCTGTCAAGAACTAAGCCAAAGGAAGGGATCTCAGCGTATGTCTGCAATTTATTTCTGCACAAGCCGTGTCTTGGCCTTCTGTGGAACATTTTCTGTCCATCTTCCTTCTTTTGCACGAGTGTGAGTGAAGGAGATGGAGTGAAATGTGCAGCTGCAGTCACTTCATTAGCACAATGGGGTTTATCCATGTTGCCAGCATATTGAACACAGTAGAAGCTACATGTTTTCATTAGGAATTTGTAGTGTTTCTCTTTTTATATTGCTGTGGTTAAGCACTCAAGCTATCAGTGTTTGCACTGATCTTCTAAGGAGAATCCATGCTGTACCTTCTTTAACAATGACCTTTGCTCAGAAGGATAAGCTGAGTGTATATTGGTTTTCCTCCTTTTGAATCACAGAACAGTATCCTTTAGAGGTAACTTTTTTTTATGTTTGAAATCTGTGATTCAAGTATTGCTGTTCCCAAGTGACCAATGTTTGGGATGGGACAAGAGAGAGAGGCAAGCGTGTAACACCTGGCAGAGTAAATCTGCAAATAAATTGGAATTATTTAAGAAAATGATAAATGACAACAATACAAGCAAGAATTACTAAGAGAGAAAAAATAAATTACATCTATCTAAACAATTATTATTTTAAGTGTCTATTTCTGCTAATATGACTATTATTAAATTCACATAATTCATGGAAATAAGAATGTCCATTTAAACTGGCAGCTGCTTTGTGGCTAGGAGAGGATCTCAGCTTCTGAAAAAAAAAGAAGGTGTCTGTCAAAATCCTCCATGACTCACAGTCCCTCTGGGCCTCAGTTTCCTCCTCAGTAAAATAAATAGAATAACCTGACTTTTTTTTTTTTTCCTGCAGAGCTGCTACATTAATGTATCTTTTTGTAAATCCCATAGAAGGTTACAAAATGTTCTGATGTTCTCGGGCTTGTTGTTCTGAGCATTTTCTATTTTGAATCTTTGTGCATTTTTAGATAGGAGGCAGAAATGGGTCATTCCCTAGTGATTTTATTATGGAAATCTTATATAAGGACCTGTAATTCTGCAACTGCTCTTTTCCTTATCAGTGACAGATTTATCCATCACTTGTTTATCAGTACATATTTATTTTAATATATCACAGTGGCTTCTGACTACAGGCTATTACCTTGGCCTGCAAAAAAAAAAAACAAAAAACAACCAACTTTGATTAGTATTTCTGTAGAAAAAAAAGGTCCTGTCACCAAAGACTATGGTAGCCCAAAACATCAGGAACTCTGACCTAGGAAACCAAATCTAATTAATCAGAGACTTCAGCTCAACCCAGTTTGTTATTCAACAACACTTTTGATTAGTAAAGCTAGAGGCAAAGAAGACCTTTTCCTTCAGTCCATAAAAAGATAAAGATGAAAATGCATGCATATGTTTGACAGAGCTGGTGCATATATGGTGGATTTCTATTGTTTAGGCTGGATGTTCTTGAATCACAGAACAACTTTAATGACCATTTGCAGCCTGCTCAGTGATCAAGTAAATGAACTCCAGCAAATGAACTATTGGGTACATTCCCAAACACTCAGTACAGTTTATTGAAACTGATCAGTTTAAACAAGCAGTAAATTGAGATTCACTTTAACCTCTACTTATTAGCTGAATATAATTAGGGAGAACACCCCCTTGCTCACAGAGAAAGAAAGCTGGCTTTCAGTACTGACGGGAAGTACTGAAAATCTTTAATGCACAGATGTTGGCAATTTACATTCAGTGTTGGGAATAAAAATCTAAAAGACATGGATGTCTTGTGGAGCTCCAGAAAGCAGCACATACATCAGCTCAGCAGTGACTGTGCTTAGGTACTGTATGAGGAATGTATATTCAAGTCAGCACCTAAAATTGAATGTATATTCAAGTCAGCACCTAAAATTGCAGTTGTTAACACATCTTGAACTGAAATGAAATTTGGGCCTTGGTGGAGAGAAATAAAAGACAGATATTCTTAGAAAGTAGGAAACGTGCTAAGAAGCTGCCTTACCTCCATCTAGTTCTTCAGCTCCAAAATGATTTCTGTAGAAGAGCATAATCTCTATCTTGTAACACTTGTAGATAGTCACTAAACAAACAAGCAGCAGCAGAATAGCACCAAGCCCACCAGCAAGCTCAACTGTGTACATCAGCTCTGCAAAGAATTACAAAATGCAGTAACAACCACATGGCAAACCACAGAAAGATTAGCAGCAGATCTTGTACTCCTGTTAAACATTAAAGTAAAATAATGAATGATAGGTTCTTTATGTATTTATTTCATTATAAAGCCCTTGAATGAATATCTAATTGATGGGGTTTTTATTCTTCAATAAACTGTTTTTTTTCCCCTCTGATACACCATATGAATTGCTCATTTAAAAAATAAATTTTGCTGGGGATGTGTGTATTTTTATATGAGTATGTGCATATATATGATATATTTTATAACTCTCTTCTTTTTTTCCTTCTGTAGATAGATCACAGTTTGCTTTACCTAGATAAATGCTGCCATTTGACTTAGAGTAGAAGGAAAGGCCAATGTTTCCTTTGAGGACTATAATGCAAAACCAGGTCTTCCCTTATTCCATGTACAAATAGAATGTGGGCGAACTGGACAAGATTAAAGATTTTATTATTTTTTCCAAAATAAAAATAAAAATAATACTTAAAAAATCCTCACAAAACACTTGAGAGATGTGAAGACACTTTATCCAAGGAACCCTCCAACCTCACATCTCAGTTATATTTATGTTAGTATTTTTAGCAGTATCCCAGAGGTCTGCAGTTTATTCTCACTTTTCCCCCAATGGGTTTAGCAAATGTGTTGACACAGCAGAGTCCTGGTTTGTCTGTTGTGACATTCCCATTCAGACCCCTTGGTGTCTTTGCTGCCAGGACGGATTTAGATCATCACCATGGAGCTCTGTTCCTGAGGACAGGGAGTGCCCAGTTGTGGCCACCACAAGTGCCCAGCCCCAGCAGGGGACTTATTTTTCAGGCCAAAGGTAACTTGCCACCATGGACTTCTGCCTCAGACAGTTTGAAGGAAGCTCACAGAGCTTTGTTACTCTTCATTTGCTCCTTGACTGAAAAATGGTAGTGTCAAAAAGGAGGGTAGGAGGAGAGTTAACAGTTTTGTAATTTGAAATCACTAGATGGCAGGTCTGAAGACCTCCTATGCTTTTCCAAATCACTCAGTTTTGAGGAATGAAAAAATACCAGATCTTGGAAATCTAAGGTGCAGAGTTTGCTTCATAAAAAATTTATGCTGGAACAAGTGATATTTTCACAGTGTCCTCTTCTGGTGGGCAGATTCTGTCTGAGTGAAGTAGTGTGGACCTGGAGTAACCTTTTAGTGCATGTGTGTGGTTGTTCAGATTTGTTAATCCAGTAGAATACAATTCAATTAGAGAAATAAAAGTTTAGAGGAAAAACTGATATTCGCATTTATTTGACAGCTTCTACTGAGAATCACACACCTTTTTTATTATTATGAGGCAACTGTAAGAAGATTTAATGGCTCTCTAGAAGACACTAAAAGTGTAATAAAATAAAATAAAAAGGCATTTATATTCCATGTCATTCTTTCCAAAACTGTGCTGGAAACTCCTTTGTGTTAGATATTTTTAAGACGGACATGGTTATTTCAAACTCCCAATACTTTTGTGGTCCAGAGAGGGAAATGTTCTTAAAAACATTTGACAAAATATGGTTTGCATAGACAAGTAATGCAGTATTTTAGAATATAAATGGAAATGGAAATTACTCTGCACTGGCTTACTATACCCTTTTTATCATTTTGTAATACAGGTGATGTAGCTGTTCAATGGTAACTAGAAGAAAGGCTTTGGTATTTTGGGTTGCTAGGCATAAAGTACTCTATTTATGTTGCCTGCTGTTATGACTCACCAAAGGCAAAGAAAAACTTTACAACTGGAAAACAGAAGTTTTTTTCCTAAACTAATGATTTTTATATTAAATGAAAAGAAATAACTGCAGGTATTCATCTGTTTTCTGTCATTGTGCATGAAATCAGACTAATACACTGCATCACTTTTGCCATCAGAGTCCCCCTAGTTATGTGTTTCCCCATAAGGTGAGATTATGCCTTTATGTTTACTTCAGTAAAATCTATCTTAAAGCACATGAAACTGTCCTTAATTACGCCATCAAAGCAAACAACAAAATTCAGCCTGAAACATATCAGCAATTACCTTTTCATGTGTTGCTGCTCAGCTGTCGAGATCTCACACAGATAAAGTGGATCTTTCTTACACAGATTGGTTTGCAAAAGAAGTTTCATGGTCCGCTGATCTAACAGAGCCATCCTGTGCTGGACAGCATCTATCAGCACATGTTCCCTCTGTGTTTTGGGTGCTGTTCAGGGCTCAGAGGCAGAGAGGGGCAGTGATCAGCCCAGCAGATCACTGCTTCCCTACACCCAGCCCACGAGAGGCCTGGGCTGGCCCCAAGGCTCTGGAAGTGGGAAGTCACATCCATGCAGCTGGTGGAAGGCAGGGCAATGGCCTGGGCACAGGGTCACCCCCACCTGATGGTTTTCAGGCCGTGAGTTTGTGTTCCTGCAGGATGCTAAACTGTGCCCTAAAAGGCCTCTAGCTGGCTCTGAGATACCTCAGGGATTTTAGGAACAGTGTTACTCTGTGCTGAGCTGAACTGAAGGTGCAAGAAGCAGAAGGCTCAGTCCTGCCTCTGCTGTTGGCTCCTCAGGTGACTGAAGTAATTTCACATTTCTGTGCCTCGTTTTTCCCAATGTGAATTGGGAAGGTGCTCTGGCTCCTCCCTAGGAGAGCATACTCCTGAAAAATGCTCTGGAGTACCAAGGGTACTGGTGATGTGTGTATCAACAGCTTCAGCAATGGTGACTGTTAAGTTAAAGAGCAGCAGCAAGGTTGCAGCCCATGGTTACCTTCATAATAACATTTTTTTTCTGCTGCTTTATTCTGCCTTTTACAGTGTGATTTGAGCACTGTAGCTGCAGCAGGCATTACATTCACTTTGAAGTGCGATCTGTTTTTCCTGCTGAAATTCAAGTTTCCTGTAGTGGCAACATACTAAAAAGATTCAATTTCATCACAATTCCACATAAGAAGCAAGACACGAGAAGTGCAAACCCTTTAAAATCTATTTAGCTCCTGTGTTGCATTGCTCAAATTACAGACCTGGCCCTCCTTAAGGAGCGGAGACTGAATGTAGAAAATAGTAGAGGAAAATTACTCGGCTAACCCTTAGGGGGACAGGCATTCTGTTAAACACAACAAACGAGCAAGTGCAGAGAGTTACATCCAGAAGCACAGCAATCATTTAGTTACAGGCAATTAACAATAGTCTTCCAGCGGCACAGGAGCAGTTCTACTCCAAGGAAAACACATTGATTGCTGCAGCAGTAGTAGATTGGTTTCTGAATAAATAGCTTCAATTTAAAACAAGATTTGTTACAAGCGTTTTGACCAATGGCTACAATTTTTTTCCTTATCAGGAGACTTTGGCCAAGCAGCTCAGTGAAAGAGACAGCTAATTAAAACAAAGCACGTGTCCTCTCCAAATATCGCGCATATATGGCTTGTAATAAATGCACTCACTTTATACCTTATCTTTGCTAATTACTGGACACATTTGTAGGTTATATCTTTGATCTTCACCTGGCTTTAATATTTGATAAACTTCCTTTCACTGTGTCATACAGGTAATTCACTTATCACAGCTGAAGTTGTAAGAAGAAAGTAAATAAAAGTGTTCTGTCAAAGATTCATATCTTTTGACTTATATAACATGCTTCAGGGGCTTTACATTTAATTATCTATAAAAAATTTAAAATTAATTTTATTCATTAATTTGCCCTCATACAGCTGAACTACTAAGAAAAATAATTATATTTCAAACATTATTTTTTGTGTGATTTATAACTCCAAGAGCACATGTGATTTATAGCTGTGTATTCAGTTTCTGAGCCTGTTTCAAAATCCAATTACAGTCTATCTAAGGTTTCAATTTTGCAATCACTTACGCAGATTGCTCAACTTCATGGACTATAAGTAATCCCTCTGAAGTCAACAGGACTATTCACAGAGCTTCAGGTTAGCACAGAAATAAATCTTTGCAACTTTCTGGCCTAAACTGATTTCCATTCTCTGCTTGTCTTGGATTATTTAACTCACAACGAGATAGGGTTTGGTTAGAGACAGTTCCCAGTTTGTTTAGGTATACTTTCAGAGACTTCAAGTATTAAAGGAACCGTAAAGATAATGAATATAATTTGGAAGGGGAACAGGAACTGCTGTATTATAACATACAGGTTTTGTTATGAACAGATGTGGTTTTTTTCCAAAGAAAGAAGGAAGCTGGCTAACACAGGAACACTTCCCTGAGTCTCATTTCAGAGATCAGCCATAAAGAGTAGGCAGAGTTTAAGTTGGCAACATAGAAACACATACTCACAGTTTTAAAATGAAGTATGCATTTTGTTTTCCTCTTTCTTTTTTTTTTTTTTT
>VYXD01003419.1:1630915-1645976 GCA_013397195.1 Hylia prasina | reverse complement strand
TTTTTGTTTGTTTGTTTTTTGTTTGTTTTTTTTTTTGAGGGGGGTGGTTTTTTTTTATTCCCTGCTAAGTACTATATTTGTCATGGCATGGGTGTAAAACAAATTATCTTCCAAAAATATAGCGTATGGAACCATGGCTTCATACAACGTACACATATCCAATACACGTATGCATAAAATCTATTCTCTACTTTTTAGGATTTTTGCTTGTTTGTTTCAAATTGCCAAAAAAAGATCTGGTTGTGTTAAAGGTACCTGGATGGATATGTGTGAATGTCCTATATGGATATCCTGTATGGATAAAGTTATGAATAATTACTGATTGATACTCTAGGACAATAGTCTGACAGCAGTGGAAGAGGATCTGGGCTACTCATTAGCTTGATTATGAAATTATTTCTTAGCACAAAGTATATGCTTTTTGCCAGCAGGGGCCATGCATGTCTGTGGATGTCTGCACAGCTGACTGAAGCCAGCTAAATTTAGTCATGATTTTCATAATTACTTTCAGTGCAGTAGTTTCCTTTTATTTATTAGAACTATTGGGACCTGGTTGTCTGTCTTTATTTTTTCTAACAATAAATAGTATATATTCCTGACTCCCTTATGAAAAAGAACAAGTCAGGTTTGGGATTATATATATAAGCATATATATGTGCAAATGCAACACAGGGATCTTGTTAATCTATTCATTAGTCTCCAAGAATACGTTAGCTCAAAAGAGGATAAGGTTGGGAAAATATAGATGCTGCAATGTTACTGAAGCTTACTATATTTAAATACTTAACAATGCATTTTAAAGGCAGTTTGTTATACAGATTGAAGGAAAAAGGTGTCATGGTGTGGAACTGAAGTAATCTCTGGTTATCTTCCCCAAATTAAGGAATTATGTATGACCTGAAATCTTCCTCATTAGGAGAGCTTCTATTTGTTAATTGTACTACAGAGATCAGATTATTACTTCATTTAGATCTTCTGAAAGAACTGAATGTAAGAGGCACCAAAGGGCGTTAAAAATGTGGGGGGAAAATTGAGTACTGAGTTCCAAGGATGTAAGATCATAAAATACTGTTTGCATTTTTTTCTGAGGATAGCATTAACGAATAATTTAGCTATGCATGGATTACGGGAACAATTTGTGACATTTTATTTTAAAATATTTTCATCCTTGCCAATCAAGGTTAGCCTTGCACTTAGACATTACATAAAAGGAAGAAGTATGATAAAAGTGGTACAAAAGTTGTTTTAAAGAGTAATCTGTTAAACAAACCAACTTGTTTGACACATTGTCAGCACTAAAATTTGTCAGAGGAAAGTTAGCTTTAGGCACATACTGAGTAATCTTACAGACCTTTTTACTGCAGTTATCTAAGTCCAGGTTTCTAAAGGATGAGAAAAACCTGACTGATTTAAAGAGTGGTCTTATGAAGAGTTTCTTTCAGACAGAGGTCTTTAATACTCTCTTCCTTGACTGATTTTAGATGAGGTTGAATGTGAAAGGACAGACACTTTTAGTTAGGTTTGGGACAAGAAGGGAGCTGATATTTGACCTTTGGCCCTGTGTCATGAACCCCTTGGGAGAAAGAACCTTTGCACTGCTGCGCACAGTGACAACTTGAAGACTTCTTCAGTGGCCATAGGTGAATGAGAAATCAATTTCCTTCAAATCCAATCCAATTTCAATTCCAGTTCTAAAACCTGATGAGGGTCTTGGAAAAGCTTTTCCTGCAGTGCAGAATAAAAACTGAATGCTCTATACAGTGGAAGATAGACTCGTGTAAGGTTGGAATTGACCAAGGGGGTTGGAGTTCTTCAACAGTTTTGCTTCCACTGAGACTCAGAGATTCACTGGATTGAACAAGTACTGAGCTCCAACTAGAAGAAGCTGAAATATAACTCATTGTTCTCATATTTCATATGATGAGTTTCCTTTCAGAAATTTCAGAAGCATTGCAAAGCTTTTTGGTAGAAGGAGATAGAACACCTGGGGTTTCTTTGCAGAGGTTAGAAAAGAACTAGTTTCTTTCCTCTTTTAAGTCTTAATTGTCACTCAGCACTACCACTATGTGAAATGGTGTCCAACCGACTGAAAATGCATATAACACATTCAAGTCTGTAAGTAATGAAGCAGATATACACTATTATGTGAACGGCACTGCAATTTAAGGTGCTTGTCAGCAATTCTATTATCATTAATAACCATATGAAGATCA
Organism: Hylia prasina; assembly: GCA_013397195.1. Taxonomy (NCBI): domain Eukaryota; kingdom Metazoa; phylum Chordata; class Aves; order Passeriformes; family Sylviidae; genus Hylia; species Hylia prasina. The sequence goes on along the minus strand of VYXD01003419.1, from coordinate 1,643,763 downwards.
TGTGGAATTACTTTCTATTCAGAATTTGCTATTACATTGTACAGGAAATATTAATATTATGTTTATGCATTAAGAAATGACTTTAAAATAAGGTAGTTTTCCTCAAGATGCATTCCATCTAGGAAATATTATCTTGCATATTTTTCAAACATATAGTTTCATGGGCAATTTTAAACACATTTCTTCTCTAAACAATTTTTTTCAGAGAATTTTTTTTTTTCTTGACAGAACAAAAGCCCAAACTTGTTTTAACTACCCCTCATTAATTTACAGTCATCAAGATTCATATATGCCCTCTGAGAACAGCTATGACAGAGGAAAACAAACTGAAACCATATTAGAGGATAAGGGTAGGATATTAGATAATAACATTGTGTAGATGACAATGGGAAGAAAGGGAAGTAGATACTTTGAAAACAATGCATGAAAATGTGTTACCTTAGTTCTGGTGTCTGTCCCAGGAAAAATATCAGTATATTATTAAGCTTTTTAAATATCCATACCAATTAAAGAATAATGCCAAGATAGAATTTGAGATTATTTTTTGCTGTAGAGTTCTACTTGCAGATATATAGAGGGCTTTCAAAAAAATAATCCCATAATTAGATAATAACCTGTATTTACAACACAGTCAATGATAAAAATAAGATTATGAAGACTTTGATCCTGTATGAAAGCCATTACTTGTCAATACATAACATTGCAGAAGAGCATTCTTTTTCCTTATGCATTGCTTTTTTATCTACTACATTGATAGACAATAAGCTTGTCTTCTTTAATTAAAAGTCCTATGAAAAATATAGAATTGTAGTCTGTGATCCACCTGTTACATCATTTGCAATCTGTGGTCTGTCATTAATAAGTTTCTGCTTAGCTGCTGTCAGTACCACTCTCAAAATTAATTTCTAGAAGGTTCCTCTACCTGGCTGAAGATTAACCTCAAACTGCTCTGGATGATTAATGGCACCTATCACCAGTAAGTAACAAAATCAACCTTAGATTATAACAAGTAGATTTTTTTCCCACACAAAAGAGAAAAAAAGTTGATTATTGTACGGGTGACAGGGATTTGGTCAGAAGGTGGAGGAAAGGGATGAAAGTTAAATCTTTTGGGTTCTGATTGCTCTCTTTTCCCTTTTCTTTTTACAAATTTTATTGGAATGAATGAGAACAGGAAACATCATTAGCATTGTCATGCTTAAATTACTCTACTGCTTTTAGCTTCCAGTTAAATGCTCCCTATGCACAGCATCTGAGGAAATTTAGGACTCTAAAAATGGTTAGCTGGCAGCAGAAAAACAAAGATCATAGGTTTTCTCCACTGGTATCAAAAAGTAAAAGAACTTGAGGAGAAAATCAGAGCTGGGCTCCCTGAGATACAGAGCACTGGTGTTTGCACTGGAGGGAGGTACCAGGGGCCCCAGCTTTTCCCAGTGCTGGATGCTGAAATTGGGTTCACTTTTCCTGCACACGTGGTGTTGGGGTCCAGGGGCATTGAGTTCTGCTCTCCTCCTGAAATCCCTTCATGTCAGGAAAGGAGAGGCTCTGTCTTTCCATTCCAGCACCACATCAGGGTGAGAGCAGAAGCCCCCTCCCCCTGGCTGAACGTGCCAGGCTCTGGTTTGGGCTGGGACCAGCCTCTGCTGGAGCTGCTCGGGGTTTCTGTGAGGTGAGAGGCTGTCCCTGGTGGGCTGACCTGTGGGAATATTAAGGAAGACGCATCCAGGCTTCTTCTGGTGATTTAGACTGGTGACTTCTAGCCTTTGTAAGTGTAGGCATGTTTAAAATCTCCCCCTGGACTTTTTAGTGTACAGACTCCACTAACCTTGGTGAAGCAGCAGTTGCAAGGCTGTTTGAAAAGCTTGAACTTTGTACCTGAATCCCCACTGCAGGATTTAGCCCTAAATACCTCTTTTTCCACGAACTCTCTTTGTTCTGCAGCAGAGTTTTCTGCTGTGCTGTCCCTTCTGATCCTGGTGATAATGTTCCACACTAGAAGTTTAAGAAGGATTATAATTTCCTTTTCAGGTATGCAGTGAACCTTCCAGATTCATCACTTTTGTGCTCTTATGCTGCTGGAAAAAAAGATCACTAACTAGAAAACCATCCAAAACTAATCTGCAAATGTCTTGGTATTCAGGAAGCAAATTTACCTAATTGTTAGGTCCCAATTTGTCAAAGTCAGCCAAATAATCAGAAATAAATAAACAGCTAACTCATTGCTAGCAGAGACTAAATATGGATCTAAACAAGGAAACCTAAACCAAAGGGTTGTCATGGTGATATACAGGAGACTAAGCAAGTAGTGCAAAACTCCTCTTCCTAGGAGACCTGAGAGACTAGCTCAAATTTTAATCTGTCATGCTTAATTTATCATTTCACTGAAACAGTTGTCAACATGCAAAATGTGTAGAAGGCTTGTATTTGGTACCTTTTGTCTTTTGAGGGCACAACAGATTTTGCTTCCAGATCTATTTCAGATTCAGCCTTACTTAAAGAGGAAAAAAATATTTTTGGGAGTTTTTCTGCTATTTTTGCCCTTTTACTATTTATAAGGGCAATTAAATATTGAGATTACTCCCTCTTAAGCATGTCATGAGGCCACGTACTGTGGTGTGTTGGACTTACTGAGTTCTCTAAGAAAGGGAGCAGGGGAAGTAGTTTCCTGCAAAATTCATGCATGCACAAAGTTAAATTAGAAATCTGGTGGTCACTGAACAGAGAAGACTTGCATGTTTTCAGTCTTGGAAATACTGCTTGTATGGAAAAAAAAAATAAGGACTCACCATCGGCATGTGACTTAATAGATGTCAGTTAAATAAGTACTGGTTTAAAAGTCATTTGAGCTTTAAAAATTCTTTATTTTCAGTATTCCATCAAGTAATTTGATTATTAAGAACAAGCTGTTGGATTTCAGTGGTTTTTTGGGTTAAGCTCTTGCTCTGGGTTCAAATATGTCTGAACCAGAGTATATGACTACTAGCTGGTATATTGTTGAGGTTCAATTATTTAGCAAGCCAATTTCTCATCTCAGTAAATTCAAGAAAATATGACAAATGCAAGTCTAAGCAGAACATCTGGTAATTCACATCTGCATCTTTTAAGAAGCAGTGACAAGAGTTCAGAATAATGGCTACAAATGAAATTCAATTCAACTAATTGGAGGTACCCAAACAATATGTTAAAATAAATTGGTCACACTCTCTTGATTTATGGTTTCCTTCTAAGCTTAGACAGACTTTGCATGCTAAAAAACTAAATTTAGGGAAGATATCACTGCTTTGATATATATTGAGATGCCACAAGTACTTCAGCACCACAGTAAGATCCTGGTTTGCTCACTTTTACAAACAGTCAAGAAAAAAAGGACAGGAATATCAGCAAAATACAGACACTGCTCCTGCTTATTCTTTGCTTTCCTAAGTCAACAGGAAGCTGCATGAGGGTGGGGAGAGTCAATCCCAGGCAAGGAAAGTGGACAAAGTGGGTGTGGGATCTTTGATGTGCAGGAGATTCTCCATCTCCCTGTAATCATCTCAGTGGGAGATGGCTGTGGCCATCAGGCAGGCTGGAATCAAGGGATGTCCATGCTGAGGAGAAACAGGGAGGTTCTTAGAGGATTCTGTCATGATGTTTCACTTCAGAAATGTTGATGTTAAACAAAAGTGTTGGAAGGAAAATAAATGTCCACATCAGGCTATGCAGGAGCTCCCCTGGCATGGGGTTTAGGTGGCATTTCTGATAAAAGTGGAAGGACTTTTTTTTTTTTTTGGTTTTCCTAAAATTTGATTTTTTTTTTCTTATTGAAAATTATTACAGTTATATCACCTGTGGTTTCCTACTATTTTTTCTCTATTGAGCCTTATTAATTTTAAAGATAATGATTTATTAAATGCATCTTTTATAGAGATCTAATTAAAAGGAGTTACTGTATTTATTTCCCAGTGACAGTCATAATTAACAACATCCTTTCTCTTTTATTTTGCAAGTCGTACAAATTCCCGGGGAAAAATCATCGTTGACTATTAATTCTTAGGAAGCCAAAATTACTTCTTGCGTCAGAGGGAATCTCTACAAACTGACCACCCCCGCATTTTACCCTTTCATGGAGAAAAGCTGCATATTTACCCCTTTTGTGTAGAAGAATACTGGCATGCCGGCGCCCATTCCCATTCTCGACGTAGCAGGAATAATTTCCTAGGTCTGCCTCCTCGACTGAGTCAAGAATCAATGAGATGGAAACCTCCTGCTCCCCGAGATGTTCCTTGAGGACCCTGAGAAAAAAAACAACCATTGCTGCTGTTCTGCTTGAACCACAGTGAAGCTCTAGATAATCATGACATAATAATGCTACTTACAACTCACAACTCTCTGGCTTCAAATTTGGTTATGGTTTGATGCAATCTTAATTTAATTATAACATGCCCTTTTCTTCCTCACTTCTAATGAGGAGGTTTGGCTTTGTAAATGTTAATGAGACCTGCAGTTCATTGTTTTCTTTAAGCAGAATGATATGCACATGGATAATATATCATTGCACACTTTGATGGAGACCCTGATCCCTGAAGTCTTGGAATGGCAGAAGAGAGAAAGCTGAAAACAGTTATTCTGGGGCTTAGAGTCACACCAGGAGTCTGGGCCAAACACAACATTTGTCCTTTTTCTGAGGCTCTTCAAAACTCAGAAACTATGTGTTCATGCCATTGTCTGAGAGATAATTTCTAGAATGCAATATAAAATTTGCTAATGTTTTATCAAACAGTAGGAAGAACTGCTATACCAAGTGACACTAGTTCATACAGATTATAAATAAAAGCTTCCTGTGTAAGACTCCACCTGTCTTGCCATTACTTTCTTTCCCTCTTAACAAGACCATCAGTGGCTTCAGGGACTCAGGAAAGCAAATGACAAATTATTCCAGGCCTGACAAATGAAGTGGAAATGAACTTTTCTGCTCCTCCCTCCACAAAACAAGAAAGTTGTAACAGGTTTCTTGTCACATTTTCTTTTGTCAGTCATCAAATAGCCAAGTCACTGGCTGAAGGACTTGGGAAAGGTTTAAACACAAAATAGAGCTGATCTTATTGTCATGTGCCATTTAGTGTATTGGTCTTGACTTTTATAGAATAAACTTGAAGTACACTGGGGTTAAAATACATTTCCTTTTTGCCTGTTTCTGGGGATGATGACCTTGAAAGTCTCTAGAGTCTTCTTGATTTTGCTAATTGTGATTGTAATGTGCATAATTTCTTTTTCTTGGGTTTTATTATGTCTCATAATAAAACCCAAGAATTTGGGTTGTCTCTATGTCTCATTTTCATTACAATTATTATTAATAATGTATGTTTACTATTATAATTAGTATTATTGCTATTATTATAATCTCTTACTTTGTTTCAGTTATTAAACTGTTCTTATCTCAACCCTCAAGTTTTATTTTGGTACTTGTCCCCACCTGAGGGGGATAATAGAGGAGTGAGTGAGTGTCTGTGTGGAACTTGCTGGCTGAGGTTAAACCATGACATGCACACTAAGATTTGCCTGAATTTCTGAATTTTAATTTCTGTGATACACAGAAACAGTGATATTCACACATACAGAGTTATAAATGAAAAAGGAATCTCTTCAGACCCAAGCAGATACTTCATATTGGATAGGATTTAGTATGCTATGTCAAGCATGTAATTCTCAATACGAATCCACTTTTGTCCTTAATTTCTAAATGAGGCAGCATTTTTAGGAGCCTTAGAAGTACATGGCATGAATTTCCAGATCCTCTCCAAAAGAAGTATTTCAGCAGATACAGGCAGCCCACATAACAGGATGCTTGGCTCTCGCAAGCTAGATAACATCCCAGGAAACTCAGGCTTTTTTCATGAAGAAATCAAAACATTCCAAAAGGGAAGTCAAACTGCACAATTTATTTAAGGCTTCATGTTTGAAAATACTTTTTTGAGCTGATTTTCTCAAGATACTTATTTTTCTTTATTTCATCTTACTAAGTGTCCTCGTGGCTGTTTTTTGTAGATTGCCACATTTTGGAAAAGCCACTTGGTAAATTCCAGCTGGTCAACACTACAGCTCTTTTTGGGTAGCTGCTCTGCTTTTGCAAATCTCTAATATCAGATTTGGCTGAGAAGGGCATTTTTCTGTTCTCTACTGATGGAGTCAAAAAGGAAAAGGATGGTTGTTGCAAAAACAAAGATCAGACCCAATATGCTCCTTAGTTAGTCTGTGATAAAAAGTATAACATTATCTATCAAAAAATAGAGAAAAAAAGAAGAAATCTTTTTCTTTTACCTAATGTCACTTTCCCAGACTCGACTATCATCCAAATCTTCAATAAACTTCTCCCCTTTCATCCAGTAGATTAAAGGACTGACGTCTCCACTGTATCCAAAGAAAGCTCTGCAGGTTAGATTAGCAGAACTGCCTGTTGCAAAGAATGTAGGAAAATGTGTTTATTTCAAAATTTAAAATCAGTTGCTTTTTCAAAACCAAAATATTCAGAGAGCTCCTCAATTTCCAGCTGCTGTTGAAGTTTCCAAGAGTATCTGCTTGTCTTGACACTAGGTTCAATACATTTTCTGAAAATAAATACAATAAAAATGAACTTAAATCATATGTAAACACAGGATTAATTTTTTAAAATATGTTTTCTGTTTGGTAAGGATTTCAGCGACTATGTCCTTTCAAAAGAATATAATTTAACAAAATATTTCTATGTTGTCTCTGAAAAAGGGAAAAGTTAGGTAAAATAGACATGTAATTATATCTGTGTTAGTTCAGTCTTGCAATGGTTTCTGCTAGGAGGCTGGCATATTCCTGTAGAGTTCCATTCCCAAGGGATATCTGGTAGAAAGACGTGTGCTCATTGTTAAACTACTTTAGCAGGGAAGTTTTAAGCATTGACACTTGAAAAAAAACCCACATGTGAACTAATTCTGAACATTATAAGCCATTAGAATGGGAAGAACAAATAGCAGAACATGCAGCAGGGAGAAGACATTTCATATATATGTGTACAGCATTACTTATTTAATCATTATAATGAGGATTTTAAAAACTGATATGCCTTTGCTTTGTTTGTTTTCATTATGGAACCTTACACTGTGTTTGCACCACTTGGCCTTTTCAATCCCTGTATCCACATACAGGGACTGAAATGGCAACTTGCACACTTGTGTGTTGGTAAGACTGGATAAAACAAGTGTGCAGAGACAGCTGAAGATCTCCCATTCACTGCTGTAAAGAGATTTGTCTCAACATGCACCAACTCTTCTAAACTGCCATGAGCATTCCTTTAGGGGATAATTACACAGTAACTTAAGGAAGTGTTGGGATTTAAGAAGCAGTCTTTTCCTCCCTGAAGAGAGTATTTCCATGGAGTTTATATTACTGCTGAGACCAAATTCATATTTTATTGACACTTTCAGGTTTTGATTTTTGGATTTAAAAGCTGACTGACCACAGCTCCTGGACAAAAAATAAGAAAAAAAGCATTGTTAGCACTACTTCATCTGTACCAAGATGCCATAAATCCATCTGGGTTCAATTAATTTCCTCAAAAATATATCATTTTGGGTCAGGACCTGGTCCTTCTAAAACATACAACATTAATATTTGAATAGCATATTTATTTTTTAGCATAAAAATAAATGGATTCTGTGTAACAAGAAGACAAATATTAAATAAATGTCCTATAAATGATTCCTGTCTGGCTTGAACTCTCACATCCATGCCATGATAGGTACAGAATCAAATATTTGTGTTCCAGATGTGCAACACCAAGGCAAGTACCATCTCTGCTACTTTCACAATTTGTTTTGGAACTATACGAACTGATTATCTTTTAGTCATTTCCGGAAGGTTTGATTGCTACCCTACCTTTTGCAAGCAATGCTTGCTAAGGAAACAGGAATATTTCAGTACTTGAAACTGGGATGGAGAGAAGGGTCTCATTCATAACCAAAAAGTATGAAATGGAATCCCTGAATAATGAGAAATTTTAATAATCTCACATATTCGAGAGCAAAGTTGCCAAATGTAAGCTGAGTATCTTCAGTGAGAGGGCAAAAAGTCTTTCTAAAGACAAGCATAGCTCCTGCTTTCACACCCCAGGGAGTGATGGTCAGGACACCTCCCTGGAAATTCAATTTCTCAATCTCTTCACAGCTCAAGAAGTGCAATTTGGAATCACTGGGGGAAAGATTTTTGTGGTCTTGAAGCCTCTAGGAGGGAATGAGATGAGCATGGGGACACCACTTAATGCGGGTCAAGTGCATGAAAACCTGTAATGGAACATGATAAATGTCTTGGTTCCTTGCCATGCTGTCCTGGGTTGACTTTATAGTGCTTCTATCCCCAACTGTCTGCTCTGTTTATGCTGGATATTAAGTTCTGAACCTTTAAGACTGGTTCTGAGGGTAAATGGGGAGAAGTGTGCAGTTTGTTTGCACTTGCTCCCTGCATTCTCTCTCACAGACAGTGTTGTCTGCAGGATGGACGTGCAGGAGAGAGCTCTCCTTTGCTTTTAGTTTTCTTAGCTAGCTGAAGCAGAGAAGTTTCCTGGACTGTGGCTTTGCTTGGAGCTGTTCAGCTCTGCTCTGAGCTGAAAACCCAAATAACCACTGGGAGCTCACACCTGTGGCTCACCAGGGCTGGGACGTGGCATTTTCCAGCGCAGGAGGGACTGGGTGAGCCAAGCTACACCTCACAAGGACTTTCTGAATTTGTCATCTCTTCAGAACAGCAAGAGGTTTTATTGTTTAATACTATTAATTTTTTAAATGCTTGTGAATAGTTTGCTTGTTAAGTAAACAGGGTTTTTTTTCCACTTTTCTCCAAGGAAATCTTTTCCCAAATCCACTGGGGGCAGAAGCCACTTGAATTTTGCTTTCTAGAGGAAACCCATTGAGAGGTTTCCTCCCAAATTTGCCCTAACAGGACACATGCAAACCTAGTTTCTTACAGCAGTTGCATTGCAGTTATATACCAAGTGCAGGGTGGGGGTGGGTGGGGTTGTTTGGTTTTGGTTTTGGGATTTGCTTCTGTTTTGGTTTGGCATCATAATTATGAAACTTGAACTGTGAAAATGAAAATATAAAACCTTAAGGGATTATGAATGTCTTGGCCACAGTGGAGTCTGTGCACTCTTGAAATGGGCACATCTAAAACCAAAGTAGGCTTCTGTGATAACTGGACAACCCCTGTGGCAATACCTACCAGATTTAGAGAGAAGAATGCTACCCTAATGCATCACTGCCACTTCTTGGGCTTTTTCCAGAGCTTTCCTACCAAGCCAAGGCTTGGTTGAAACTTTATAGCTTTTAAGAGCTGGCAAGATCACAGCTAGAGACTATAACTTCTGGCCAATTAATCCATGATTCACAGCGATTAGACACCACAGGTGCTGAACCATCAAAGCTCTCCAGGCTCCTGCAGCTAACAGGTACTCCTGGGAGATGATTTTTGCTCTGAGTGGGCTTCTGAGCCTTTTATTGATGAATACTATGAACATAGATTTGTTTTTTAAAAATAAACATCTTCTGATAAGGGCAAAAATTGTCAAAAAAAAAAAAAAAAAAGGAGAGTTTTTAAGATTAAGGTTGTTTTCCTTATTAAATTCTTAAGGAAGTTTTCCCCATAAATAAAACATGCAAACATATCTTTAAGCATAGAACCTGAAGTTTCCATTCAACATGAAATAGTTGCAACTTAGAAATAAATTAGGAAGAAAGCAATGCCACTTAGTAGTGCTGTGTTGATTGCAGTTGCTCAGGGAAGGCCATTAGCATGCTGGGGCTTCAGCTATAAATTACCTGCACTGTCTATCTTGACCAATCTTCACAATAAGCCAGTGGGATGTTCATTAGCTGGCCATCAAGGAAGATTCAGTGATCAGCTAATGACCAATTGTGACCATTAATAAGGGGGTCTGTTACTCCAGGACTCACAGCTCCTTGCAGAGGGCACAGAGCTCCCTTGGTGAAGCAAAGAGGCTTCCAGCTGCAGGCACATGTAAATAAAGGCTGACTGAAGGGCAATGCTATGAATGGACAGAGTATTTTGGGAGCACATCTTGATCTCTGCTCCAGAGCTGCTGTCATGAGAGTGAGTGTGTGCTGCAGGAGGGGCTGGTGCTGTAGGAGGGGCTTTTCCCTGGAGGTTCACTTTTGAAGTGAGCAGACAGACAATCTCTATTTTGGCACCAAGCAGCTGCTCTGCATGGACAATCTGTTTTTAAAAGTCTACAGATTTGTAGAAAACATGAAACATATAATAAATATAAGAGCTGCTTTGCTTCATCTTTAAGCTAAGGCATGAAGAACCTGTAAATCAATTAATAGAAATTCCTCACAGTTATTCTTAGGCAACTGTTTCTCTCCATGTGTTTCCTGTACTGAGAAAAACTAGAGAAGAGATCTGACAGCCATAAAAGTTTGATGAAAGGGTATATAATGCTTCCTATGCCATCAGTTTAAATTTTTCTGTAAATGCTGAATTACTACAGCTTCATAGTTTGTTTTTAAAGGATATAATTTCATGTTTTAAATTTGCTAAATGTTTTCAATTAAATTTCTAGGGAAATTCATCAATTTCTGTCCCCTTTGCAGTAAGATGTAAATTCAAGTTACATCCTGGGTAAAGTGCTTTGTTTTGTTTTGCATTTGTTTGTTGAGTTTTTTTTTGTTTGAGTTCTTTTTTTCTTTTGTATTTTTATGGACCCTGGAAAATCCAAAAAGATCAGAATAGAATTATTAAGTGAAACTTAGTGTTGCTATTTTTTACTGGCATCCCCTCAAAACAACAAACAGAAAAATCAAAAGAACTTAAGCAAAGGAGAAAAATAACACCTTTGACTTCTCAGTATAATTTTAAAAATTTTAACTGTGAAATAATGCAAAAAAGACATGCAAGAGAACACATAAGCAGTAAATTCAACTGCATTTTTCTCCATCACCCTTTTTTTCTGATGAATATGCTCTTACAGTATTGAGTTCATTTTTTGTAAAAACTGCAATCTATAGCACTACATGTTCCTGCTGCTCGCTGTGATAAAGTCACACTCAGCTCAAGCCAAGTGGGTTCAAATTTAATTAGTCAAAAGCTCTGTGCCATCCAAACTGAGACCCGTTTTTGTTGCACAGTACGCTTCCAAGTACAGCAGAATGCGAGGAGGGACCACAAGAAGGTGTGTTTCCTTGAAACCAGCCAATATCTTGAGCAGAACAACACAAATTTTGTGTTCGTTTTCACGAATTGTCAACATTTGGGGCTCTTCGCAAACTCCTGCTATGGGCACCTCTGCCCAGCAGAGGGCACTGTGCAACCTCCAAACATTATTTAAGAAAGAAAAGGAAATTCCTGGCGAATAACTTCTCACAAAAAACATCAGCCTGCTAAGAACGGGCGAGTTGTAATTAGAAAATAGTGAATGATTTGTGATTGCTGAAATGCCATCTTGTATGGTCAGTTGAGATTCCACTGGCACTGTTACTTGTACAAGTTACCACACAGCACGACCACACCTCCCTCACCTTTGATTTCCCAGATTCTTCAGTGAGGGGCAAAAATTTTTTGTTGGTAACAACCATAAAAACCAGAAATGCTCTGCAACCCCTTTTTAGAAGATCTCTCAAAGGCATATTATGGAAGTGTTTGAGAGCCATATTGAGGGCCAAAAGACTGAAAGTGCACAGAAATGTGGGACTTTCTTTAACCACGCAATGTAAGCCATTTATACAACTTATGTACAGGAAATACCTAGGCAATACCCACTCACTTACAAGTATGCCATTCATTTGTAATGTTAACGTCTTAAATGAAATTATAAAAGGTCAAGACAGAAGTTATCAAACTCTCCCACACAGGAATTAAATACTATTCTTTCCATTCACATTTGAGAAAAAATACTGACAAAATATCAGTCTTTCAAGTGGAGGGCTGTGAGAGCTGGTAACTCCCTAGGTGTGAAGATCAGCAGTGACAGAAACAAGTCAATGACCCACTTGTTTTGCCGATGTCATCTGACAAAGCCAGCAGGCAGGTAAGTAGAAGTCACTCTCATATTCAGAGAATTCTTGTGTCCTAAAACAATTCAACAGTATTTGAAAGCCTTCATGCTAATTTAGATTAAAAATTGCAAATAATAATAATAATAAAAATATTTAAAAAAATGAGGTACCACATAGTTTCCAGCTATGATCCTATGATCATCTACCCTTGATCTGCAAGGATCCTCTTAGAGGATGGTGAACTGCAAAGATTCCTCTGAATTCCTTCTTTGCATGCACAAAGCGCTGCGATCTGCACTCCAGTTTCCATACATACTATTACAACTTGATATCTTGTACTCCCTTAGCATAATGTAAATGTCCTGCTGCATGTTTCATAGAGTGAGTTAGGAAAAATTAAACAAACAAAACCCAAAACAAGACCAAGCAAAACCAAATATTATTTCCTGAAATATAACTGCAACCTTGGAATTGCAAGATTCTAATCTCATTACTGAGTAGTAGTTTTTTCAAGTTTTTGGCAAAATAGTCTTGCATCCATCCAACTGTGAAGATCCAATGTGCAAATTCCCTGTATTTTGAATTCAGTAGATGTAGGTTTGAGAGGGCTGTACATAATCATTGCACTAAGTGTTATCATGCAAGCATCATACAAAGTGCTGAATGTGATTACACAGCTGTATTTCTTCATTAATAGGCCTGGCCATATTTTGCTGTGCTGCAGAGTGGAATTTTGATTGCATTGGAATCTCAATCACATTGTGAATATGTCCTTCAGGCCACAATTGTGTAAACTTAGAGCAAACACTACCATTCCTCCACAATTAAAAA
>VYXD01003419.1:1576512-1630884 GCA_013397195.1 Hylia prasina | reverse complement strand
AAAAAAAAAAAAAATCAGCAGGAGGTTCTCAACAAGACCAGAAAGAGATTTTAGTTCTTAAACTTTTAGAGAATTTGGTTTAGAGGAGAGCTTAAACAAATCCCTTCCTTCAATTTCTGATTTTTTTTTAATTGGAAGAAAAAAAATAAAAAGCCTAATTTTTGTTCATTAGTGGTTTTTTTTTTGTTTGTTTTTTTTTTTTTTTCCAAAAAAAAAAAAAATAGCTTTTTTTTTTTTTTTCCAAAAAAAAAAAAAATAGCTTTTTTTTTTTTTTTCCAAAAAAAAAAAAAATAGCTTTTTTTTTTTTTTTAAATAAGCAGATAGTCCTTGTTCACCATGGAGCTGAACTCATTCACCTGTTACTCATTATGATATGAAAATCCTTTTGCCTTCCAGGGCTTCCATCTGCTGAATTACAGCTCAACACAGGACCCCTAAAGGAGGTGTCTGTATGTTCCTGCTGATGTTCCTGCAGTCAGCCCTGAGATACTGGAGTCTGCAGCACTGTATAAGGGGCTGAACTCAAACATATATGGTGAGATCTAAGATTAACATATGAGTATAAAAATTTTGTAGTGGGCTTCTTCATGGCTTGTGAAGGAAAAGAAACCCAAATCCTTTCTGCTTTCAATGAGCTCTTTAGCAGCAGGACTGTCAGAGAGAGTCAATGAAGACAGCAGCCACCAGACCAGACTGCAGAAAAACAAGTGATGTATGGGACTTGGGACTCAAAATGTCCAGAACATCTCTCAGGTGTGTAGATTGTCAAACTTGCCCTCATTTCACCAGAGGTAACAAAACCTCTGAACCAATAATCTTGATTTTCCTAACAGCAGGCCTCTCCTCTTGATAGATGGTAATGTCAGGCTGATAAATTAGCTGTTCAGAAAGTATTTTTCACTCCTTCCTCTTCAGAAGTAGAGGATGGAGTGGAGACAACTGTCACATGCATAAAGCAAGTATTGCTAAAGAAAAGGAAAGCCACTGCAATTTTTTTACAAACTTGACTTATCTTTTACTCTAGAAGCTCATATTTTCTGGGTTTTTTTAACAAGTGTATTTTTAAACACTTTTTTTACTGTGCCCGCTCTGTGATTTGATTTTAAAGGCTTAGTTGTTTTAAAATATAAATCATAAGAAAATATCCAAGGTAACAAAATATCTCTAATTGAAAAAAAGAAGAAAAAGGTGGCTCTAAATGTCAAACTTCACATTTGTTACCTCTTACAGACTTGTGTCTTGGGAGCTTTAAATCTATTCACACCATGTACAGCTTAATATTGTTAAGTGTTTTGTTTATGTATTCTCTTTAAACCACAGCGCCTTTGATTATGGTGTTGTGGGTTTATTTTTTGTTTTAATGAAGTTACACGGTAAAAAAACCAACCTTAGCTGACAGCCCAAAGTTCCCATTGCACAAAGGAGTCCAAAAGGGCTCCCATAAGGGACCCTACCCTTCCTGTGCCTGAAAAGAGTCCCCAGGTGCCACACCCGGGGCTGTCACTGCCCCTCAGCAGTCACTGACCTCCAGAAAGGTCAGTGTCTTTAGCTCTGTGAAGTCCTGCTCTGAGTCATATTTTGAAAAACTCCTATAAAAGCAGGTTTCCTGCTTAAGACCTTCACATTTTGGAGGGTTTATATAGGGGGAAAAATAAAATCATTGTACGTCCCTCTGGTAAAGAATATTTACTAGTAAGAAATGCTATAGGACCTATAAACTCCTGGAGTTCTGTAGGTGACTCTGGGCCTCAAGAAACTATAAAGCTAGAATAATTTCTATTACTCAGGAAAGACAGTTTCAAGCCATTACAGTTCTCACTACATATTTCTCCATCCCAAAGAGAATCCAGAGGTAAAGCAGCAGCAGGCTCAAAGAGGGACTTCAGTGGCTCTCTGTCAGAACACAGCTGTTGCTGGACTTGTTTTGCTGAGGAACTACTTGAATAACACACAACAGCACAGCTCCCTTTCCTCTTTATTTTGCTTGCGAAAACTGTAGATATAATTGCCTTTTTTATTATTTTTTTAACCTGAAGAGTGTTCCAGAAGATAAAAGAATTCAAATATCTTGCTGTGGAGGGTTTTTTATAAATCCCGTTTTCCACTTCTTTCTGAACAGACTATAGTTTGCTTTGGTCTCTTGTGGGTGCTAACCCATGTCAAAAAACTTTGCTCATCAATCATCACAACCAGTACCTTCTCCCAGCCTCCCTCTCAGGTGCACTGCAAAATATGTTCTGTAGAAAGAATAGCAGATGATGTTCTGGATTCTGGATAATGATAAATAACATACTTATTTTCCCAAACTTTGAAAACGACTTAATATGTCACATCACACTTAAATGTAAATATCAACAATCTTAAGGAACAGCCTTATCAATTCAGGTTAAATACAAATTCAAATTTTTGTGGCTCTTTCAGCTCCTAACTGTTCATACAGTTGATATCTTTGGACATAGAATTTAACAAACAGCATTAGAAAATGTGTTTTACTGGAATGTCCTACAATAGCTTCTCTAACTGCTTTGGAGAGAGGGACTGCAGTGTTTGTATCATCATTAGGTAATTTGAGTGCATACATCAAATTCTCAGCTTTGGAGTCACACATGTATACTAAATAATGAATTGTGGATTTATTTTCCATTGGTCAGCCTGACTATTCTTTTCCTCTCTTTGCAGTTTCTTCATAAACAAGTCTACCACAGACTGAGTAGGCTGCAGGGAATTATTTGGGTAAGGAGGTATTCTGAAAAATGTTGTAGAGATGGGCTGCATATGAAAGATTAAAAAAAAAAAAGCATGTACAGTGTCACTTGCACCTGGGTTTGTATTAAAGAAACTGGGACTCCAACTTACAAACAACAAATAAACACTCTATCTTCCTCTGGTGATCTTTCTCCTCGGCACACACTGCAAATTTCACCAGTTCTAAGATTTTCATGAATTAATCTGTCATTTCAGATCTTATGATGGAAAATGTCATTTGGAAAAGGCCCAGACTAGTTTGGCAAACATTTGAATGAGGAAAACTACTGCTCCCATGAAGCAATGTGGCAAAACAGGATAAATACAATTGAAATAAAACACATCTACTATGTAAATTAAAATACTTCAATTTGGTTCTAAAATATGTGACACCACTAGTCTGTTCCAATTTTCACCAGGAAAGCCATTAAGAACCACTGAAAATTGGAGCCCTGATGCAATGAACCTACTGATTACTAATAAAACAGATAAATAAAATCAGCACCAACTTTCAGTTTACTGCAGTAAAGCCTCTGATGATAGAAACGGATCTTATGTTTATTCATAGCTGTTTTTTCTACTTGAACAAAAGAATGAAAAAGAGTGAGATATACATACATATAGTTTAAATGTGCTTCTACTTTAAATCAAGAAGGTGCAATGCAATGGACAGAGAAAATACTAATTCTTAGCATAACCTTTGCAAACAAAGGAACAATATGCCATTTAATTAAGTATCATATGGACTAGTATCTGTTTATATAATTTTAAAATCCTAGCACATCAAATGTTTCTATTGCATAAAAAAGAAAATGCATGCTGTTCCTAAGAGCACTAGGCTTTCTGCTTTTACACAGCAGTCACTATATTATGTAGTCCTCCTATTTTTCTTACATGTGTTAAGAAATCAACCTTTAGTTAATAAGTACTTTCCTAAGAAACCACTGAAACAAAATCCATTAGAACAAAACCCTCTGGTTCACACAGATGCAAACAGAGAACCTCATTTGCTTCTTAGTGACAAATGTTCTGTACTATTGGGCAATACACATGCTGGAATAATCCCTTGCTATTGATTGGCTTCCTTTCCCCATGAAAGACAAACAGGCATTTTTTAGATTATACCTCAATAAATTGCAGATTGATAGACAATGCTTGGTGAAGGCAGCATTGAATACCACCAGTGGAATAAAAAACATCCAGCTAGCAGTGCATATGTGCTACCTGACTTTAAAAGAAAGAAGTTTATAAATGGGAGCATGAATGATGCTTGAGGCTGGACTCTGCTTTCTGACCTGTGGAGCAGAGGACCTGAGTTACAAGAATTCCCACAGGGAAAAATATGTGTCTGACCAAAAGCAGGATTCCTGTCACACATTCCTGGGCCAGACAGCTCCACCCTCTACATCCTTGCTCTGTATGAAATCTCCTCTTCTATGGCAGAGCCTGCCCACTGCTCCCAACCCCTTACCTCACTCTGGTTTTGATGTGGGTGAACTTCCCCTCTGCAAAGAGTAGCTATTCCTGTATCTCACAGGCCAGAGGGGGAGAGTTTCTTGTACTCCTAAATAACACCTGATCAAGGGCTGGGTACATATTAGTTGTTGCCCTTTCACAGGAAAATGGCCTGGCCAGACTGGAGGTACAGTAGGAAGAAGCAGAGCCTCGTGTCCCCATCTGTGTTTGAAGTAGGTGCTGTCCTGGGCATCATAAAATGTGATTCTCCCAAAACAACTTCCTTCTCAAGAAAAATTAGTCATCAAATTATTTTGGTTTTTTGCATATTTTTGTCAAGAGAAGATGCTCTTCAATACTGGAAAGTCTGAACATCTGCAAGGCTGAAATGATTTATCTTCCAGCAGCAGCCATGTGTGCCTTGTTTCTCTAGTCCATCTTCATTCTCCTTTAGTTGTGATTTCCGTGGTTGCAAAACACAGGGTCCTGCCAGCAAAACTTCTGAGAGATTTAGGACTCCTGCATCTGAAGCCAAATGCTTGAGGTCAGCAAGCAAGATATTAATCCTCTTTACTTATATAATTGTGAATTTCATGAACAATCTACACAATGCACCCTCCTCATGCTGCATGCCCACCCATGCTGTAATTTCTCTTTGTTATACTTTTTGGTTTGGTTTTTTTTGTTCTCCCTCTTTTTTAAAAAAATTGTTTGTTTGTGGTTTGTGTTTTTTTGATTTTGTATTTGCTTTTATTGTTGATGTTCAGGTGGGTTTTTTTTTTTCCTTTTTTCTTTTTATATTTGCTAAATGTTCTGAGAGGCAACAGACAGTTCTAAAAAGTTGAAGAAAATGAAAGAAAATTTCACCTTGCTGCATTCAAGCCCTGGGAATATGGAACACTGTCTACAAGGTTGTTTGTGCTTTTAACAGTTTCTGGAGGTCTCAAAGCAAGGAATAAAAGCAAGGTTTGAGTGACAATAGAAATATAATGCACGACAGCTGCTAGTTACAGGAAGAGACAAATATTCATTATGCAATATTTATGATACAAACTGTCCAAGGAGAGAGGTGGCAGGCTGGTGTCTGTGACTGCAGAGGTGTGTGTGCCACCTCTCACCCATTCCCCTGTCCCCCCAGAGCTGAGGCTGCCAGTCACCCCAAGCTGCGTGATGGCTTTTAATGGGGACACCTGTCCACAAGGGACCCCAGTAACTTCACAAAACCCATTTGCACTTGTAGCTCAGAGGTAGAAATTTAGTCCAGGTCTGGGGAAGAAGAAGAGGAACCCTTGCACTACATAGTCCATCACCAGCTCTAAAAAACATCATTGCAGCTACAAGCTTTGATTTTTATTGATGCAATTATTTGCAAATGCTGTTACAAGCCACTTTAATGTTACTGATAGTAAAACACTGCTGGATTTTTAGAAAGTGCTTAGTACAGTGTTTACTTTCAGTCCTTTGCCATCTAAATGAGATCCATCCCTTTAAAAATGTCATAAATGCAGACACGAAAATGAGTATTATTTCTAAAACAGTCCAAAATGGATGGTCTTAAGCATTAAGTATTCCATGATCACACATCCAGCAAGATTCCTGTATATGTATAGAATCCACCCTCAATGGAGTTTAAATTCATACTTAAAGAAAGTAATATGGATCATCTGAGGTGAGAAGAGTGAGGTCAAAAAATTCACTTTAAAACACTGTAATGGTAATTTAGGATCATTGATCTACAAACACAAAAAGTGGAAAGAAATCAGTCATCCATACTGAATCAGAGCAAAGACCTACTACCCCAGCCTCCTCTACCTGTACCATTCCAATGAGAGACAAAAATCTAGTTATGAGTGTTACAGTCCCTGAAAACAACCTTAATTTTAAGATGAAAATTTTGACAGATTTTATCTACAGCAATGCAAATAATAGAAAGCAAGGTCATATGTTTGTCCTTTGTGAGAAGTTTGTCTGTTCTAATAGGATATGCATATAAAATAGGACCAGGAACAAGCTTCATTAGCATTAGGATACAAAAATAAAATAAAATAAAAAAATAGGCCTTCTGATGGGAGTTGTGCTTTTTAAAGAAAACATGCATTTATATGAAACTTTAAAATACGTAAATTTATTTTAAGAAGCTAAGTGGTCTTATCCGACTGAGTGCTTTGCTTCCAACTTGTCATTATTTATTTTCTCCATCCATTATACATCTCAGTATAATCAAAGACAGTTAGTTTGGAGAGAGCTGTTTAGATTTTTAAAAAAAAAAAAATGCATTCGATTTTGGATAGCAAGTATGTTAAACTATACTTTACATAAATTGTTGTAAACACTTTGTAGTGTGAGATGCTTAAGTTCAACTGTTAAATAAGGAGCTCATTTAAAAAGCATGAAAAAACAGATGAAAATTATAAAAGGTAGAGGGAAAAGAGGCAAAATTGCTCCTGTTCTAGGTGCTCATTTAAAGATAAGGTGAGGATTTTTTTCAAGACTGAGATGGCAGGCAGCACTTCCTTGGTCAAAGGCAGGTAATAGGATGACAAAGGGTGTTTGGTTCTGTATCTTCTCTATTTCATTTCAGCCAGTCTCTAAAGAGAATACCTGTCCTGATGAGTGTGAGGAAAAATATAATTCAATAGGAACAGCAATAACTTTTCAACGTCCTGCTCATTTTTCCCCCTTATACTGCAATAAGGAATTCTTGTTAAAGCTATTTCCATCTTGAATGTTTAGGTCAGTATTGTGTGGAAGGAGTGGCTGAGAAGCAGAGAAAGATTGCCTTTGAGGCTAGGACCTGACCTCCTTGAGAGCATGTCCATGGACAGCTGGCTGATGGTAATAAGGCACCTCTCAGAGGTGGGCTACTGGCACCTACCCAGTGACAATGCAAAAGCCTAAAACCAGGTCCCAAAGAAGGCTTAGCTCAAGAGGAGGATATTGCTGTTTCTCCTCAGAACAAAAGCCCTCAGCTGTCACCCAGAATTTTCTTAGCCTTCTGATGTTTCATATTGGAGTCAGAGTTTCTCACTTTCCCATGCCTTTTAACATAAACAAAGAACTGTCTTTTGTAAATATGGCCAATGTTTGCATTCCTTCAGATGGGAGGAGAATGTGATTGATAGTCTGATTGACCAATGTGGGTGAGAGGTGGGAATTTCACCTTCCAATCCATTGTCACCTTGATAAAAGTATATATTTGGAAATTGATAAACAAAGGCGCTTTTTTTTTTGGCCTCAGCGCTGCATCTCAAAAGATTCCAGGTCTCTGTGTGATCATTTTGTGTCCGACTGCGTCACTCAACACTCCTGTTGTCCTGTTCCCACAGCCACCCTCTCTCATCCCATCCCTCCTCCCCACCCTAAAGGTTTCCTGCAATCTCCAATACCTCCCTGCTTGGAGACAACTCCAGGCCTTGATCTCCAGCACCCAGGACAGGCAAGAGGCAGCCTGAACCCTGCTAACCTGATTCACCTTACACCTCTGTCTTCACACATAAAGTTAGGAAGGCTGGAACCTGTCAGGTCTCTAACACAGGAGATAATTAAATATTATGAAATTACTTTGAGGTGTGACCATGAAAAAAACAAAGTCAACAAAATAAAACACTGCAGAAGACGTGTGGGAGAAATGGCTGAGAGATCACTTTCCTTCATCCTTGAGAAAGATTCTTCTGCTGTAGGTTTAGGAGTGGCATCACTAATAAGAACTAGCTAAGAGCAACAGTTTGCCATTCTGAATAAAATGAATCATTCCTAATATGATTAGCACATGTTACATATTAGAATGAATATGAAACTTAAGTTTGAAAAGAGCATTTGTTGAAAAGGCAGAAGAAAAAGGTTGACATGACATTTTCCGCATAAACAAAGACTTAGAAGGAAAAAAACCTCTGCTTTCTATATTCATTGTAGAGGTATTTCTATCAAAAATCTATTAGTTACTCAACTGTCACTTTTATGAATAAAAACTTATCTTGGTGCCATAGGAGATACTGCAGTTGAGCTCTTGTTTGTGTAAAGAGCTGCATCCCACAGATTTTCCCTAAGAAAGACAAAAAATGCAGAGCTACTAGCTCACCCTTTCCTAAGTGGGAACATGAAAAGCTCCAATAGATTATTTAAAATTACAAAGGTAAATTGATAAATAGGCTGCACAGGAATAAAATCACCTTTGATAGGATTTTTACAGTTTTATTTATCAGCTGCTCATAAATGAATAATTCATAGACTGGACACACTGGGTTTAACAGAATTAATTTTCTGTGGCTTAGACAGTGGTATGAAAAGCAGAGATTTCCATGAGACAGGATTTCTGATAAAAAAAATTGCCATTTTATTTTATTGATTTCTTTTCCTGTCTGCTAATTTATTTAATTTGAATAGATCAGCACCTTAAAGCTGTTAGACCAGGATAGTCACAAAAGCAAAGCTGGCCTGCTAAACAAGATTTTGGGATCTCCCCCAGAACTTGCAGAATCTGAACTCAAATGATGCAGGAAGAAGTTTGGCAACCCAGTTGGACCTTGACCACCTATTTTCCCAGAGTTTTAAAATTCTTTTAAGGAGAGTAAATTACTTGGGGCTGCGGATCCCAAAGTTTTCCTGCTAGAAAGCTTCATATCAATGATCTTGGAAAGTCTTATATGTCTTTCTGTCTGGAAACACAGTCCTTGAAAGTCCTTGAAAGCTTCTCAAGGCTGTAGATGTAGATTGGCTCCCTGCTGACCCCCCAGGATGCACCAGTGCCACACTGGTCATGTTGGAGAGGAAGGCATCTTCCAGTTGTAGCCCACAGGAAATTCAGACTTCCACCTCTTTCCTACCTTTGTTCAGGTAGGAAATCCTGCATGGCTATCAATATTCAAAACCAGGGCTTTGTAAGCTTGGTGATCTTTACTAACTTACCATAAATCTAAGATGTTTGATTTACCAAAATGCTGTGAAACCCATTTGTTCTGGATGAGACTATCTTTTCCTAAAAATTTCTGACCCTGACATTTAGGTGTACTTCCAGCTCTGCTGTGTGTGTTCTGTAGGACTTTGGGATACTTACTGTCCCTTCCTGTTCCAATTTACCTGCCACCAGGGCTCAGAGAAACTTGTCCTCTAATCCTCTGTTTATGACCAACTACAAGGGCAGCAAGTCAATGAGATTCCACAACAGAGACCCTCCCAGGGTCAGCTGAATGAATGGTAGGCCTATGTCCCACAGTAAAACAATATTCAGAAAATAATTGCTAAAATCCTGAAAGAAATACATCTGTAAAATGCTGTACTGGATCATCTGCACTGCTTCTGTACCAGAGTTTATTTATTCTGGACCCCATTGGTGTTAAAAGTGTAGCATGCATTGCTTACTGTAGGTCTACAACAGTGTTTCTTCTGTGCAAATTGGATTCAAATTGCAATGGAACCTCCTTCTGGTGGAGGCCAGTAAATGTCACTGTGATAACATGCACTGCTTGTTACATTTGTGATTGCTCATTTCTTCGTTCACTATTTCTTCATCTGTTCCTCAAAGAGGTCATTTGTTTTTGGCAGGCTACTTGAAGAAGTGTGAAGAAAGGAGAATATTTATTAATGCACTTATATAAAGGGTGTCAAGTTTAATTCAGTATAATCTGTGAGGCAATATTACTTTCAACTTATTAGGAAAAGAATAAATAAAATCAGAATGTCTAGGCACAGAAAAGGGCTCTAAACAAATTGATAGTGAAACCTTAGCAAAGCCCTTGTTATCACTCCTGTCTAGGCTACACTTCTGCAGTGAGGAAACTGCTTAACACTCTGTAAGCTCTGAGATGACTCATATGCTTCAAATTAAGCATTTACATAACTGTTTATAGGCTGGGGGCATTGCATCTTAACCTCCATGGGGGAAGAGAATAATCTCTCCCATGCTCATTACACACCAAAAATTTAATTCTTTTTCTAGAAGTCTTCCTGCTTCTACTAGGAATATCTTTGCAGTTTAAGTTATAATGTCCCAGATATCTTTTTACTTATTTTTCTTTTCACTACTAACTTGTAGTAAACATAGTGTTTTTGGGATGCTTTTGTACCAGAAAGGCAGAGGTAAAATGCAAAATGGCAAAGTAGTAAAAATGCAAATGCATAAAACCATTGTGTAAGGTAATTCATTGTATTAGAGAAGGAAATATATGTGGAATTAAAATGGGTGTTGGTTACAGCTCTGTCTAATATTGCATGTCATTAAACTACAATTTAGGTTACATATAAAATATGATAGAGAAATAGGTATATGTTCTTACATGGATGTTCATATGCTGCTTAATGGCTCAGGTACTATTTGAATACATCTTTTAAAATACAACCTGTAAGCATAATTACTCTTGTGATTAGTATTGTAATAGTGATAAATTTGGAGCCTAACACTATAATCTGAGGGGGCTTTATTGGTCAGAGACAATATTTGCTAGAAGATGAAGATAAAAAGAACTGGAAACTTTCATCTCAAGTTAGGAAAAACCCTTGTCCTGTTCACATCTAATTAAAATCATTCTGACTTCCATGCTATAAAACTGGTGTGTCTCCCATATTTTATTAGTTCATAGAATCATAAAATATTTTGTATTGGAAGGGCTCTCCCAAAAACATCAAGTTCAACCTCCCTACAATGATGAAGGGGGTTCCTATTCTTTTCCCTTGTTTCACTGTTTTTTCCTGTTTCTCCAATCTGCTTGGAAAATTTGGGTCCCCAAATTACATTAAAAAATTATCTTGGTGGTGGTTTTTTTTGTTTGTTTGTTTGTTTTGGGTTTGTTTGTTTGGTTTTTTTGGTTTTTTTTGTTTGTTTGTTTTTGTTTGTTTCCCAAAATGATTAGTTTTACATCTTCTGTGGATAGCATTTTTGTATTTCTATACTGTCTTTGTATAGACCACCTAAGGTATCCTGCAGTGCTCTTAAATAGTACAGCAACTTTTCTGATACAAATGGCTGGGTCTGTATTTTCTGTTCAGTTGAACACAATTAATACACTTTTATGGTGACTAATATTGTGAGAAACCAACTGCTGAAGAACTATCTGGTCTGCCAGCAGAACTCCTAGCCTAGTTTAGGATTTCCCCCACTGTCTTCACAGCACCACAACATTTTGCACAGTAATGCTCCATCTGTTTATGGCTGGCAAAATTACCCTCATCATTACCACTGCCCAGCTCAACAGCTGTAATAGTGTAATGAAATACAAAACCATTTAAGTCTCCTATTGCTGTGAGATAAATGCATGAGTTCAACCCACATAACTCCTTCTATGCAAAGGTGCCTCACTTTGGAGTCCTTTACAATGGGTGAACTGTAGGGAAATGGAATCTGGGTGTTTATGTGGACTGAACAAAAGGGTGTGTTGTCAATCACTCTTCCGTGGGTCTCTGAATAATTTTTACTGCTCACAACAATTACTGAAGTGCCTCTTGTATTTCTGGCTCATGTTACCAAGCAGAGTCCTGTGCAGTGCTGCCTGCCTTCCCCACCAAATGCCGTTGTGATGACCACAGACAAAAAAAGAGTGTGGTCTCTGGGAAAAGAAATGTGACAATAGCTCCCTTGAGAGCCCAGATGAATGATTAAGTCTTAGCTGGAGGAAGTGGCTATTTGTGAAGAGAGAAAAACAAAATCAACTCATACCTTGCATGAGAGGATTTTATTTCTGGTGTTAGGGGATGAACACTTCCTTCTAATTCGAAAGGTAGTCATGGAAACACGATGGCTGCAGCAAAGACCTTTCAGACCACTGAGTCCACATCCTTCATGCAGGATATAGTTTTCATACTTCTAACATACTCAGTATGTTTTACTGGAGCCTAGCCAAAAGACCAGCAAGAAAGTTGTATAATTTGGAAATAAGCCAAGACAAATGCTTTTTGATTAAATACTTTCTAATTAGTTTTAATTCACTATAAAATGCTCTAGAATTTATCTGCTTTATTGGTAGATTGAAATATACTCTCTTTGGGAGAGTTTTAGAAGGGATATTTGCCCTCATGAAGTAAATATGTATTCCCATTCTCTTCCCAGCTGCCTGATAACAGTTGGGGCAATGGTTCCTTTGCCAGCTTTGCCAGTAATCTCTGTGGGTTGTCTGGATAAAATCCATACCTTCTTGTGGGGGTATGGACAATAAGTCAGTTTAAATAAGAATTGTCTTCCTCTTCTGATTTCACGGAAAACATAAGGTTTCTACACAGTAAAGATATGGTAAGAAAAGCCTTTGCTTTTTTATGCATAAAATGGAGGACTATCCAGAGACTAACATTGTGGGAATTGACCTATTTAGTAATGCTTCATAACTAATTCTTATCCTCCTAAGAAAGGCATGTTAAGTCAATTAAAAGGTTCATGCATATAAATTGCTTGGAGCTATTCAAGGATGATGATAAAAATATAGTGAAATTTGTAATCCTGTTGGGTAGAGAGAGGAGCTTCTTTACAAACAGAAGAAACTGAGGTGGGTAAAAGGCAGAAATACCCACTATAGACTCATTTGCAAACAGAGAAGTCTTAACAGGGTTCATTTGCTCTCATTTAGAATTGTGATAGTCTCAGATACTCAGGAGACGGCCAGGAACAGAATTCCCAGGAAAATACTATATAGACCATGACCATGCCTTCTTCCTCAGATATGCACAAAGCTTTTACATTATTCACTTTGCCTTGACAGAGATATTTTTTTTCAATGTCTAGTTATAGAAAGGAAGAAAGATGCAAAATTATTTGTGAATTCAGATGAACCTTGGCTAAAGAAGGGTAGAAAATATCAAGAGAGATGTTTCTTTAATTTTCAAAAAAAGTTTTTCAATACTTCTTATTCTAATTTATTTTATTTTGGGAAATGACCCACCCTGACAAAGGAAGGGCTTTTCAAAGGGGATTAAAAATCTGGAAAGGAAATGTAACTTATTATTTTGTGCTGAAAGACATAGCTGGCTTCTCCAAAATGAGACAATGCATGACATCATTGTCACATCAACTGTTCCTAAAAAGGTCACTTAATTTCAACCCTAAAAAGTGCAGTCATTTCTTAGCCAAGTATTGATCCTTGAGAGATTCAATTCACAAGGGCTGAACTGTGCTAATTATTGTGAGAACAGACTTCTTTAATATTTTAAGTTCCTGTGTGTAAATTGTCCTTTCCTACCCTCATGCAAATGGCATTTTTACAGGAAGGAGGAAGGGAGAGGTATTGCATCTCCAGATACCCGAGTTCTCTCAAAGGGTGAGATGTGTAAACACAACCTAATGCTTTATATTCCTTCAAGCACCTTAGGCTCAGGTTAAGCTATCTCCTGTGAGTCCAAATTTCCTTTGAACTTTGCCATCTGAGTGACCTGTGACAGTTACATGTTTGTAAGGTCACTGTCACCTTGAGTCAATGAAAAGCAGTGTGGTCAACTATATACAGCCTAAAATCACAGAGGAGCCTGCGTGGATTTTATTTTAATTCTCAATATTCTAAAAACAACAGATTCAACCCAAGAACTTGGAAAGACCACGTCAAGAAATTTTCTGTAGATACTTTCTTATTTTTTCTGGGCAAAATATCTCCCCAGATGAAACAATTTTTACAGTAAACAGAAGTTTACTGTAAAAAAGCCTAATAGATAAACAGAAGTTTGGGTTTGGTTGTGTTTTTGGTGTTTTTGTTTTGTTTTGTTTTGTTTTGTTTTTCTTTTGTGTGTGTTTGGTGGTGGTGGTGGTGGTTTTTTCTTAAATGTACAGACCACTTTGGGTTCATATTACAGAAGCTGGTTTGGAGAAATGTCCCAGACACTTGGGGGGCCATGCTGGGAATTCTGCCCTGTGATTCATCAGAAAAGTCTTAACCACAAAGCAAGCTGACAAAGAAGTTTTCAGTGTAACCATAGAAGGAACTCAGGACACATCAGAACTTTCACATAATCCACATAAACAGAGGTAATTTACTGAAACAAATGTGCAGCTGATATTTCCTCATTCCAGGGTGCTGTGAGGATAACCCAGGGGTCTGATGAAACTGTTTAACAGCCACAATTAACTTCATAGGAGGTTAATTAACTCTTTCACATTGACCAAGTCTAAATACTCTGGAGATGAACTCTTGTTTTATAGCTGACCATGGTTTTGATTCAGCACTGTGGTGAAGAACATGGATTACCTTGAAACATTTCACTCCTCTCTCTGCTGCACTCACACAAATAAAATAAATTAGGTAAAAATCACAGGTTACAATAGAAAGTCAATGATTTAGAGCTAAATTGAACTAGTACCAAACTGTCTAGGGGGAAAAGATATTTTCCATCCACATCTCAGTGAAGGTGTGACGATACCACAGAATTACTGAAAACCCATATCACATTTTTATCCTTTCTTGTAGTGGTGCTTATTACAGGCATTAAACTCATTCATCAAAAGGTTAGACATTAATTATAGAAATAGGTATAAGATGTACACAAGTGTGTGTGTTTGCTTAAATTTAAGCTGCTCTTACAGCCTTATTCAGATTCTTCAGGTTGAACAAAGTTTTTTTGGTTTGGTTTTTTTTGGTTTTTTTTGTTTGTTTGTTTTTTGTTGGTTTGGGTTTGTTTTTTTTTTTTGGTTGTTGTTTTGTTGGACAATTATCTTACAGTTTTGAATTTTCCCAGTAGAGATTCTTTGTAATTAAGACTTTATCAGAGTTTTCAAATTCAATCATTTTTAACTTGTGGAAAAATCCTTTCATTTGTTTCTAAAGTTTTTCCAACAGTGATCTCAGTCTCACTCATGACCTTTACCATTGCCTAATTAAGAATAAATGAACTTTATACAGAAACCCCCCAAAAAGTTAATCCAATGGAATCATATACTTGACAAAAAATTACAGGCTATTTCCAGTGCTGTGAGAAAAAAATTCCCTATTTTTAAATCCTACTCAAAAGTTTTTATTTATTAAAGCATTTTCATAATTTTTCATTATAGTTTGAATTCATATAGTGGGAACATAATCATGAAAAATTATTTTTAAGCAGAATTAGCAGATTATAAATATCTTAGTACTGAAAAGTAGAACAATCTTTCCAAACAGGATGAATGATAAATATTTGGTAAAAGTTCATTTTTATGATGATAAGATTAATTAAAAGAATTTTAGGTAATCAAAATATATATAATTAAATATCTAATCTAAAGTAGACCACAGTGTTCCTTCATTAATCATATTTAAGTTGTACAGGCCAAGAAAATAGTGAAAAATACAGTTTCATATCTTAAGCACGGGTTTACCTAATACAGATTTTCATAATAAAAAGGGACTGTCCTTGCCCATAATAAAGTCCCTCCAAATCTCTAAGTTATTAATATTCTTTTTTCTTGATTGCAGAGTAATTATCAGCAAAAGAATAAATCACATAATACAGTAAGTCTTCTATTTTAAAGATTCCAGAGACAGGAACTTAAAAATATTAGGCTTAGATTTGGACACAAATGGAAATTGTACATGCAAAGAATACCACACAATCTGCTTACATGCAGTTTACTCTGACATATTTAACTTGTACAGTTTGGCTTTCAGTGACTACAGGATAAATCTTCAGATTAGTATGTCTGCATTTAATGTGTCCTTTATTAAAGTGTGAAACATTTCAAATGACTGACAAAAATGTTATAAAAACCTATTTAATCCTCTTCTATCTTCCCATCCCATCCTGAAAGATAAGAGTCTGTTCAAATACTATTCACATATGATAACATTCCTGAAAACAGGCACCATTAGTCTTGAGACCTACTGTCATTAATAAAATTCAAAGAAGGATATATCTATCCTACAAAAAGAGGATTTGAGGGAAATAGATCTAAAAATTTTCCGTTCCTTGAAAGTTATTAACTTTGTTGTTGTTAAAAAAACCCCAAACCTTTATAATCACAACCTGTATCTTCTTTTGGTTTTATATTATTATAACAGGAAGCTTGAAATAGATTGACATATAAATAACTACCACAATCTCTCTGGGTCTAAACACTTGCAGAAATGTTCCTGTCCATGACACAATTTCATCTGAACACCAGGGATATTTTAAGCAGGCACACATTCACGGGCCCCTCCTCTCTGGGCACTGCATCTTCTGGCTCCTTCCCTGCTGTTTCTGTGCAACTTGTAATAGAGTGTTCCACAGAAGAAAGACTTCAGGCAGAAGTCCAGAGAAAGAGGCAAGAAAAATGTGACTTATCTCTCAGCAGGCTCTACAGTGTGAAATTACAGTAACTAACTACTGTGGCCACATCCCTCATGGGGAGAAACAGAAAAGAATTCTCCTGGTATGGAAAAGATTTTTATTCAAAACAAATTCTATGTGGTTGCAACTCCAACAGTCTTCATTTAAACCATGCTATTGAAACCCTTAAACACATAGAGTAAAACCCCATGGATTTAGAGCACCCTAACTCTTCTTCATAGATGTCTGCACAATCACTGCATACTAAGAGAGACTCCACAGTAACCTGAAATCAATTTATATTACAAGAGTCATTAGACATCAGTGTCTCATCATGTGTCACTATATGAAACAATCTAAAATTCTGCCTTGGCAGGTGCTCCACTCCAATTATTGAACATAAATTGCAAATCCTTTCCTTTTTCTGAACTTCCTCTGAAGTATGAATTTGGAAGAATAGTGATCTCTAGTATCCCAGGATCCAATCTCTGATTTAAAATGTTGCATACATGCCACTTGTAACATATGGAAAGAAAAAAAAAAATAAAATAAAAAGAAAAATGCTCCACAGTGTTTGGATGAGGGGAGAGTAAAAGGGGAAATTATATTAAAGAAGTCAGAAGAAAATTGCTTTACGTCTTCAAAGATTTGGCTGTTTAGACACTTCTAAAAATGAGGAAATCAGAAGTAGAAGAAATGGATGAAAATACCACTTGTTTTCTGCACCCACACATGGGAAAAAACACTTTGACTGATGGCAATTGCTTGTGTGTGAAAGAAGGAAAGCAACTGTGAACATATCCAGATCTTGTTCTTCCTCATGCCATGAATGTGCCTAAATCTTGTTATTTTCTTCTATAGCATTTGTGATATCTGCCCTTTCTGGACATCCTTAACCTCTGCAGATCCACATCTCATGTAATTTCTACATCAGCTTTCTCTCTAGCAGTCCTGTAAAATTTTCTCACCCATTTACATAAAACCTGATTACTAAGATTATATATATATATATATAAAATCTGATATGATTACTGATAATCCAGGATGGAGAGGGATGATTTGGCTTGGCTTTTAAAGCAGTTTTGATTATCAAAAAATCCTTCATGTTGCCATCTGCAAGGCTATCCAAAATAATTTTATTCTCTCATTATTAAATAATTTTTTTCTTTGTTTAATTATCTAAACATTTTGCCACTCCTAAACTACTCCGAATGAAAAAAAGTCCAACTCAGCCTTTTAAGGTGAACCTTTTGCTGGAAAAATAAATGGAAGTTTTGTTTAAAAATGGGGAAAAAAGCTTTAAAAAGATCCCGTCAGAAACTCCGGTGAGAAGTTTTGACTGATCTGGTTCACCTTGAGGTTTTAGTTCTTGAAAGCTTTTACAATTTTGATTTTTTTTTAATTCCAATTGAATAATATGGGGGAAAAGTCACTGTAGGACATGAAAACTGTCTCTCAGTAGTTATAGCTCCTTGTATAGGTAATTGATTTTAAGTGGGTATGTACACTGCCACTAGACAGAAACTACTTTCACTCCTTTCATCTTAATCCTTTTTACTGAGCAAGTTAGGAAGGGTTTCACTGATGGAACAGAAATGATTAATATATTACCATGGTTTCAATGCATTCAGGAAAAAAGCATAAACATCTAGTTCATAGCATTAACTTCTTCCCTTCTGCCTCATGCTGCCAATCTAAGGATTTGTAGTGTCGAGTAACTTGTATTCCTGGATAGAAAATTTTTAGAGTTTAGTTGTGATAAAGTTTAAAAAGGTTCAAGTTTTCAGCAAAGGAAATTCTTAACTAGACATGGAAAAAAAATTGGAAGCATAATTTCATTGCCTGCTACTGGGTTTTAATCTTCACTAGCAAATGGATGAATGGATGAAATTTTCACCTATTCATTTACCTGTCCAGAAGAAGTATTTAAGGACATTTGTACTACCTTTGGAATATTGGATGTTTGCAACATGTATTCCATAACTAGCACAACTCTTTCTGCAAAGGTGCACACAAGGAGATGTGTGGTCACAGCAGAGCTGACACAGGAACAGACAGAAGGTGAGATATTTAGGGCAACATTCAGATCCAGCCAAGCCAAATCATCCCTCTCCATCCTGGATTATCAGTAGACTGTTGCTCAGCTATTGATACCATAGGAGAAACCAGACAGCAGATCCTTGTTAACTAGGGCAGGATTTGTAGTCATTAGGTCACCATCTGGTTGTTTGCAGAACCCACCTACCATCTAAGCCTTTGACAGAGAAGAGGTTGTAAGTCATGGGTTAAGATAACATGACCATGTTGAAAGTAACCCAAGGAAAAGAGGCATAACCTAAATTAGCTCTGGTGAGTGAAAGTGCCTTTTGTCTCAGACAGTGTTGCTGTAAGATGGCAGGCTTATTGTGCCTTCTACTACTTAGGTCACACATACCTGGAAAACAAAGATATGGATTTTACCAGAATTCCAGGTCCTCCAAACCCACAGTGACATTCACTGCACCATTTGCACATGCTCACTGCTCAAAATGGAACAGTATTTTGAAGGTTGTCTCTTGAACTTGAACATTGGTATGTTAGGAAAACTTCAGCATAAGTCCCCAGCTGGATGGTGTTTATCTCTGTCACACCAAATATGTGATATCTCAGTATCCAGCTTCATGCCAGCAACCCTTCACCCACCACTGCTCTCTTAAATGAGAAATAGTATTTGAACTACTTAACTGTATTGGTATGTGTGCAGAAATAGATGGCATTTTCGTTTTTTCCTTCAAAGGATAACTGTATTGGCTCACTATGGAGTTAATCTCACACAAGTTTATCAAACATAAGATGAAATGTAAATCACTTAGACCAGAAGTTTTAAAACTGCACTGTTTTAGTTATTCTGAAGTATTGATTTTCCTTCGTATCAAAACTCATCCAAGGAATATTAATATGCCTACTTTTTTGAAGATAAACTTGCAGTTTGAATAAGACGGAAATAGCTACCACCCTTAGAAATGAAGAAAACTAGACTACCCGTATATTTTGCAGCACAAAGTTGAAACTAAACATGCCATTTTTCACCAAAATATTGTTTCCCATTACTGAAGAGAAGTGATGGGCCTGAGGGCCTCATGCATTACAAATCTCATGTGCTTTAAATTGCTAGTAAATGACTTGCAGTTTTGCCTTTAGTAGTTTCTGCCGAGCTCAGCATTTATTGCTTACAGCTGAATACAGCCACCTAAATCATCCATCACAATTTTATAACCTACTGTCACTTTCCATTTCATACACCGAAGAACTGGCACATCTTCAGAATGGCAACGGGTGAGCACACTCCTCACACACTGAAAAGTTCTGTATGTGCAGCTTGATGCAGAGCTTTTAGCAGCACAGGGAGAAACACCTGTGAGTTTCAGCCATCATCAACGCCTCACCTGAGGGGACAGAGATCCAGAGCAGAGCCTTGCCCACAGGGTGGAGTTCAGAGCTCCAGCTTGCAGCCATCATGTTATTACAGTGACATGAACATTTCTGTCCCTCACTGACTCCACACAAGAAATAAGGTGAAGCTTCACCCAGTGGTGCCAGAGACACCGATGGCCATGGAACACTGAGCAAACACCCCTAGACCTGGTTTGCATGACAGGCCAAGATTTTGCCACTTCTGATTCCCTAGGCAGAACTCAAATATGAGCCAAAGTCTCTCCCTAGTTGTAAAGTGTGTGTAGCTGGAGACAGTAAAAGGTCTGGTTTTGGCATTTAAGTCCCCAGGGAGGTAATACCAAAGTGACCAAATATAGAAAGGAGTAAAATTCAGATCTGTGCTCCAGGCTGTCTCCTCTTTATTCCTCTGGGAGTACTGAACAGATCATGGTCACAGATGAGTTGAGAGGTTCAGTGGCTCTGGGTTTCTGGAGGCTGATGGAGTAGTAAATCGCAGAAATTCAAAAGTTTCAGTGAAGCCAGTGTTTAACCAGGTCCAAATTTGATGTCACTACGTAGTACTCATAATTTAGCTTCATCGCTTGCTGTTGTAGGTTCTTTTGCCATATAGATATTTTCTTGGGATCCAGCCATACTGACTCTAAACCATCTAGTTTATGGGCTTATTTCAAAAGGGTCTAATCCAAATTTCTAAAATGGACTTTTTCACTTCTCAAATTTAGCTGTGTAATAGCAACTAGGTTCAAAACTCTGAGGTTACACCTTTTTACTCCAACTCAGTTTTATGATGAACAACTCAATCTGTAGAATTTTCCTGAAAAAATTCTACAAGCTTCATTTTACTGTCTCATCTGTTACCCTCTTAATAGCTGTCATTTCATACTGTGCTGAATTACCTTTTTTTCCCTTGAATGGCAAACTAAATGCATAACATAATGGACATTTCCACACGTCTGTTAGAAAGTAGTGTTTTAGATTATTACAAGCACATTACCTCAGCAGCAGAATCATGTCCTGTTGGCATAAAGTTGGTAAAAAAATCCAACACGAATAACAGAGATTATATCCAAATGGATATTACAGACAAACCAAAGGCTCCATCCATTTACCCAAGAGTTATAAAGTCACTTAGATACATTCTTAAAAGAGAACAAGGAGCTCATTTCCCTGTAATGTGATTGATCTGCACTTTAGATGCTGTGGGGATGGATGCTTAGGGAAAGGGATAAATAATTTTACTACAGACACACTAGAAGTGGAATTTGAAATTATAATCAATAATAATAATCAGCATTAATCATTAGTGAGTTAATAATTACTTAGGAACTAATCACATTCACCTAAGTATTAATTATTCATTAACTGATAAGTTTTAATCAACTAATAGTTTATAACTATTATTATTAATCACCTAAAAGCAATAAACCTCACAAAGGGAAGCTTTTAATGTTTTTCAAAACTTATTTCATATTTCTTTTCTTCACACCTTTAAAGAGGGAACCCCTGCTCCCAATGATATGTCCTTGGAACCTTTCATTTGGAGCAGTACCAGCCTGCCACAAATTAGCCCCTTATCCTTAATTTGTCCTGGCTAATTAGCTTGTTCCAATGGAAAAAGATACATTTAAAAGAAATAAAAATAAAAGGTAAAAAAAGAAAAAAGCCAGCCACTGAATTGGTACTTCAGTGCTTGAAT
Organism: Hylia prasina; assembly: GCA_013397195.1. NCBI lineage: Eukaryota > Metazoa > Chordata > Aves > Passeriformes > Sylviidae > Hylia > Hylia prasina. The sequence goes on along the minus strand of VYXD01003419.1, from coordinate 1,609,367 downwards.
ACAGCTTTTGGCTTTTCCAAAGAACTGAGTGTCACTTCAGAAAACTTCAAGACACTTTGAATAAAAGCCCTTCAGGAACCTTATTTTTTCAAAGTTCTGATGTACACCTTTAGCTTTCTAAATTTTGAGTATCAAAGAATGGGCTGTGTCATCGAGAAATTAGGAGCCCCTTTTCAGCATGCTGAGGGTCTATCCAGGCAGAGGCAGTCTGATGCATAACAGATCTCACAGATTAATTTGTGGAGAAGTCAAGAAGAGTTGCTGTTCTAAGTATATCTACAACTTTGCAGGTATATGTCAGAGACTGTATCAGGCAATGCTATCTTGTTTTCTCTGGGCATAATACACAAATCTTAAATTTCTGTGAGTCACTGAACAATCAGGCTGTGAAATACATTCATAAGTCCAGGAGTCTTCTTCATGAAGACTTTACTGAGGAAAAATAATACCGAGTTTTTGTTAAGGAAAAATAATACTGATATTCATTTCCATTTTTTGGTTTAAGATGTTCCAGTTCACTAAATTCATATGGAATAGGATGCAAAGAAAGAAGAGTGGATGTAATAAAACTGGGAACTCTGATTTCAGAAGCCAGTGTGTATTACCCAAGGTTAAACTGTGTTCATAAATGCATGCTGTTCACATCTTAATAAGACTTATACAATTTAGTTCTATCAAGAGACCTGAGTTTCAAAAATCAACACAGAAAGTCAGAGAGCTATATGATGACTCATTGATTTAGGAAAAAATCCCAACAAAACAAAAAGCAAAACCAAAACCACAAAACCAAACACACAAGAACTAAATGTGCTCAAAATGAATTCACTTTTTTAATTTGGTTTGCTACAAATAAAGTTTTAAATGATTCTGAGTGGAATGTGCCTGTATGTATGGGAAGTGATTAAAACCATGAGGGAGGTCTCTGAATATCCAATTAGCTGACTTCCAGTTGTAGTTTGGGCCATCTCTTTCTATTCAAACAATAGAAATGTTATAGCCATGCTGGATATGCTTCCAGCTATGTTTATTCATCTCCTGTTTAGGCCATAGTAGCTTTTCTGGCTATACCTTCATTCAGATAGTGGGGGAAAAAATAGAAGGAATAAACGTGCCTAGTCCACAGCTGGTACAAATCAGTGCAGCTTTTCTGTCTTCAGTGGAAAGATACCAATTTATAGCAGCTGAGGATCTGGCTCCTGGAGCCAAGTTATGAGCCAGATGAGCACAATGGGATGCAAAAAGAAGGCTTAATGTGGCCATAAATTTGCTCAAAGGCTCTTCACATTTCAATGATAGTCTCTTTGTAGAATTCAATTAGCATTGCTGTTTCTACTCATAAAATATATGCTCTTCCTGAATAATTTTTTTCTTTTTCTTTTACACTTTCCAGAGGCCAAAACTTACAGCTGCTGCTGAGGCTAAATTCTATTGATTTCACAACATGCCTTCAGTATGTAAGCTGGACCATTTCACAGAATTTCTATGTTAAACAATAGGAACTTGGAAAGCAGTCTGGAAATATTCTTTGGAATGCCGAATCTAATACTTTTCAGATGTCTCAGACCCTCAAAGGTTCAACCCACAGTGCCGCCTCTTTTGAGTAATTTCAATTTTGCAATTTATCAATTACATTTTATGCCATGTTAGGTTTTGTGTTCTGATGTATTAAAAAAGGGTATTTGTGTGTGTGAAGCATATGCTATAAATCAACAAATAAGAAAGAGTCAGAACCAAGTATCTTATTTCCTGTGTGGTAATAGTGAAAAAAAAAAGGAGAAAATTACAGCAATATCTTTTTCAATCTTTGTTGTAAAGCAAGGGAGAAATAATTTAAAACAAGTTTGTGATAGTATGCCATTTGCAAACACCTTCAAAAGCACACACTGCCTTCAAAGGTTTATTAGTATTTTCAGTATGTGTAAAGTTCAAAATTAAGAAAAAACAGATTCAAATCCCAGTAATATATATCACCACTGTATTCATGCATTTTCCTGCCATTTTAAACCTGATAGCTAGTTTGAGCCTTTTGACTGAGCCAACAGCCCAGGAGGAGCAGTAATTGTGACAACCCTTTCTTTGTTCTTCGTGGGCTGAAAAGTCATGGCAACTGCAAAGGTCAAGTTGTTATTTTCCTTACACACTGCTGCCACTAGCAGCTTTATTTAGGTGCTAAAATCAAGACTCCTTGTTCTTCCTCCCAGAGTAATATCTGCAGCCCAAGAGTGGCTGACTTTCTGTAGCCTCTTGTGTGTACCATCCAGAAAGATTTTCAAAAACATACTGCAGGAAAAGGAGAAAACCACAATTCCTTGCACCACCCTAATATTCCATTAAGCATTTATGTTTTTCCAATTACATCTTAAATTCAATCTTTGCCTCTACAACTTTCTCTTTCAGTTCATTTTTTTTTCCACACAGATGCTAACACAACATGTGCCTCATCCCTTCTCTTTCCTTTCAAATTCCTCCTCAATGCTGTTCCTTAAAGAACATCCACATANATAAATTTAAATAAAAATAAATTTATAAAATAAATTTATAATAAAAATAAAATTATATTTATTATTTGTAATTTTTGTGTCTAACATGTCTGTTCAGTTTGTCTTTAAATTTTTGGGCAAGACCTATGCCTTCTTTTATATTCTATGGCACGTGGAGCTGGATGTGAGTGCTACCCAAAGATAGATCATCACAATAAATGACAAATAGTGATCAGAGTCCAAATCAGTTCTTGAGTTGGGAACACAAAAAACTTAAGAACATTCCAAAAGAAGCTGCAAGAGCTGGAGGATGTAACTACTACACCCCTACAACACAGGCCACTGAATTCTTGAAGAGAGAGTAGATCNAGCCTTTTGACTGAGCCAACAGCCCAGGAGGAGCAGTAATTGTGACAACCCTTTCTTTGTTCTTCGTGGGCTGAAAAGTCATGGCAACTGCAAAGGTCAAGTTGTTATTTTCCTTACACACTGCTGCCACTAGCAGCTTTATTTAGGTGCTAAAATCAAGACTCCTTGTTCTTCCTCCCAGAGTAATATCTGCAGCCCAAGAGTGGCTGACTTTCTGTAGCCTCTTGTGTGTACCATCCAGAAAGATTTTCAAAAACATACTGCAGGAAAAGGAGAAAACCACAATTCCTTGCACCACCCTAATATTCCATTAAGCATTTATGTTTTTCCAATTACATCTTAAATTCAATCTTTGCCTCTACAACTTTCTCTTTCAGTTCATTTTTTTTTCCACACAGATGCTAACACAACATGTGCCTCATCCCTTCTCTTTCCTTTCAAATTCCTCCTCAATGCTGTTCCTTAAAGAACATCCACATAGTCTAAACAGATGGGTTAATGGTACTACAAAGGAACTTTAAAAATACTAGACTAGCATAGTTGTCTGGATATGAACCTTTCTAAGANGGATGTAACTACTACACCCCTACAACACAGGCCACTGAATTCTTGAAGAGAGAGTAGATCATAAGGTGTTATATTTAGGAAAAACAAATCCTTTAAAATAAAGTATTTTGGGAAATACTTGCTCAACATAGAAGATTTCAAAAAGCTAATTTTATAACCAAAACTAAAAAATATGAAAACTTTCTTAGAAACAAAGCCAGATATTCAACCATAATCAAATTAGAAATATTCCAGCAGGAAAAATAATGACAAAATAGTTTCCAGTTATTTTTATTTTATTTTCAGTGATACCTTTTAGGCTCAGAATATCCAAACAAAAAACGTTTTAGTTCAGTTTCCCAGTTTAAAAAAAACTTTAATCCTGTTCCGGTTTCAAAGTGAATTTTTTCTAATGCACTGCCTAGATGCCTAAAAGAAATCATAGGAGATACTTCTCTCCATCAGGCAGAAAAAGAAAATTTTTCTTTCCTCTCATCACAACATGAACTCCCTCAACTTTAATGTTTGCCAAAGACTGTCCTCTAATCCCCTTTGATTTTTTTAATCTGATTTTCCTAGGTAATAGTTTGAAGACACTAAAAGCTGAAAATAAATTATTCACCTAAAACATCAAAGTCAGATTTTTCTTCTATATGTCACTGGAGGCTAACAAAGTCTGAAAATAAAATGACCATAGTAAATAATTGGGATTCAATACTAATATGTACTTATGGCAGTTTTCTATGGGGTAAAGCAAGAATTTGTATGACTTTACCAATTGACTTCCCATAGCAAAGTTATAAATGATTTTGAATGAAGACTGGAAGTGAAACTGTCAGTTTTGATGTCCAAATTATTATTTGATTAAGAGGAAATTTCAATACATAGTTGTGGCCATGTAGTTACACAGTCATATTCATAGTTTGTTCCTTTGTTGTCATTTGAGTGATATTATTCCATAATTTTTCAAAATAATAATATGCCTATATGTAGTTCATTTCTTCTTCTTTGTCAAGGGAAGTTCCATTGAACAAGAAGTGCCTTGCTTATGAGGGATACAACATTTTGTATTTTGTGAAGTGTGAAAGAAGAATGTTGTAGATTATGAGCAGTCTTAATTGAGATGCTCTGCTAAATGGCATCTGAAATTCCTATGGCTATAGTAACATGGTATTAACATATGTAAAGGGATAGCTAAAGAATATGGGCAAATATTTTGTCTTTAGACAGTTTTGAACATTCAAGAATGAAGGAGGAATGAAACACTGAATTTGTACAGCGACATTTCAGATCATTAGAATAATTTAAGTATTATTGTCATGTAAATATAGAAGCTGATTAAGCAATAGTTGGCTAAATTAAAAGTTCAATGACTTTACTAGATTAATAACTGCTTTACGGAATTTTACTAATTTTTTATTTTAGAATCTGATGCATTCTTAGTTTTTGTATCCAATTTTCATAAAACAATATTAATGTCATAAACCAGTGGCTAAAAATATGTTTAAGTGTTTTCTTCATCACAGCTCTTCATATACTGTTACAATCACACAACCTTGTACCTTCTGTGCTTCCTTTGTGCCCTTTTCTGGTTTTGCCCACATATTTGTGACGTATCCTGAGAACCACAGTTGGAAAGAGACAGCTCAGTGACAAAGCTCTCTGTGTGTGCTTCTTCACTTACACTACAATCCAAGCTTTCCTGGCAAATGGCAATATCTCTATAATGCACTTGCCTCTTGCCTAGTGCAATTATTCCACAGCACTAACACAATATGAAGAAATGCATAAATAAATAAACAGCAAACTTAACACTGCAAGTCTGTTCAGATGTTTTGATATGCCTTATTTTTTGAAATATTGTAGGAAATTTGGATTAATAACCTGTTACTAAAGTTTTGGTTTAGAAATTCAGAGACATATTCTTGTCCACTGAATTATTTATGAATACGATTTATTATTCTTAGGTTTGAGTCTTGTTGCTTATACCATCCTGTCTTTGCTCTTCAGAGAGCTTGTGAGGATGGGAACACTGCTTCTGCATGTGTCAGTACGATTATTTCCAGTCACTGAGCGCCACACAGATTGTGTCATCTTGGTGTATTGGGCTCACCAAATCTTTAGGAATCCTGTTGAAAATCTGTCTCATAACAGCTGGATTCTATCCACAGGCCACTGATTTAAAACAGGTTTCAGACAAACTCTATGCTTTTTCATCTTTCATCTTTTTTATGACACTTATCTGCACGAAACATTAGGGACTTTTCCGTACAAGCTATTTCATAATTGACTACTTTAAGTATGAATGATGTTCTAGCACTGTTTTTTTAGCTATAGAAGTGGCCTAATTAACAGACATATGAATTTTTTTCTCTTAATACTTGAACTTTTAGGAGGGAATTTAAGCAAAAGGATATTCTCAGATGCTTCAGAACAGCCTTGATATCATCTTGGTGTCTTTCATTATCCTACATAAATGATTCTATTCTGTTATGCTGCTAAAATTTTTAATTTCAGGGAATTGAAAATTTGAAACAATACTATTCTTGAAATGGGAATGATGGGTGAGCTTTTTTCTATAACAAGCCAAGATGTTTTTAAGGAAGTATAGGCTGGTAATGCAGACATTTCTTTGATAAATGTTTATTATTCTCATACATAAATCTGTTGATGGATCCGCAAGTGATGTGAGCTGTCTGATCTTTATGGGAGGGAACATATGGTGAAGATAGAACAAGACTTAGCAATCTTCAATGGCAAGGGCAGAAAAAACTAGGTTATTAAGGTATAAAATGCTGATGTTCCATGAATAATGCCTTAGATTCTCTATCTTTTATTGTGGTTTTGTTTGTTTGTTTGTTTCATTGCTAGTTCTGGTAATTTAATAAGAGATATTGTTTCTTCACTCCCAACCTTGTCTATTGCTTGATCAGGGCACTGTAAATACTCTCACCTGGAGTCCTGTATTCTGGAGGATTCTGCATGCTGTCTTACTGAGAATAGCAAAAAATCTGCTTTGGAGCCTGAGTGGTGGGTTAGTGAAGAAGGATGATATTGAACTCTTCTTGCTAAGCAGAAAACTTCTGCTTGGCTTTTCCCAGACAGCTGGGAGTTGTGGTAACCAATTTGATATAGCTAGGTAAAGCTAACACTGCTGCAGGCAAGAAACTCATCCACACCCCAGAAAAATTTAATCCAAATTATTGCTGAGCTTTGTTGAAGGTAAAAATCTGTAATTCTTATCATGGCTGTCTCTGCTGCCTGTCCTGGGAGGTGCTGTTGGCAGCAAGATTATTTATCTTCCATGGTGGCTGTGAAACATCTCTTGTCTGCTTTTCAACATTCTCATCATGAAAAGCTTCGTTTGAGTTCATCTTTTAAGGACATTATCATAACACACAAACAACTTGAGGAAGTCATTAAAGGTGCAGTTTTGCACCTCTTCTGCAGGGAGGAAAGAAAAGGTTGATATTTTACCTCAACAATTTCAAAACTTCTAATTCTCGTTTGGAAGATGTCTTTACTTCACTCTATAAAATCTCTGGGTTTATAATAGAGGCTTTAAATTCAACACTCACTGTGGATGATTGATAACTGGAATGAGCATGCAGAACAGAAGGATTATGGAGAAAAATACTGAAACATGTAAGAGGTCTGAAGGGATTGACATACAAGAATAGATTAAAATTTTAATATGCGTAGAGTAGCTAAACAAAAACTGAGAAGGGATTGATAGCCATGCAGGGAGTAAACACAATAACTTGAGGCAACTGAAGGAAATTAATCAGAAGGAAAATCAGTCAGAAAAAAATTAGGAAAAGTAGAATCGATTAATTTCCTAGAACAAAAGGGGAATTCCCAGCACTTCAAGCCTTAAATCCAATATAGAGGAAAAACATAATAGGGTGTTGTCTTGGAGAATTCCCTCATTGCAAAGAAATATTACTTTCTGACCTCTTAGGTCCTTTTTATCACCAATTTCTCTGTATATGTAATTAACAGCAAAAACACTGCAGCAAATCCTTAGAATACTGTCTTACATTCACATGGGCAAAGGTGGTAATTATTAACCATGTCATACTATAGGAAAAAATTCCTAATTCTGTGTTTTCTAAGACAAAGATGGTAGACTGCAAGCCAGGATGGAAGCTTCATGAATATTGAGATTAAGTTATCTTTTATCCTTATTGTCCCTAGTTTGTCACCTGTACATTGTAGCATCTATTGCTCAAGAAGTTATCCAGAAACAGACTTTGGGAATACATTGTCCCTTCAGAAATGTAATTAATTACTATTATTTCACCTAACAATTTCACCAATTTCAGATTATTTATTTTCTAGAGTCACTGATGAGCTGACTGGGAAAATGAAACACTCGAGTTTAATTACCAGTCAAAATTACAGCTTTCTAAGCAGGTACTTCATCTCATACCCTTTTTCTAATTGTCTTTTCTTATGATATAATATGTAGTTAGTTATACCTGCTGCCTTTCACATTGTTAACATCTTACTATTGCTTTCAAACCAAAAAGAATATAAGATGATTGTGGGATGACTTAAATGTGGCTTCAGAGTGCACTAAACAGCACAGTTTAATCTCTCACAGGTGCTTTCTTATTTTCCCATGACCAGTGCAGAAATGAGAAAAGGAAATTGCCTAAAAAACCCACACTGACAATAAAACCTGTAGGTATTTTCAAACGTAAGTTTATAAAATACAGTGCAAGTGAGACAGCAAACATAAACTGCATTATTAATGTCAGTGATACACCACCATGACTGCTGAAAGCAGAACTTGAAGCCAGATTCCCAGTGGAGAGACCATAGCCTCAAGGATCCAAGCTCTGCTCCACAGTGTGAGCATCTTTAAGGTAGGACCACTTATGACAAGACACATATCAACACTGTCAGCCTCAAAAAGACTAAAAATGTCAAGAAGTAATATTTTAATCACCACCGGATTTATAAAATCAGATTCTGTTCCTGAAAAAGAATAGCTTTCTTCTTCCTCACTGGCTTGCCAAGTTGTTTACAGATAGTTTACTCTTTACATTGCTTATTCTGGTTAATTAAATGGAGTTGTATCTGATTAATTAGCTGCACTAATAATTCTTCATATTTGACCTCCATCTTCTATGTTGCCACCCTCATATTCCCTGCTATGAACTTTACAGCATTATTCTTTCTCCTAGGAGATGAGACAGATGAATTCAGTGTAGATGAAAAGGTGAAAATTAAATTTAGGAGTTGACTACATCACAAGTCCAGCTCAAAATGCAAAATTGGTCTATTCCAAGTAGGAAAAATGTTATTTCTATGATCTACACCATATAAATCATCATTAATTCTCATATGATCCTGAACATACTTCAGCAGTCTTTATCAGCAATTTTACTTTTTCCAGTTATGCATTACAATTACCGGAGCTAAGAAAGCTGTTAATGGGATTGAGGTAAATTGAAAAAGCTATCAATTACATATCTTTAAAGATGATCAATATTTTCTTTTTCAGCATGGATACAATTTATTCTCATTATTTGCAGACGTGAATTAATGAGACAAATACTATAATTTTGAAACCATATTGTATTTCCATTTATGTTATGTGTTGCCTAGTGAGAGTGACAGAGAGAAGATGCAAGACCAGACAAGTATCAGGTCAATTCTTAGGATGTTGACAAACCATTTGATTATGCACACTTTACTGAGTTCTAACAAATGCATGCATAATTTAGAACCAAAGGTCTTCAGTACTGCTGTTGTTCATCTAACTATAAACAATCCTCATTTCAAATTCTTGTAATAAGAAAAATCTATGATGCTCAGTTGCTTGCTTATGTGTCACTGACTACACATCACTTCACTTGTCTCCAACAAGAAAATTTTCTGTGTTTTGATTCTGTTTCCTCCACTAAAAGAATCACTAACACAAATCCACCAAAGACAAAAATGTCTCTCCAGGTACTGTCTATAAACTGCTGCACATTTCTTGTTTTCTACTTCTGGTTAATATATGTGGCCACAAAAACGCACATAAACAAAAATTGTCTCAGTTATCTCTTGGGTTTTGCTTTTGTTGGTTTTGGGCAAATAGGAAAAAAACACCACAAAATGACAACTCAAAAAAAGGACAAAAAACTTGCTGAAATCAGCTGTAGAGATTAGCCAAGGAAAAACCTAACAGACACACATCTTCTCTCCCCATGTTTCTGGGATGTTTATTCCTTTTATTTTAATGGTTTGAGATTACCAGGGGTTTCTTTAAGTTTTGTTTTGTTTGGGTTTGGGTTGGTTTTTTTGTGTGTTTCATACACAAGACATTTCTAAAGTTTTCCACATACAAAATTTATCTCTTGTAGTTATTTCTTTGATTTTCTAGATTTGAGACTGGGTACAGGTGTTTCAAGTGAGCAAAATGTTCAGAATAGGTAATTTCTCATGATGAATCAAGGATGTTCTGGGTAGTTTTGTTTGTCATTCTTTCCTGTCTCCCCGGTCTCCCCTTTGGTCTTTATTACCTTATGCTTTCACATTTCTGAAGTTTTATATGTCCTGGCTACTAATATTTTTGAAGGTAAAAATAACTTTTTCATTAGCATTTATATAATTTTATTTTTAGAAGACGGAAGAAATAATATTATCCTAGTCATCAAGAAGGATAATAAAATCTTAATACAGGGATTCAAATTAAGATGACAAGAAGCACATTACATGTGAATGTATCGAATTAAACAGAATCCCCTGAAACATAAGGTCACAGCATATAATACATCTTATAAAATATTTTACACAAAGACAGGATTATGTGTCTATCCTTCAAGATTTTTATAGATTTCAGAGACAATGGTGAGGACTTTAGGGGTGAAAGCATTGGAGTGAAAACTGCTTAAAATTTTGATCAGGCGTAATTCACAGACAGAACAAAAGAAATGTCTTAGGTCATCAGATTTAATTCTCTTATGTTGCCAGCAAATAGAGGCAACAGCCATAATACAGCACCCTTTCCTCAGGATGTGCAACACCTGTGCCTTCAGGTTAAGATTAAAAGTTTCACTAAACAGTAGAGACTCAAGAAATCACAGTAACTTTTAACTAAGAGATGGAAATGAAAAAACTGGAAATGTGTTTGCTATGTGTTTCCAGTTATACTAAAAAACTGGTTTGTCCCAATAGATCATTACTGATCATTGCAAAATGGCATATTCCTCCTTCAGAAGGAAAGATTTCTATATGACATTTAGAAAGCAAAATTTCCAAAGCAGCTTCTTCACTTTTCCCACTTCCAGTATACCTACAGTAAATTAGTACTAATCTCCAGAGTAGGTTAAAAAACTTAAAAAACCAGTTCTGGCCATTGCAGACATAGAAATCTGGGAATTTCATCATCCATTTTTGTATTAAGATGCAACAGTGTCAACTCTTAGGCAACCTAGAATTAGATAGTTGACATTAAACAAATTGTGAAGATTTTGATCTGCCTCAGGCATTTTTCAGTGTTTGATTAAAACCCTGTGTTATTTTTCTTAGTCATAAAATATGCCATACAGGAATTCCACCATTTACATATTAAAAAAATGTAAAATATGTTTTTTCTTGTTTTCCCAGAATAACGAAAGAAAACAGGGTAGCACCAATTTTATCATTATTATTTTTACTATGTTAGCTAGGCAGGATGACTGCCACATTTCTGTTGGCAGTGCATGAACGCTGGGACAGCATATTCCCTACCCTTCAACATCAAAAGTCACAAGTCACTAAGTGGGAATCAGATCCAGCAGCTTCCCATATCACCAGAATTTCAAATCTGAGGTAAGAGACTCTTTGGCAAAGCTTAGACCTAACAATTCTTCCTTCGCCTCTTGTTTTAAGGAAGGAAAACTCTCACCTGCTCCAATGTATTTCTGACCTAATTCATTTCCTGCATGACTCACAGGGAGCTGCATTTTCTTTATCACAACCTACTTCATTTGAATGTGCTGTTGGGGTGATATGTCACTGTCATTAATTATAAATGAGTTGGAGTGGATGCGGTGGTTTTGACTTGGGTAGAGGTAATTCTCTTCCCAGGGGCTGGTAAGGGGCTGTGTTTTGGGTCTGTGCTGAACACAGGGTTGATGATACAGAGATGTTTTAGTTATTGCTGAGCAGGGCTTGCACAGAGTCAAGGCTTTTCCTGCTTTTCCTAAAGCCACCCTGGCCAGGGGCTGGGGGTGCCTGGGAGGAGACACAGCTGGGACAGGTGACCCCAACTGACCACAGGGATATCCCACACCACGTGGTGCCATGCTCAGCATGAGGGAAGAAGGAGCAAGGAGAGGATGTTTGGAGTGATGGGATTTGTCCTCCCAAGTCATAATTACCTGTGATGGTATCCTTGTTCTTCTGGGATAGCTGAACACTGCCCAGCCATGGGAAGCACCGAATTAATTCCTTCTTTTGCTTTGCTTCTACATGCAGCTTTTGCTTTCCATATTAAACTGTCTTTATCTCAACCCTTCAGTTTTTCATCTGTTTATGCTTCTGATTCCTTCCCCATCTCTCTGGTGGGGAGTGAGCCAGCAGCTGCCTAGGGTTTGGCTGCTGGCTGAGGTTAAACCATGACAGTGAGTCAGCAGCTTTTCTGTCCTTTTTTTCGGCTCAGATCCTGTCCTGCAGAGGCAGCTATTGAGCCATCAAAGGCAGGAAGATGTTATGAGACCTGTAATGCCCCATAGCTTTGATATGCAGCTCACCCAGACACCTCATTCGGGCAATAAATATTTTAGAAGGGCAGCAGACAGATAAGTAAGTGAATTAATTCATGCATTCTTATTTATGAAATGCTTGCTCCCAGATTCTGTAAAAATTTTTCATATTGGAGAAGTGGAAATTTACTTTCATGAAATGACCATCAGCTTCTCTCTGCTGCAGAACTGGCACTGCAAGCAGCACACAGATGAGGGCATGACCTCCTTTTGAAGATCAAAACCCCTGACAAAATTGTCCCAGTCTCATCACACCATTTTTGTGAGCAGATATGCCTATCATTTAAGAACAAAAAAAGTAATTTATTCTATTTATGGCTCATTTTCCTTGAACTTTAATTGACTTATAGAGGGTCACAAATCCTGTTTATGCTTCAAACAAAGCTGCTTTTCCCCTTTGAGATACTTGGTCTCTTTCAACATGTTCCCTGATAAAAATACGGTTGTGTTGAGGCCACCCTGATATGAAATCCTTTCTTCTTTCTCTGTCCATCTGAGACTTCTGTTACTAGGAATATATATTTTTTTCTGCAAAATACTTATCTATCACTTCATTATTGGTTTTGATCTGTTATAGAAACTGAATATATTTCCATTTTTCAATATATTTACCAGTAAGACCTAATAAAAGATCCTTAATGGAAGTCAAAATAATGCATTTTACACCATTCTGTTACATTAACTGGGGAGGCCAGGCTGGCTAGGAGAAGTCTTCCCCTGCCCCCAAAGCAACAGGTATGCCTGCACCATGCAATCTAGGAATATAGTGTCACTTCCCAACGGGAGGAGGTATCAGTATGACACAGCTTGTCCTAAATGTGTTATAGGCATGTTAGCAGTTTGCATTTGAGGTCTTCAACCCTGAATGCAATTACTAATGCTGATGCCAGTTCTTGGGCTAGTCCAGGGCTGTTCATGCAGCTCTTGTGCTCTTCATGGTGCACTTCTGCTCTGAGAAATGCCCTTCCTTCCAGCCAAGGCTATTTCCCTGAGTGAGAAGTGAAAATACCACAAGGGTCATGTCTGAACTTTTGACTGATTGTGGTGGGCTGACCCTGGCTGGACTCCAGGTACCCACCAAAGTCACTCTGTCACTCCTCACTTCAGCTGGACAGGAAAGAGAAAATATAACAAAAGGGTCATGGGTCGAGGTAAGGGTGGGGACATCACTCACCAGTTACCATCATGGGCAAAACAGGCTTGGCTTGGAGAAATTAACTTATCACCAATAAAATAAGTAGAAATAAAATCAAACTATATAACATATTTCCTCCTTCTTCCCAGGAAGGAGTTTCTCTTCCATTCTTCAACTTCACTCCATATTTCTCTGCCTCCTCCTTGCAGCAGTGTAGGGGGACTGCAAATGGGGGCTATGTCAGTTCATCTCATGTTTCTGCCACTCTTTCCCCCTCAGGGTAGGATTCCTCACTCCTCATTCTGCTCTCTCACATTGTTCAGTACATTTTTATTTTTTTTTGGCCTGTTACCTCTCCCAGTTATTATCCATATCCCAAATTCCATGCCCATCATGCCCCATGTTGGGGACCAAAAGGGACTGTGGTGGGTTTACCTTGGCTGAACATCAGGTGCCCACCAAGCCCTCATTTTCCCCATCAGCCAGACAGTAGGGAAGGAAATAAGATGGTGAAAGCTTGTGTGTCAAGATGAAGGCAGCTAAAAAAAGCAAAAGCAAAGGCATATGTGGGAGCAAAGAAAACCAGAAGATTAATTCTTTAATTCCCATCAGCAGGTGATGTCTAGCCTTTTAATATTTTACAGCAGCATTGTTTAAGTAGAAACAGATGCATTATTCTGTCAGAATAAGTCTCAAATTAGAACTTGCTCTGCAAGACATCTGGTCCTACAATGTATATATAGGATGTAAAGTTCATGACAAATCTTTTGAGCTTCAAAATAGAAAAAGCTCTGAACAAAGATCCTGGAGCTGAAAAAGCCTAAATTCTGAGAAAATTAGGATTTGGAGTTTGGCCACATTCTCCAAGTGAGTATTTCAACTTTTCTTTTGGTGAAGGAGTTCACAGATTTCCTAATAGTTTTTACTTTTCAGTCCTTATTATTTCTTTTTAGTAAGCCAGTAACACTGAGAAATGCTGGTTCATTTTAGCCATCAGTCCTTGATCAGTCAAGAAATCTTTGTACTTTGTCTGTATCCTTTATTCTTTTCAGATTCCTTTCAATTTCCAGCATGGGCAACAAACCCACATCTTTAAATCTGAATTCTCTAGCTGAGAATTTCTTTTCCTGAACGCATTCAGAGACTGTTACAATGATACAGTGAAGGTTTATGATATTTCCTCCATCATGCTCAAGGTGTTTATTTCATGTTCCATGGGGTATAAACCAACATTGTAATTTAAGAAAAAAAGTAACATCTGAGATTAAAATCTGGCAGCAGGAAAAGAAGAAAGCATTGCATGTTTGTAAAGTTTGGGTGGGACAGGGATCTTTACTTCAGTGATATGTAAAGCCCTCAGCTGGACCTATGTTTTAAGAGAGAATAAATAAAAGAATTCTTAGCCAGCTGAAATTATTTGATTTGAAAAGAAGAGCCTTAGATTTATAGCTACTATGACCAAAGGAGAAGAAAATTGATATATTTTTTGGAATAAGTTCCTATTCCTTTTAGCAATATATTGTGTATATGTAAGCATATGACAGTCAAATCAGATGGGAACTATCCTGGGTTGACTGAATCTGGAACAAGAAATGTTCTCAAGAGCTGAACTTTTGAGCTTCTCCTTCCCTTTCTCTATCTTTGTAAGTCTCCACTAGAAACAATAACAATCTTATCATACATTTTGCATAAAATAAATAAATAAGTAAATAAGTTATGCAGACTCCAAATATATAATGCATAGGTACTCCAAAAACTTGCAAGTCAGATGAATTTTTAGTGCAAACTCTCTATACTTTAAAAATAATTTTTTAGAAAAAAGCTCTGCTCCCTTTTACTGTAATACTGCAAA
Organism: Hylia prasina; assembly: GCA_013397195.1. Lineage (NCBI taxonomy): Eukaryota > Metazoa > Chordata > Aves > Passeriformes > Sylviidae > Hylia > Hylia prasina. The sequence goes on along the minus strand of VYXD01003419.1, from coordinate 1,594,241 downwards.
GAAAAATAAGCAAGACATTGTAAAGTGACAAAAAAGAGAGATGTCACATAAGAGAATATTAAAGGCAACAAATTCACTGTTGTGATTTCACAGGAATATTTAATTTCAAACAACTTTCCATTCTTGAGTGCTAGAAATGCCCCATCAGTGCAAGAATCTGTAAACACACTTTGATTCTATTTCAGTAATTGCTGAAGCAGGCATAAAAGACCATTGTTAAAGATTTAGATTTAGATTTTAATTTTTTTTTTAATGTTTCTTAAACCTGTATTTAAGCAGAACACAAACCCCCTCTACTTTTCACCCTCATGTTGAACTTCTCATAAATGACACAACACTTCAGGAGAGAATGATATTGACAACTAAAGCTTCCCAAAAGTAAACATGTTGCAATTTATTCAGGGACACAAGCATGTCTCACCTTGTCAGCTTTCAGACTGTTGAGCTGAGAAAAATAGGTGCAACTTTCCATTAAAGGTCTGCTTTAAGCCTAGTAGTTAAGGACATAAAAATGGTACCTTAGAGATGATTTGTAAATTCTATCTGTGAACCACTTAGAGCATTGATTTTCTAAAGAGCTGAGCACTCTGCAGTACAGGACAAGGCACTTGTGTCTGTGTCCTGCTTTAGGTGTTCTTATAAATGGGTGCTTTGGTATTCAGGCTACATGTATAGGTGCTTAAATAGACTTTACTAAAACTGTTCTACAGGGATTTGTAGGCTAAACACCGGCTTTACCTGGATTTCAAGGTGTCAGATGTATGGTCTGTTAAAAAGCCCTGTTAAAAATTTTCAGATGTGAATTCTGGGAGTGTAATCAAGATGAAAACATGCGATAGAAGCATAATGGAGAATGACTGCAATTTGTTTCTCTTGTTTACCTGATGATCTTGAGTCTTGACTTGATATTCACAGCAGACCAAGCTGTTTATATGAACTTATTCTAAATAAGCTCTATACTGTGCTTGGTTGGTTACACAATGTTGAACAAATATATTCTAAGGCATTTTATTAAAGAACTCTCAGTGACAGCCAACTCCAGACACTGGGCAGTACTGGATGGGATGATTATTCATGACAACAAGAAATGACTGGCTGAAGGAACCTTGAGAGTGCTCTGTGAATGATGGAAAAGAACAGCAGAAAAAGGACTGATTTAGCTGTGGGATGAGAGTATGATAGGAAACTAAGTCAAGTCAGGAGAAGAAGAAATAAAGCAAAAAAAGAAGTATTTGCAGATGAAAATAAACTAGAAATAGGGATGACAGTGTGATTGCAAAGGATTTTGTCATCAATAATTAATAGTTTTACCATGACAGAAAGGAGAAACACACTCAATAAAGGGATTGAGAATGAGCGACATGATCAGACCAAGAGACAGGAGAGGAAGTTTTCTTTGGTAAGAGCACTCAAATTACAATGGAAAAGAGTAGCAGGCAGTGGGGGCTACATAATTTCAGGAAATCAAAATCCAGCTATGCTCAGCTCAAAAATCCACATGTGCTGATTTCAGCAATGTAATGCTTTGGAACCAGTGGCTCCCAGACACATTAAATGGGAAAAATTGCATATTCTAAGAGTGTGAATATATTTTTGTTTTAAAAACACATTTAAAAACATGCCATAAGTGTGTCTGTACCTCACTGGAAGACGCGTTTACAGTGTAAAACTAAATTTCTTCCAAGAATCCTGGACAAGAATCAAGGACATCAGTTTGCCATCTTGAACTCTGGCCCTCATTGCCTTAATAGATTTAACTTAGGCCTTTAATCACATATAATACTGTCCATTGCTGCAATTCCTCAGGCACAGATGGAAGACAGGCAGCTCACAGAACCGCTGGCCACAACAGGCGGCTTTGGCTGGAGCTGCGTTTCTTTGTTGTGAGGTCAGGGGGACAGGGCCACCTGCCACAAGTCCTGATATTCAGCAAGGATGACCACAGGGAAGCTACACTCTGTTTGGTGGCCTAGTACCTCATTTTTCCATCTGTTAATTACGGCTGAATTAGGGCAGGTCTGCAAGAGCTGCAGCTCTTATCTGCAGGAGGTAGTGATGCTGCTGCTGCTGCTGCAGCCCTGTGTTCCTGTTTGCCAGCTGAGTGAGTTCCAGGTAACTGCTGCTGGTGTCTACACCCCGGATACCTTCAGCCTTGTATTGATACCACAGACTTTCCACAAAGGAAAAAGGCATCAAAGAAAGAGGTTAATAAGGCCAGGAATTCTGTCCCTAAACACTGAAGCAAGTGCCATAATGAAAGCCAATCTAATGAGGCAAGTAGGATGGACTTTGACACAGTGACCACATCAGACAGGTAAAATTAATTTTATTTCCTTGATAAATCGTAAAATATATATTTTAACTAACATAGATAAAAAGTTGCTTCTTTCCTTTTTATCACTTTATAAAACATTCTTTCCTGTGCTCTGAGAAAATGGTCCACAGGTGAAAGGAAGATTGTCATTGACTCATGAGCATGAGTCACCTGGAAAAAGACTTGGCTGTTAGTGCTGCTGTATAGATTTTTCTCTTTACATATCTATAAAAGACATCTCTGTGAAATTCTAACAAGTAACTTAGCAATAGTTTTTGGATTCAGAGAATCTTCTCCATCACAGAAACATCTCCGTTCCCCTACGATGAATGCTATTATTCAAGTACTCAAAAAGAAATTCAGTGAATCGTGTAAGTACATCATTATTTATTTTGTTAAAACATACTCTCTAACTTTTAAGACCAAAATTGGCAAACCAAAAACAAACAGAAAGGTAATAAAGCAACCAAATTCCATCCCCTTTTCAAACCAAATGAAAGGAGTCCTTTTAGTGGAAAAATAGAAAGCAGGGAAAAAGGTCTGTCTGAAAGACCTGAGGGAACTGGCCATAAAATCAGCTACAACAAAAGAATCACACCAAAGTCTCAGAAGAATCTGGCCTCAAATGTCTTAGCTAATTCAAGGCATCACAGAACTTGCAGTGACAAAGCACTGGTAGGACATGAGAGCTTCATGTCTGAAACCCAGTCAGGTTTCAAGGTTAAAGATGTATTTATGTTTTCAGAGTTTTTCTTCCTATTTTTTAAGGTTATATCTATGAATATTATAATATCCAATCTTAAAATTTCTAATAGGTTAAAAGGCAATCTATCACCATCTTTGAAATGTGATGTTAACAGCTTTATAGTTAAATGAAGCCATGAAAAATGGTTAAAGGTTGTCTATGAAAAAGCTCTTTTTATGACAGAGATAATTGAACCCATAGAGAGGAAAGTATAAGCTGAAAATGATTTAGAAAATTCATCACAAAAATGTGTCATTATATTAATTTAAAGAGAAAATAACTGGGTTTTTTATTATTTACCTATCTCTAATGAATTCATCTGTGTCTGAACAGATAGGCTAAGTGAATGTCAAAATGTTAATGATGAGCAAGTTGAAAGTTAGACTTTAACCTCTGCATGATGCTGAACAGTTAAAACAGTATTTCTGACATCCTTGTAATGCAACATGAGATGGGTCTTTGTGAGCCTTTTTTTTCTTTTGTTGAAGGATAAAAGACAGATGTTGGGGAAAAATTGAATTCAATCAATTTGTTGGCATTTTTTTTCTTTTCTCATATCAGTGTATTTTGCAATGAAAGAGTGTCCTAAGAGAACTGAAAATTTCACTTCAGCCTGCATATAAAATGACTTACATTATTCTCAAAGCCTCATTCTTTATCACCTCAAGATAATGAAGGTGACAGAATGGAATATGAAGAAGGGAATTTAAAGTCCTGTTACTGATTTTTAGCTCTGCATTATTAGCTGCAGTGCGCACTGACTCAAAATTTTTCCATTTTATCAGTGCTTGTTGACTAATTTATAGTCAGTGCCATTAACTGCCCAAGTAATGAAATCAATGAGAGCACCTTTGTAGTGAACAATAATGAGGCAGAACATCCAAAGTACTGGGTGATAAGTAAGCTGTGTCAGACCCTGGAACATGTAACATCTTTTTAAAATGAGTGTTCAAATATCATTTAATTGTTCACTTAGACATTTTTCATAATGAAGCTTCATTTTAGTTCATTTCCTTAGTGTGCAAAGATAAAAAAAGATGGAGCATCTCCATTTAGTGTTAGGACTCCACATAATTTTGTGAATTCTCATAAGAAAAAGGCATTTTCTTTTAGTGAGTTTTAAACAATGAGTATGGACAATATCTCATTTATTAAAAAAAGAGAAAAATGAAATGAAAATTTTTGTTGAACCTACTTGATACTTTAGTGGTGTTCACTAATCCTTTAATGAATATTTTTCAAGTACTTCTGTTTTACTGAAATACAGATTCAGTCAGGAAAGAAGCTCTCCTTGTAAAAATGGAGCTGAAAGATCTCTTTGGACATATTTACTAAAAAAAAGGTCACGTGTCTGAGGATATTTAAGTTTGAGCTCCTGTGTCTTGAAAAATCTCCGAAGTGTTTTAATGTATTATGGAGAACTAATGACATTCAAGTGTAGAAAACTGGGGCTGTTTTGGCTCCCATTTACAAGGCTTTTATATGGGCATATGCTGTTTCCTACTGTTAAATCCATTTTAATTTACATAAGTGTATCTGACTGTAAAAAGGGGTCCATTTGGGTTATTTATTTGCCTGTTATGTGCATATTTCTATACATTTCATTATAACCAAAGCACAGCTATGAAGAGCTGTTATAATGCACTTGGTCAAAGTTCAGGGCTGTTGTGTCTCTGTACCCTTCTTCCCAGTTTTCTAAATAGAACAGACCAAAAAACAGTCCAAAAAAAGGACAGGAAAATACAGTATGTTGTTCTGCCTATGCTTCTCTGTCAGTAGCTGAATACAGTGTAAAGGAATTACTGTGGTGATCCTGTAGCAAGTTAGTGTTCCCTCACAGAGAGAAAATCAATAGTTCGATCAAACCAGGCATTAGGAGAGCAGAGAACAGGCTCCCAAGATACAGGGAAGAAATTTTTTACAATGAGGGTGGTGAAACACTGGGAACAGATTTCCCAGAGATGTGAAAGATGGTCTAGCCCTGGATGCACTGAAAGCCAGGCTGTGCAGAGCTCTGAGCATCCTGATCGAGCTGGGGAGGTCCTTGTCCCCTTGCAGGGGGGTTTGACTAAATGACCTTTAAAGGGCCCTTCAACCCCAAAGTACTCTGTGACTCCTTGATTCCATGAAAGGAAATTGGTCTGAAAAAATGGCTACACTTTTTCATTGCAGCATTTTTCGGTATGGATGCAGTTACAGAGGGACAAAAATGAAAGTACACATCTTCCATGGACAGTGGATTTAAATCCAGTACTTGTCACTGAGGTACCTAATCAAAAATAATTTTTTAATAAAATTAAGTAGAAAGTATAAAGAAAAGCACAAAGAATCTCAAAATCTCCCTTATATGAGATTATAAAATGTGTGTAATTGCTTACATGAAATAAGAAATAGGTCAATAAAAGATTCATTAACTCTTTTTCATAGATGATACTTTGCAATAAATGGAGGGTCAAATGAGCAAAATATATTATCATGAGTATAATTTGGGAACACCTGTGACTTATTTCCATAACAAAGGACTGTGTATTAAAGACAAATGAGATGTTTATGCTACCTGTAAAGGAGGGCTAGCTGCAGATACTGAATCAATAACTCACTGCTTTATGAAGCTGAATTTTAAGTCAATGCACTTATTCAGAGATATAGTTTCAGATCTCTATGCAAACACAAGAGAACACATTTCAATATCATACCCAAAGTGCTTGTCATTATCAGAAAAACCAAAAATATCACCGTTGAAAACATACTACATGTGAAGTACTAGCAACAAAAAGGGACCCATCCCCGCTGTAATTAAATCCATGAAAAATGGTATAATACAAGAGAAAATAAAATCTAGGAGTTTACAGTAATTATCTTGAATATGTTGTCCTTTTCAATTCAGGGGCAAATAAACTTATTAGAACAATGTTCTTCAATCATTCAAACTAGTTTTCTCCAGGAAACACAATTACTAAATTCTCTGCATGAGTTACTGTCACAATTCCAGCAATGAAGAAGAAGAAGAAAGGTTGTTTTCTATGTTTCATATCAGACATACTTTGTCAGTACTGTTAAGTTACATTTCTGTGGATTAGATTCCTGTTAACTGGTTGATTTTTGCATGTCATTACCTCGGAACATTATTGATTCATGATAAGCACTAGTGAAATACAGGTTTTTTCACCAATAGACTGTCTTGTGATGCTCAGATGTATCTTTTCCTTGGTAATATCTCTGTCTCTCACATAAGTAAGCCTTAGATGAAGAACAGCTAAATCAACATGAACGTGCTCAAATAATTGGAACGTATTCCTTATAGCTATGCCTTCTTTCATAAAGATCAATACACAGAAGAGCAGGAAATTTGGATCTTTATATGTCCGTGAGAAAGAGGAGCGAGTGCACAACCTCTCCTCCCTGGGTACAATTTTGCTGCTAACAGGGAACGTACTTCAGCCTGCAAGTGCTTTTTCCAAAGATGCTCTTAGGTGGGTAAAATACATGTTTTGGAGTGTAAGGAAACCACACAGGTTGTCATGACTCAGATGGTCCGTTCAAGAAGCCTTTCTGTGTATTTTGGGTATCTGAAAGGCAACATTGAACCATACACTGACATTCTTATACAAATTTTAAGACTTGCTAGCATAAATACCAGCAGTCATCCCATAGCTAAGTAAAGTTTTTACGATTTTCTCAAATCATTCATCCATGAAACATGATTCTTTAGTTTTCTTTGTATCTGAGTGTAAGTACCAAAGGTCTCATCAATATTGCAGAAGAATGTATTGATGGAAAAATTTATAAAAATGCTTAGCATGAAATGTGCCATTATGGATAAAGTGTTTTGGTTATTTGGTTGGTTGTGGTTTTTTGGTTTTTTTGTGTGTGTGTTTTTTTTTCCCCCGAGTCATGGAAAAGGCAGTAAGTAGGACTAGTTTGTCTTGGTGTCTAATTAACAATGAGATGAATAACGTATTAGAGTCTACTGTGTTCTCTATACCTGCATTGACTACAACAACAAGAAGCTTGGCTGATATCCAGACATGCACAGGTAGATATCTTAATCTGTAGATTCAATATCAGCAACAAAATTGCAAACTGAGGAAATATAAGGAGAAATTTTACAATTTATGAGGAGATATTGAGCAAAAATTATCAAGCTGTGTAAGTGTTGAGAAAATGAGATAGTGGATGCAGCATCAGAATTTGAGCAGAATATTAATTTCTGAATCTCTTATATACTAGGTATTTTGTCACAAAAATCAGGGAAATGCAATACTTGTACATCCTCCTTTTTTACCTGCTTTTATCTAAACAAACTCCATGTGGAATATATTGTTTGATTTTCCCAGGAAGACAAACTAGGTTCATGACCAGGGTAGTCTGAAGAAACTTATGGAAGAAATCACAGTGTGCAGCATTTCAAAACAACTATTTAGAAACACTGCATGTTTATCACAACTTAATCAATGACAGAAAAAAATAATAGCAATAGCTAACTCATGTTTTGTCTAATAATTGTATGTGTCCAGTGCACTTTTAAAACAAACCTGCTTTTCAGAGGAAGCATTTGGACATTTTCCTTATGAAGGTACCTAGAAACTCTCAGATTTTAAAGAGAGCTAATTGCAAGATATGTCTCCAAAAGCAAGGTAGCATCAAAAAAACGAAGTGGGTTTTTTTTTGTTGTTCCGTCCTGCCCTGAATTCTTCAGTATCCAGACAAAATGCAGAGAAGTTGATTATGATGTCCAGTGCAATTACCAAGTTTCTCAAGCAACTTGTTGTTTTAACTTTTTGTATTATATTTGAAATCATAATAATTACAATTCTTCCAAGTGCCCTGCTTTTTTGTCCACTTTTATTAAGATTTCATTGTTACAATATAGATAGAGGAAGCATTCTACAGCATTTATTTGAGATTTTTCTTCTATTTATCTTCTACTGCTCCAAGGGCAGTTTTACTAGTGTTGCCCTGCATCACAAAAAATCAGAATGTTTTTCTTGGATTTAGTACAGTCTATTTACTTCACATTCCTCTTCCCTGATCTTGCTAAGTCCTAGGATAATCCATTTTATTGGTTGCATTTGGAATTTCAGACTCGTGGTTCTGTCATTTCAATCAAAGATCAGTCATGATGGTTTCTATACAAACAAATCACAAAATGCAAATCCTGTTAATTGGGATAAATTAAAACGAATTGGAGTGAAGTAGTGTAGATCTAGGCCAAAGTGGCTTTTGTTTTCCATTTGAGATTTTAAAAAGCCAGTCCTCTTTTTCAATTCTCTATAGCTGTATCAGCAAAGATTTTAACTATTACATAAATTTTTTTTAGAATAAAAATGTTTAAGCTAAAATATATCTTAATGTAAGGGACTATTGTAACAGTGTTTCTGTATATTGCATCCACTTGGTTCATGCTTAGGAATAGTTGAGAGCTCTAAGCATAGCCATGTGCATGTTTAAATGAAATGATCTTCCTTGAATCACTAGCAAAACTACTTCCATGACTTAAGTGACACTTTGCTCTTTTTCACATTCATGTCTTACTCACATTTCTGCTGCGTGATCAGCACTTGACCTTAGTTCATTTGCTGTCTGACTGCAGAGGAGTGTTAAATCAAATAGAGAAGGATCTGGGTATTACATGCTATTGAAAATATCTGTGCACAACAATTTGTACTTTGCTTTTTCAGCATTTGACCACTCCGTGATAGCAGGAGATGGTGACTGTGGCTCAGTTCAGGCAGCAGTGCAAATGCACTTGCAAAAGGCGCTTTGTGGGATGGTTTGGGAGACCTGTGGCCTTGAAATTGCAGAAAGAATGGTCATAAAGGTGAGTGAATCCTTCCCTGCCTATCTTACAGGTTCAATTCAAAATCGACAATTTCTTCTTGGTTATGAGTTTAAATTTGAAGCTGATTCTTCTGTTTATATTGCAATTATACTTTCCTCCTTATAAAAAGATGACTGTTGCTTACATCCTCTTTTAGTGAGGCTTCAAAACTCACCATCATCACTTATCTCTCTATGGAGCAGGTTATGCACAATTAACTAGAGAGGGATTTTGTTTGTTTGTTTGTTTTCCTGAGACACATGAACCAGACTATGCTGGAAAAGAAATCAGTTAGTTCTGGAACTTTAGTCAAAACATAAGCACTAAGGAAACAGTACCACTGTCTTCACGGTAAAGGGATACACAGTCAGTACAACTTCAGGACACCAAATACATAAATATAAATATACATATTTATGTGTACTTTTGCAAACTTTGGCACTTCTGATAAGTTCCAGACTGACAAAAAACTGCAATAATAGTGAGTCTTTCTGTAACTGGCACTCTCCACACACATCTAAAAACCTTCTGTTTTAAAGGGTACCATGACTGACTGGGGCTGAGACTGCTCACACTCGGTTGTTTCTAAGTTCCCTGTAGCCCAGTACCCAGGCTCCATGGAGCACAAAAGAGGGTTACAGAGGTCAAAACTGAAGCAGAAACCATGCTTGTTCTGCAATTAAGAAAACATTGCCATGTATGTTAGGGCATGTAGATTCTTTCTTGACTATGTTCTCAAAGCCTGTAAAAGTCTCCTCTTCCCCTGACACTTAAAACAGCTTGTTCTCTGTTATTTTCTATAGAGTGAATAAATACAATCAGGGCTGTATTAAGAAACAATGAATCTACAGCCCATTAAGAAGTTCTTCCTGTGGATTTCATCAAGCTGTTCAGAGCTGCCTTGCAGTTCTACAGGCTCTGTGCTCTCTATAGGCTATTTACCATGCACAAAGTCTACAGAGAAGGCTTGAATGAAACTCCTTTCAAAGAGAACCCCATGTGTGCACCAAATCTGCTCCCTGGGCAGCTTTGAGCCACACACCTGGAGGTGGCATGCAGTCATCACAGGGATGGGCCTGAATCTGTTCTGAAGTAAAACTCCAAAATGTAAAAAGACGTAAAATTTAGGCCTTGACACAAACCAGCTCAGTCTATTTGACGGCTGATATTGAACCAAATTATTTTTTAAGGTAGAGATACTCACTGCCTCCAAGCTTCTGATTTCAGTTTATAAACTCCAGTATGAAAGTGATTTTCGGCTTCTTAAATCTCAGAATTCCCCACACTGGAAGGAAAACATTAGGATTGTGTATGTTGTATCTATCTTTCAACTGTCAGTATTATTAAACCATTCAGGGGCACAAATACAGCTTTTCATTTTAGATCAAAAGCCAAAGCAGAGAAGTGGGACTCTTGACAGCAAGTTGTATGCTAATAGAAAACCAAAATATGTTTATGAGTTGAAGTCCTTCCCAATCCCCTTTCTGATTATTGAATTCACTCTCCATTATTCAGCTTTGATTTGTGCATAAAACACAGTATAATTGTATGGAGGCTGGTAAATTTGTACTTGAACAGAACATTAACCACAGATACAGAATTTCTTATGGAAACCATTAAATGTGAAATTGATACATAGGAGACACAAGGGCACTTCATAAAAGCAAGAAAGCTATCAATTTAAAAGGCTACACAAGAACACATGAGTTTTGAGAGAAAAAAGAAATTAGCATTCCTTCTGGGATGGGCAGTATTCTTCTGGGAAAAGGATGAAAAATATAGTCATTTAAAAGTATAACAGATTTTAGATATTTAGAAAACATCTGAAAACTTTGGCAAGCATGGTGGATTACAGGAGGTAATTATTTTTTACTTATTTTAATTTTCTAATTCTTACAAGGGGAATGGAAGGTATGGATAGTTATTGATACATTGAATGCCAGCTTGCTGAGTGGCATGTTGTATTCCAGTAATGACTATAGTATATTCTCTTTTATTAAATTAATTAAGACTTCTTAAACTTAAACTAATTTAATTCAGGAAAAGGCAAATGGCATTGTTATGAAACAAATCCATGCAGATGCTGGAGGAACTTCACCTGTGAACAATTATAAACAGTTTAAAATAGACTGTCAGTATCCTGTGGGTACTCTGATGGCATGAAGAGGTTTGCAGTGCCACTGTTTTGGCTGGTGTTACCTCATGGGGCAATAAAGCAAGAGACATTGCAAGAGAAACTTTGCACACCAGGAGGAAAAGGTTGCCAAGCAGTGGTAGTTATACAATAGCTTTAGAATCAAAAATAGGAGAGAAAAACAGGCTGTTGCAGTCCTCAGACTCAAATTCCACCAGTAACAGAGAAAAAGAGAATGCTAGTAAAACTGAAAAAATGAAAAGCAGTTTTCTTGGCATCATTCAAGTTCACTAAAATAGTATCAATGCAAAGTTATCTGCTTATTTTGTTTGTGCTTCAGAGAAGCAACTCATCCTCCTGTTAAAATTTTGAAATTGATATTAATTGTGTAATGTAGCTATTGATAAACTAGTTTACCTATATCTTGAACATGTTAAAGCTTAGAAACATTTTCCAGGCATTTTTTCTCAGAAGAACTCATTATTTATTTCTCTACCTTTCCTTTTGCTTTATGCTTTAGTCCAGGTCTTGTACTGTGTCAGAGACACTAATCTACAATCACATCTGGTCTCAATTATGAGCTTATAATGAAAAAATTATTAATCTCCTTTATTTGTATAAATGAAGTAGCAACAATCATAACTTGTTTTATATCATTTGGTAAAGTATAATGTTTGATAAATGGAAATAAATGCCAGCTGAAATATCTGTATTGCTGTACTAGGTAAGAAAGGACATTTTACTCAGAGGTTAATGACTCACTGGTTTAAGTAAGAGGGAGAAGATGTCTGCACTGATCCTGTCCACATTAGCATTTAAAGAGAATTAAGAGCCACTGGTGATCTGGGAAAGAAACTTCTTCATGGTAAGCTGTTTGATATTGTTTTCAATGACAAGAAAGGATTTTTGAAGTTAAATAAAGATGTTATAAACATGCAAGTTAGCATTCTGTCCAAAACATCTTTCTTATGAAAATAATCTGAAGATGTATAGCTGGCAGGAGATATAAGTTTCTGAAATTCAGGGTACGTGCCAATTTGGTACAATTTCTAGAGAGACCTCCATCCAGCTTTACAGGGATTTGATATTGAAATAATCCAAATAGTTTCTTTTCTGACACTTCTGTCTTTATAACTTTTACTACTCTTTTTTTTTTTCTTTCTTTTTAAATTAATTGTTTTTCAGAATGGCGTGGCATTTATTTAGAATAATTTAAAGATATATGGATCACATACACTTCTGAGATATACTTCCATGATATTCTTACAGCACACCAAATTTCAGCAGATAATCCATGGCATACTTCTGCACAGACAAGTTTGAGAGACACTACTGTGATGTGTATAGGAGTCAGACATGAACTGACAATTGCTCTCAGCTGAGAAATTTCTCTTTTCTGAAGGAAGTTACACTTAAGGAGTACACTTAAATCTTCATAGGCCTCATGGAGTTTATGATATAAGTATACAAAAAGAAAACATAGATGAATTAATCTCATAAAGATTATATATTTCAAATGTGTTGGTTATTCGCCAGCTAAATCAGAGGACAAAGATGTCATGATTCTGAAATTACACATTGCTAGAGACGACATAACAGCTACTTTTCAGCTATATAAAATGATGATTCTACAATATTAATATGAGTGTTTTCTTCTGCAAAGATTTTGTGTTGCTTTTTTTTTAATCATGGAGTTAAAGATGATATAGTAAAACTTATAGTTCTGGGGAAAAGTATTAGAGACAAAAGTTATCTCACTTTTTTATAATTCGTATGAGCTAAATATGGGGAAAGAACAGCTTTGGCATTCAGAAGATATAAATTAGACTGTATTCCAGGTCTATCTTTTTTCTTTCAGTGCATGGAATGAGAGTGGGTTTATAACAATTGCTTTCAGAGAAATGACTAAGGATTAAGTCACTATTAGTTAGGAAAACCTGTGCATTGTCTCCCTAGATATTTTTAGGCTATTGCTCTTTGATACAAAGGGAAGTACTGAATGTATACTGGATGAGGCAGATCTATTGTCAGAAAAATTGATATTTAAAAGCACCAGATAGCTTGAGTGCCTACACATTTGCACGTTAAACTTGCTATCACTTTCCCTAAAGTGCACCTTGTCAAGATTTTCTATGAGCAGCCCTACCATTCCCTTAAGGTACCTTTGTAACCCCTCAGTGTAGACAAAGAGCATATAAGTAGATGATTTTTGAACATCCAGGTCATAATTTATATGAACACTGAAGTACAGAGTGAATAGAGATCATAGTTCTAAATTTACCAATCTAATTCTATGGAATCACATGTCCATTTCTTTCTTTTTTTTTTTTCCCCCTCCCCTCAAGACCTGCCACTTCTAATCCCAATGGACAGAGATGAACATGATCAAAATTTCATGTCATAAACTATTTTAAAAAAAGCAATAATATTAAATTAGTGGTAGCTTCCAATTGTATCCTGTTGCTTTCAGTCTCAGCAAAACTGCCACTGGGAGAAGTGACCATAAAAGAACAAGAAAGTATGAGTTTGGGAAAAAAAACTGTACAAATCCTAGAGCAAAAACACTGTATGTAAGGATCAACAGCTCAAACAACAGAAATAAGCACTACTATTTGCCTCAGTTTTCCCAGTAGTGTCAGACTCTAAAGCAGGTGAATTTGGAACAATGACAGTAGCAAATGTCCTGCAAAAGTGCTAGCGACAGGAGGTCTTCCAGGCTGGTGTCCTGAGGCTAGATGATGCTACATCAAAATAAACCATATCCAGGAGTGGTTCCATCTGAGCACTCCCACTCCAGAAATCCAACCAAATCCTGGGCTGCATTAAAAGATTCTGCCCCCCCATTCCGCTCTTGTGAGACCCCACTTGGTGCAGTGGGTACAGTTCTGGTCTCCAATGTCACAGGAGGACATGGAACTGTTGGAGTAAATCCAGAGGAGGCCATGACATTGATATGAGGATGGAACCACCTTCTTTATGAAGACAGGTGGAGAAAGTCAGGGCTGTTCAGCCTGCAGAAGAGAAGGTTGTGCAGAGATTATTGTACTGAGATTAAATCACAAATCAACTACACTGTAGCCAACAGAACAGGGAGTACAAGCCCAGCAAAATGGGAATAAAGGTTAAATTGTCAATGTTGATGTATGTGTTGTATGGGAAAAACAAGGATTTAATTGGGAAAGTAATACCATCAAGGCCTAAGACATTTGTCTTTGACACTAAACAAATGCCATTTTGAAATACATCCTGATGAAACTCCTGAAACTGTACTTGGATATGCCGGAAATACATGTGTCTTTATGAGAACTACTCGTGACACTAATCTTACAGACAACACCACTGTAGAGATGAGCAATCACTCAAATATCTATAATTTTACCAAAATTGTGGGGACTGACTTTAGCTATTCAAGTCATGTCACAACCTAGCTAGTTATTACTGTTACTGCAGCTAGATTTAGCTGCACATCATATAAAGGTTTTCTGCCTAGTCCCCTTGGAATGAATCTTACATTGCTAAAGAAACTACTGCAACGTGATGGCCTGTGTCAACTGCTAGAACATGCCTGAAACAATGGACAGAAAGCTCTAATCCATGTTCATCATGACACAACATATACTATGTCCTGGAAAGAGTGAAGAGTGATGAAATCAGTGCCACTGGGACACCTGATTCACATGGTCACCAACAGTGACAGAAACTCTGCTTCAGATGCTGTACCCCATAATAAGCTTGCTAATTTCTGTTGTAATATGCTTGTTATTGAATACTATTCGGCATGTTAGCGTGTGGAGAAAAGCTAGGTGGATGACAGTGTTCCAAAGACTGCTTTGCATATATAATACTACTCACTCACATTTAATAAAACCTCACTAACTAGGTAACCTAACAAAAAAATTCTCTCAAATTACAATTAAGTAGGGCATTCATATGTTTATAGGCACAGAGGCAAGAGGCAACCACACTGCCACTCTGTGGAGCAAGATGGATAGGGGAATTTTTAACAGGTATGCCTTTATGCATTTAAATGCATACATCTCTGTGTTTGTGTGTGTGTATGTATTGATTTAAATGCCCTCTAGCTAGTACAGTATGAATGTTGTTGCTCGGATCTATAATTAAATCACTGTTGCAATTGTAGTAAACTCTATCAAATCACTTTGTAAATGTTAAACTAGTCAATGATTAAGTGCTGTTAAACTCTTTTGCACCCTTACCCTTTTGCAGTCCTGGTTTCCATGTAAGTGATTTTAAATTGCTTCTAACTTGATTTTCCTTTGCATGTTTCACCATGTAAATAATACAGTGAACCTTGCCATTGACTCTGTTAGAGTCACAAATTTATGGTAAAATCTGCTTTGAGCAGTACCTTTGACAATGATTCTTTAAGTGGCCTAAACCACTCCTTCATGACAAGAGAGGAGAGGTCATTGATGGAGCCCAGCGTTAATCATGCTTGTGAGTCCTTAATGAAAAATACAACAGGAGCCAGGGAATTTAAACTCCTTTCTTAGCAAAGGAAAAATTAAGACTAGACCTTACTTTAACTTTTGCAAAGTCTACATTTGCAGTCTACCTCAAAGCTAACTGACCCTTGGTCAAGGGAATTAAATTGTCACTTGTAAGATGTAATACATCTGACATGTTTTGGACAGCACTTGTGCTTATTCCAAAGGACATTCAGGTCAATCAATCGGACAAAAATACCTACATTGCAGATTCCTTAATTTGTTAAGATGACTTTCACTCCTTTCTTTGGATTCTTCAGGACTTCACTGTATGGCAGAGAATTCTGGGCACTGATTTTAGTCACAAATGTGTCTGGTAACAAAAGCAAATAACTGCTTTCATGTAAAGCTGAGGCTTCCTTCTAGAAGGAGCAATGAAGTACTATTTCAAATATTACAATTCTTCCTATAGAAGGCCTGAAGATCCCCTACATCTTTCAGTGCCTAACTTCTTGTACCAGACTCTATTGTAGAAGGCAGAACTAGATTTTGAAGAGGGTTTTTAAAATTATTTTTGGATTATTGTTTTTGTTTTGTTTTGTTTTGTTTTATGACACCTTGTTTTCAATCTAATATCCTGAATGGCCACTGCTGGAGAGAATTATGTTTGGCAGTGTGTCAATACATTGCAGGCAAAATACTCAGAGGTTAATGAGTTGACCATCCCATATTGTCTTCTGAGACAATTCTACAAGCATGGGTTTTCTTACTTAAAACACTTCTAAAAATTATATTTCTTAGTTTTAAGAGCCAAGCTGAAGTTCTATAAAAATCCTTCAGCCACCTGTGTATTTTCTGCTATTATGAAAAATTCCGGGTTTTTTATTATTTTAATTTTAACATGTAATAAAGATCAGGAAACCATATTCCCATAGAAATGAGCATACTCTAAAATTGGCACATCTAAGGTTTGCTGTAGATTCTAAAGAAGACAGAGCTGCCTCATTTGGTTTTAAAATGGACACATTGAATATAGCACATGTAGGGAAGAATTAACTAACTGTAGCAAAATGTTTTTCACAACTGCTTCTCTCTGCTGGAAATCCAACAATCATACTTAAAATCTAAGATAATGAGAAAGCCTCTAAGCTGAAAAAGCACTCCTTTTAATCATTTCAATTGCAGTATAATATATAATTTTCTAAAACACAACAGCCTTCTTTCCCCAAATTCAAATTGAAATTCTTTTCAATTGCTAAGATATTATTTCACTGCAGACCCTTATAATGCACTGTTACCTGCACTGGCATCTGAGTAAGAGCAAAGAGACTCTTGCTACACTTGGGACAACAGCAGTGACCACAAATGTACAACAGGTCACTCAATAAGACTGGAGGGGTAGGATGTGGAGGTGGGACAACAAAAGCACATCATTGCAAAAGCAACAGTCAGTGAAAAGATCACATGGATGTGATCAGGATGACAGCAACAGGATCTAATCTGAAATAGCCGTGGTGAGAAATATTGCCAGCTCCAAGAGTTCTACTTAGAAGGGAGGAATTTCATTCAGATGTAAGCACCTGATACTCCAGTACTGAAGTTGTGGTGAGCCTCCCCTTCTGCTTATGTCACCCTGGGGCACCATGGACAAATACAGAGTGTGCTCTTCATAGTGCCTGGCAGCCCTTTAAAGACTGTGTGTCTGGTTAAAAGAAACTTTCTAGGTTATTTCTGGTATTGTTAGTAAACATCTGCTTCTTGAGGTAACTTTAACCTTTCCAGGTTCATGTCTAAGATGGAATAATCCTCCACTGGATCATGTCCCTCTTTTGCCCCTTAAAGATATAACAGTGCTTAACTTTCAGACAGACAAAACTTGAATCCTGTCAAGTTTGGGGGTGTGGAGCAGGGAAGCAGAAGAAGGGATGGAAGAGATGAGGCTTCTCATGAATGTTTATGTTTTCCCATAGTATCAAATATTCAACTATCAAAGATTAATATTAATTCCTGTGAATAGAGGTTACAGTGCATGAAATAAATAGTATCTTCTTAAAAAAAACCCCTCCAAACAAATTGAGAAACATTAATAGATCAAGATGAAGAAACGAAGAGACTTTGCATGCCTGAAAACCCTGGCAGCCATTTCACTGTTAAGTCTATTGAGTGAAAGTAAAAATAACATTCAAAACCTGGTTCTGTTCCAGATGTTTTGTCCTACAAAGTGGCAAAATGGAAAAAAAAAAAAAAAAAAAAAAAATCAATAATGC
>VYXD01003419.1:1558857-1576505 GCA_013397195.1 Hylia prasina | reverse complement strand
AAAAAAGTACATCAATAATGCAGATGAGATTTCTGGGTAAATCCAAGGCTTTCAGCACATCTCCCCGCCTCTCCACAGAAGAAGCACATCAGGAATTTGGCTGCCATACTGGGATATGAACTGGAAATTTATATATATGCAAAGTAGATCAACCTGACTCCCTAGCAGATACTAAATTAGATCTAGACTGTTTTCCAAGTAGGTGAAAATGGTAAATGCCAGACATGCTAGCCTTCATTAATAGACTTGAAGGATAGAGTTTTCATTGCTTGATTGCATACCTTTTTTTAAAAAAATCATATTTTTTGTCATCAAAGGGCCAGTGTCGATAAAAGTTGAGTTTGACACTGTATTTACAAAATTTGAATTGCTAAAGTTAATTACTCCATTCTTATATACTTAGGCAAAACTATATTTTCTGATATTTTTGATTGGGATAAAGTTGATTTTCTTTTTAGCATCCTGTAAGTTGCTGTAGTTTGGATTTGTGCTGAAATCAGAATTGATAGCACAGGCCTGAGCTCAGAGTGTCAGGACCTCCCCTGACCCTGGTCTCTTGCACCATTCCCCGGTGAGCAGGGTGGGAGGGCACAAGAAATTGGGAGGAGACACAGCTGAGACAGCTAAACCCAGCTGACCAGAGGGATATCTCAGACCATGTGGAGCTAGTGCCCAGCAATAAAATCTGGGGAGTCACGAAGGAGGAGGAGCACTCAGAGCTGTGGTATTTGTCCCTCCAAGCCACCATTGCATTGATGGAGCCCAGCTTTCCTGCAGATGGCTGAACTCCTGCCTGCCCATGGGAAGTGGTGAATGAATTCCTTGTTTTGCTTTGCTCTTGTGTGTGGCTTCTGCTTTACCTGTTAAATTATCAAATCTCAGTCCATGAGATTTCTCACTTCTATCCTTCCACCCCACTGCAGAAGGGAGCTGCTGTGTGGTGTTTGTCTGCCCAAAAGGATTTAACCACAACACTATTGACCATCTCAGGACCACCTTTACAGAGGCAGAAGTTTTACATGCAAACATTGATTGTGGAGGGCAATTTCTACTGTGAACGTGTGCAAGATTTTGATGGGTAGATTTCTGCAGTCACTTGTGTGTGCAACATTCAAACATGAGTTTATATAATTTCAAATAACTATGTATTAATATGCAAATCTGAGTGTATTCTTGTTGAATTGCACAATAAATGTTTAATAGAATTGGATCTTTATGAAATTATTATGCCTTTTGCATTTAGAAAATAAAATAAGGAAATATTAAGTAAACATAAAATTTAAAATAATTATTTAAATTAAGAATAAAAGATATAATCTGAATACCAGAATATATTCAATGTACTGGATTGGGCTATGTGCTGGTTTTCACATTACCTGCTGTAGATGGAGCAGCATTATAATGCAAGTATAAAACAGAAAGACAAGTTAATAACATTTGTGCAGTACATTTTTTTACAAGAAAGTATATGAGCTATTTCAAAAGCATGTTGTCAGTTTGCTAGTTATGCCTTCTGGAAATAGTCCCATAAAATGAGTGCAAGCTGCCCTCTAAATTACAATGTAATTTTCTTATTGTAGTGGAAGGTAAGCATTTGGAATACCATCTTGTTTATCACAAATAGGGAATACCACATTTGCTCAATGGAAAAATTTAATCAGTTAAGTGAAATTTGTGGATTCAATTTAACCGTTTTTAGGAGTCTGTTTTAAATACTTAACTACAGAATATGCTGCAGTTTAGTTGATGAAAATTACCTGTCTGTAGAATTACCATTATGGCACATGTAAAGTTATATACTGCAGGAGAATTTTTGTATACTGTAATATCAACTCAAATTATTTTAGCCAGTTACAAGAAGACATACCAGAGCATAAAAAAAAGGCTCTTGTAAAGGAAAAATATTGTCCTCTGACCCAACTCATCTTCCACCTAGTTTGGGTTATTTTACCTGGGTGTGGAGAGAAGCAGGGTTCCATCTGTCGATTCCTTCACTAAGTGTACATCTGAGTATTTACTTCTCTAAGAAGTCTCTAATATATGTTGGGCCTACTATGATTGTATAACACTGATCACTTATTGTGAATAATTTTTCAGTTGTAGTTAATCTAATATGTTTACCAAGGCAATATGTTTACCATGACCATGCTAAAACCACTTTCTTTGAGCAAGCTATAAATCACCCCAGATATGTCAGAGCCCTCTTCACTATAGAGCCCTCTTTATTTTATGCATGTTTTCTATGTAAGAAGTAGGTCTTTTGTGTCCCAGCAAAACAAGCTCATAGTTCTATTTATATGTATATGATCAAGGCAGAAATGTGGCATTTCTGTCTGGAGAAGATGAATCACTGCTCTGGAAAGTTGTGTGTAAATGGACCAGAAAAAGTGCCACTATCCAGTTCTTGCAGCACTAAAGTCCAGAGTGCAGAAAAGGTGACCCTGTAAAAAGGGGGTTCTAGTGGCTTCACTGAGTAAAACTCAGGATGCTTCCATGGATTGAGCAATCCTGGATAAGCAGATTTAAAAATTCTCCAAGGGCTTTTTTCTCAGTGAGAACAGGTCAGTCACTACCCTGCAAAAAGACGTACCAGGGTGGAAGGGAGGTGGGCAAATAATGAACTAACAGTGAAGACTGTACAATGATCACTTCTGTCAAAATCATAGTACATGTGAGGACTATATGTTTTCCAAATTCAAATGTTATTTTTCTTACTGGTGCTAAAATAGTATGAGGTTGTAGAGCAGCATTCCTGAGAGCCAGATTCTGTCCTGGACATGAAGTGCCAAGGGCTTCAAAAGAGGTTAATTGCAAAGGAAAGTAATGTTCACGATGAGAAAGGACAACAGAATATAAGCCTCAGAACTTTGATAGGATTTTATCCAGGGGGAACTATTATGATCATCCAAATCTGATTTCCTGCAAACAGCTCCAAAAACTTCAACCACTGATTTCTTTCACTTTCTTCACAATGCTGGTGTTTGAGCACATCTTTTAAAATGACAGCTAATCTTAAAGACTTTAAATGGTGGAAGACACACTACAAACTCCAGCATATTTTGCACAATTTAATTAAATTTCATTGCTTAAAATTCTATTTTGACTTAGAATTTTTTAAGCTTCTGATTCCAGCCACTGGGTCTCATTCTCCATTTATCTGCAAGATTAAAGAGCCTTCTGCTACCAGAATACTTTCCTCATGTGGGCAGCTGCAGACTACAAACAATTCACCTCTTAACCTTCTTTTTGTTTAGTTAAATAGATTAACTTTTTTTTAGTCTTTTAAGGTTGAGGCAGGTTTTTCAACCTTACCTTATTCTTTGAGTTCTTTTATAAATCAAACTTCTGACATCCTTTTTATACTCTTTAAATGAGAACTGTACAAAGAATTTCAATAAGTTCTTGCTATCATGGATAGCACTAACCACCTCCTTGTTAGTCTCACCTTTATTAAAACAAAGTCCATGCATGGCTGCAGAGCCACAAAATCACTTTGTAACCTCAAGTTCAGATGAGTGTGTTCTGTGACCTCCAACTGTTCTATGAGAATGGGTAAAGGTTCTTTTGGAATATTTTACTTTAGCTAGAGATTCCTTTAAGCTATACTTTTAAATAGCTCTCAAACAGAACCATGTTAAGAAATTCTTGTATATATGGAAAAAGCCAAAAAGCTATCTGCTCTTATGTATGTATTATTCCAGGAATAGAACAATTCATTAGCTGAATAGACAATAATTTAGTACTAGATAGAATTAATATTTTTATTGATTATAAAAATTTAATTAATTAATCAGAAAAAGATAAAGTGATTATAAATAATTGCTTAAAAACATTTTCCATTTGGGTAATGTAAAAACTTAAATCAGGGGATTTAACTATCAGTCATTAAATGCTTAAACAACTCAATGCTTACTAAGCTGGACCTTGAAGGATATGATGAACAGCTCTGACAGAGTTTTTAAACTAAAAATGCCGGTCAGGAAATCAGTTTGAAATATTAAAAATCTTCTCTGTATCTAAAACCTTTCTGTTTACAGAGGGTTCGCCTCCAAGTAAGTAGGCAAGCCAAAAGGAAAATAGATATTTTCAGATTTTTTCTTATAATATTTTTATCACCTATGTTTTAGTACCCAAGCAGCAGAGAGATACTTGTTATGGTGGTTACTCCTGGCAGGGCTTTTTATAGAGCAGCATTTCTATCTTCACAGAATTTTGATGAATTATGCTATAAAACAACTGCTTAAACTTGAATTAAAGTTTGAATCAGTGGCTGAACTGTTTTTGTTCCAAATCAATTTTAAATGTGATTTTAGAATTCACAGTCTAGTGATAAAGAAATGTTATTCTTGGCATCTGCTGTGATGTGTGTCCACTTTCCTGAGGGCTAGGATGATCCCCTCCTCAGCATAGAAAAGGTTTCCTTCTTGTGAATGAGGAATCTGGGGAGTATATTTTCCTTTGTACCATACTTCTCCCCAACTCCTTCTCACTTTGCTGCACAATGTATTTTGTGGAATGGACAAAGGACAGTAGTTCCTGCCACAGGTTTGTAGTCTACCTATTCTGCTTCTGTGAGACTTTA
The DNA here is from genome assembly GCA_013397195.1 of Hylia prasina. Lineage (NCBI taxonomy): Eukaryota > Metazoa > Chordata > Aves > Passeriformes > Sylviidae > Hylia > Hylia prasina. Next base: position 1,571,923 of record VYXD01003419.1, on the reverse strand, counting down.
AACTTCTCAAGACCTTGGAGAGAGAACCATCTCCCTTTCTTCAGATTCCTTATGAGCCACACAAAAGAGCCACCAGGAATGAACATTATCACTTTCCTATTTCTGCTTTCCTTCTTATATTGGACATCCAAGGAGAACCAACAGACTTCAGATGTTCAGACTGGTCCTTAGAAAGAAGTGGCTGTTCAGCAGCTGGTATTTCTTCAATATAACTGCTGTCTTCTTGATATGCTGACTAACTTTCACACAAGAGAAGCTGCTGCACTTCTAGAGACTAGTGACATTTGGTAGGTGAACTGTATGTTTTATATTCTGCTTCTAATAAAATTACTAGAAATTGCTTCAGGGACACAAAACTGGGAGTATTTTCCTTATTTTCCTCATGACTTTTGGCAATTATTTACAAAAAATGATTAGCTGCTTTCTCATTAGTAAAGCAGCGTGAAACTGAAATCCTCACTTGCTGGAAAGTGTGCATTCAGTTCTTGTTTCTTTGACTTTTTCTCATTGGTGTTCTACTTGTGCATGCTGAGGAACTTCTGTGAGAGCCAGATCATGACAGATTCTAAGCCTCAAACAAGATTGACAAATTTTAGTTTGCTTTACATATGAAACTATGCAAAGCCATGAACTCCTTACAGAATTGCAAACAGCATCTTAGTACACGACTCACATGCTTTTTAGAGCAGAGTCAAATCTGGATGAATTCCCAGGGGCTGTGCACCCCTCCAGTTCCCTGTTCTGTTACACTGGGTTTAAAGCTTTGCATGGTGCTAACAGGTAGCCATTTTCACAGAAAAAGGTGAATTTGTAGCCCTGTAGAGTTTTAAGATGCTCCATGTGAGGTTTATTTTGGAAACATTGATTTCAGCAAATGGTATAAATCATACTTTAAAGCATTGCTGTAGTTAAGTATCTTGATCTAGGGTCTGTCTTGGGTCTAGTCATAGAAAACAAAACATTTCTGCTAGGAAAGATACAGATCCACAAAATGGATTCCAAGTACAAATATATGCTGCTATTTGCAAGGATTTCTTAACCAAACATCACAGGAAGCTCATCTGTTTCATTGTCCCAGAGAACTATCCTAGACTGAATGTGAGTTCTGCACTGCTCCATGCTGAGATATAAATAATTCCTGTCAGGCTCAGAATAAAGTTTTGTAAGCCTTCTGAGCACCTGTATTACATGGAACATTGACTTCACCTGCTGTCTATCATTATGGTCCCTGGAATGCATTTTAGGATGTTGCTAGACCTTGCTTCATGTCTTGAACTGAAAATGTGTTACTTTGCTGGAAAGTTACTTTGCTGTGTATTCATTCACATTTTTTTTTCAAGCTGATATTTTTAGGCTAAATTTCCAATCTTCCCATAAATACTATATCTCAATATAAGTTTCATTATTTCTTTGTAACAATATTACCACATATTAATTATCTCTCCTGTTTTATGTATCATCAGTAAAAACCATTCATGTGAGAATAATTCCAGCTTCCACAGCAAAAATTAAGATATTAATCAAGATGGATAATAAAGTCAAGTCCTGTGGAAAGCCACTAGATACTTCTAGTCAACAAAATGCTATTTATTATAATTATTAACTTAGGATAAATTAAGCTATAATAAAGGTTAATTATATCAATAAATCAGCATGGACTTCAGCATGAACAACGTAAGGCAATTTGTTAATATTTCCTGCACAGACATTTGCCCTCTGTAAAACAACCTATTGTTAGGAAAGAAAAAAGCAAAAATATTTGTAAGAGTACTACAGTTAGCTATTTATAGTTACTATGGAAACAAAGCAGAATCAAATAAGCACCAGAGCTTGTGTAATTTTACTTTTGTTCATTTGATAGGCTATTGAACCATACTCTTGCTTTTAATAGCATTTTATTTCAAATATTAATAAAACTTGGTGTTATGGATTTTGCATTCAGGTGTACCCTATTTGATGACAGTAAATGGAGACATCAGAAGGCTTAAATTCTGCTAACCTATAAACATGAGCAATATACAATGGGGCAAGTTTTGCTTGTCTAAAAGAACAACTTTTAAAAGTAGGCTGTAGAACAGAAAATGTTGCCACATATTGTTAGATGTTCTTTGTTGCAAAATACCACCAAACTTTCATGCTTTAACTTTTTGTTATGGTACAGGTGAAAATATGGGTTTATATGTAGGATGACACCACCGGTCTTATCAAATCACTGAAGATGAAACAAAAAGCATTTAAATTAAAATTAATAACAATTATAAAACATTTAAAAAATTACCAAACAATTCATTATGTATGAAAGCACTTGTGGTATTTTATACAGCCTTTAGATGCAAGTAATTTAAAATATATAAATTAATTTGGAAAAAAAAATCTCAATTAAAGTGTATTCAAATACAAAAAATACATTATGATCATTATGATCAGCTTACTGCATTTCATGTCCAGACAGGTGCAGAACTCCTGTTGCTGACAGCACAAATCCAGTGACACAGCACTGATTCAGATGTATCCCATCATCATGGGTTTGCTACTCTGACTGTTGCTACTGCTCGTGGGCATGCAGGAACTTTGCTCTCTCACACACAAGCTATCTATCAGCTTTCCTTAGACTCATTCTATGATCTTCAGCATCTTCTGATTTTATCTTCCTTTCTTGGAGCAGCATGGACTTCATCCTCACACCACTGACAGAACCACAAGGCTGCTGCCACCCCACTGCTTCAATGCTCCTTCCACGAAGCTCACAGGAATAAAATACTCCAATGGAAGGACCAAGCTGTGGATGAAAACTGATGCCCCCACATACAGAGGCCACAAGTTGTAATTGTAATGGTGACTTTATGGCAAGAAGAAACAAAATCTCTTGTTTACTGGAGTCCAACTTGCTCTTACGACCAGAAAGATTCTGACTACAACCTGTGCTATGTTTCAATTAAACATGAGTTCAAAGATCCATTTCAGATGTGAAGAGAGTTACAGTGATGGCAGCACCTAACTTTTCTAATGACATGGGACTCATAGGTACCAAGACTGCAATCAAAAAATATTTTGACAACATATACTGTGCACACATTACTGTGTTATGGGAGAATCAGCTTTTATTGGTACCTCTTTTAAGGCTGTCCTGTTTCCCTCGCTACCTTTCATGCTAATCAAAACATCAAAACTCAGATTGCTTTTTCTTCAGCCAGCTCTCAACTCTAGTTTCTCTACTGGGCTTGTTGTAAGTTCCATATTTAAACCAGCTTTTCTGTTAGGAAGGAAATTACCTTATGGATGACATCCTGGTTCAATTTACATCAATAGCAATATTTCCATCCCTTCATTGGAGACAGAATTTTATAACACAAGCATAATTAAAATTATTACAGTAGGAAATGCAGCTTCCAGTGGCAAAATTTGTCTTGTCTCCCAATGTTTTTAATAATATAATAATGAACAATTTTTCACATTTTCCTATAAGTGTATCTTTATTTAGAGAAAAAAAGCGACACTGAAAGAGAAAAAAAATTAATATCCCATGATGGTACAAACAAAAGGGGAAAAAAAAATTAAGCATAACTACAAATGCTATACACTAATCCATCTGATTTTTTTTTTTTTTGTAATGCCATATCAGAAGAATGCTGTTCTGTAAGACTGTTTTTAAATAATGTTTTAATCTATGACATATTTCTATGTGTCCTGCTTTTCCATATTTGAAAATATTGACTTCATTTTCAGTACAATGAGGACTGATGAATTTTCTCACTTCAGAAGTATCAAAAAATCCTTGTGATGTACTTAGATATGTTTCCAAAGAACAACAGCTTCTTGAATATCTAATTTTAATTTGGACTTGAAACAAATATGTTATTATGCTGCTAATTGTTGTCATCAGTCAAATCCATGCTTGAAAAATATGTCTATAATTTTGGTGATTAACTTGCTTTGGAAGTATAGTTAATACTTTAATAAATAAATTACCTAATATCAGATTTTTTTTTTCTGAGCTAAAACAGACACTTACATAAAGGTCTTTGAAGTCTTGAAATTTTATAAAGATAGATGCATTTTTAGCATCTCTTTCAGGTCTTTTTCACATTTGATTTTCATTTTGCTGCCATTTTTCTCTATTTTTGACAACATCATGTTGGATGAAATGGAGTGAGTCAGTAAGGAAGAATGTGTTGTAGACTTCTGTTTATAACCTAACATCTGACTGATTCATATTAGAACATCTTGTCATCCACACAAGAGAGTACAATGTGTTTGTTAGCTGGATTCTTCATTTAGGCTGCTTCTGGGTTTGTTGATACTATTTCTCCAAATTCTGTATCATCGGGGAAAGAGGAATGTTTCCTCTTCCTATTACAATCAAAGGATGCCTTCTGCTGCCAACAAATGCACTTGTGTTGGCTTCTAAAGACACAGTCCTCATGAAAGAATTGCAATAAATACATTTTGGTTGGGTTAAACAACAGATGGCTGACATCTTCTACAGTTTTATTTCTTCAGTGGTATTTTACCACCCTCTGAAAAGCTTGAACTGTAGCACTTCTTGCATTTCTGTTGATTTTGCAATAGGAACCAATCTGGAAAGCAGTAATGACATCTCTGAGAAGGGTAAGTGTTGTTCAGTATGTTCCTGCTTGTAATGTCTGAGATAGTGAAAAAGGATAGGTAATCTGAAGGGTGTACCTCTAGTTAGGTAGTTCATCTGGTGAGAGATTGGAGCAAACAAAAACTATGCTGGCAATAAATTTCTATAAATGGCAATGTGCATCCTTCCTCCTTATTCAAAAATGCGAGAAATTGTTGCAAACTTCCAAGTCCTTTTTTTTATGACAAGACCTTTGACTTTGGAAATAATTGACATTGTAAAAGCTTGTTTTTTTCTTCTCTAAGCAATTTAGGAATTGGAAGATGTAATGGAAAGTTGAATATGGATGGAAACACTGGAAGGTTTCTAGATGAAACAGAAACATTTGGTCTGATCTCAGAAACACTTTAGGCATGGATTTCCTGGTGAAAACATTCAGAACAGCCAGTAGAAGTAAAAATCTAAAACTTTCTCTTTGCAAACAAATGTTATCATGACCGACCTTCCTGTGAAAGGAAGAGGGTCATGCTGCACACAGCTCCTTTCATCTCCTGCTTGGATCAAGCAGTGCTGTCCTCAAGCTGCTCAGCAAGCAAAGCTCACCTGTCACCCTCACACACAAGCAGCAGAGTCCTGGGACAGCCACCATAACCCTCCCACCCCTTACCTTCCCTATGCTCTGCACCACACCCAAAATAACCCCTGCACTTCTGTAATATTCAACCTGTCATGGGTTATTCAAATGGATCCTTGGGAGGCTCATACAGAGAGTAAGTGGCTCATTCACAAGAGGAGAGTAAGTTGCTTTAAAGCAGAGTTAAGTAAATATCAAAATGGTTTCTGCAAAGATGAAAAACTGCCCAGAGTTATGTCAGTTTAGAAAAATAGGAACTTTTTAAAATAAGAAGTGTGTGAAGAGAGAGAGAGAGAAAGAATTCAGGGTACAGGCATAAAAATACCCACATTCTCATCCCTAATGCTCAGCCAGCATAATTCTGATATTCAAAAATGTTGAGAGTTTTTGTTTGCCTTCCAAGAACCAATTTCAAAAGAAAAAAACCCAACACCTTCATAAAGTATACCATGTCATTCGAGCTAAAGAACAAGCTGGAAAAGAGCTACATATATATCATACTCTGTATAAGTTTTCTTTGGGGGAAAGAAAATAAGATCAAAGCACACTTCAGTATCCAACAACACATCCATATTGACTGAATGTTAAGATGTGCTGTGCTAGGAACTATGGTATGATATGAATTTTCAACTTGGTCAGCAAAGGACGAAGTACCTTGGAGTCTAAAATTTCCAGTGCTCATTTTTCCACTGCTCTCAGATGATAGTGCCATTTTTAAATGCAAACCATTTGGCTTTAAGAACATGGCATAAAGGAGGGCAATACAGTGCACTAATCTCTGAGACAGAAAGCATTTTGAAGACGCTTTCGGGAAAAGCAGTCAGTCATATTGATTTGGAAGGCAAAGAAAGGAACTTACTGATGGGAGAAAAGGCTAAAGAACTTGAATGTGGTTCTTAATTACCAGAGCAGAATATGGGGTACCCTGTACATTTTTTTAATACCATTTTTCAGGGGGAATTCAGTGCTGTAGATCCTAATGTCTAGTTAAAATAGAGATACTCTTTCAGCATTTGGGTTTGGGCTATTTTGTGTAAAGCTGACTTACCTCCTTTCTTGACAGAAATTAAGAGAATGAAATAGCTCTGGTTGTAGAGGTGCCCTAGAGGCATCCTGAATGACACTTGGTGGAGGGGGAACTAGGGCAGCTACCAGGAGAGCAGGAGGAAATTCGCTTTTTGTACCAGATGAACTGTACCAATGTGAATTGGCCATCACAGTGATGGAGAAATGAAATGGGATGGGACACAGCCCCTCTCTTTCCATGGCATACAGAACACAGGCCACTTTGGGAGGTCCTACCTGGAGCTCCAGAGCATTACCCCTCTCCCTCTTTTCCTTAGCAGTTGGATACTACTCCAGCTGCAGACTCACCAGTGCCCAGTGAAGGGAAAGGATGATTTCCACAGACAAGCTGGCTCCAGCACTCCCACACAGCTCAGGGTGCTGGGGTGCTGGGGCTGCCTTTGCCACAGTTGGTACTTTAACACTGCTGGCTCATGTTAAACTGGCTTCTCTGGACCTTTTCTGCAGAGCTGTTTACCAGCAGTTCTCCCCCAGCTTGGGCTGCTTCATGTCATTCCAGAGCAAAAGGATTCACCCTTTGCCTACGCAGAGCATCTTTCATTGCAACACCTTCAGCTTTTCCTTCTCATCTTGAGAAGAGCTCACAGGTCACGTGAAGAGAGGATATGAAAAAAAGCAGGAAGGAATGTTACACCAGCCCCCTTCTGAAGATAGAGTTGATTTTATTTTTTATAAAACGATACAGATATCAGTGTGTTAGGCCTCATTAATATACAGGGCAGAGAGAGGATTCAGCAAACAGATGAAAGGCTGCCTGCTGGTACTTCTCACCTTATATCTTTCTACATAACTGTGATCATTTTTTGTCCTGAAAAACAGATCCTTACAGGTACAGCACAGAGGTGCATTTGCCTCCACAGCCATAGACCCAAATTTTATATCCCTGGGCTCAGTGAGCAGTAAACACAGGTTTGAATTCACTGCACTGCTACCTGTGCATGAAACTGTGAGTAGGTGAGAGAATGAGGACCAAAAAAAGTATTTTCATTCCTTCCTGTTTAAGCTCAGAACTGTCTATTCTGTCTCTCATAAAAAGACACTGGATAGGAATTCATAATGCAACTGCTCTCTCCTGCTAGAATAAATCATAGAGTTATAAAGACACAGCAATTCTATAGCCACTTTTTCATATGAGTACAGTGTTCTTATAAATGCTTGTTTTTAAGTATGAGAAGCAATGGAAAACTTTTCTGAATTAAGTGGCTGGAGTTATTAATTAAAAATACACAAACTAATAATATAACCAAGAAACAATACAAAGCCTTGAATATGATGCAAAGAAATATTTTGATTTAGGACTTCAAAAATGAACTAAATCTAGTGTACAGAATTTATTAAAAAGATTAATAATGACATGGAATTGCTAGTTTTATTGCTTTGCTAATGATGGGGGCATTATGCAAAATTATTTAAGATGAACAACATCATTTGCATGTGTGGTATTGCTAATTAGTTTGATGCTTTGTGCTAATAGAATGGGCTCACAGCAAGAATGTATGTTTGGAGTATTTGTAACAAGTAATTTATTGAAGTATAACCTTCTACATTTAGTTATGGTGGAAGAGTTGGTAACCTTGTTGAACACTGAATGCTGTTATTGCCTTTTCATGACTATGATAAAGGAGAGAAATGCATTGTCCTTAGAGACAGATGCAAAGAGGTGACAAAAGCCATTTATATAGTTAGGAAAAAATAACCAATAGCACTCTGTGAAAATGACATTTAGCGAAAAAAATATTAAAAACAATGACAGCCACCAGCTGTTGAGATTCATATCAATAACATCCTTGTTTTCCCCTAGCAACTAAGAAAAAAAAGAAACCCAGTAAGTTGGATTACACAAAAAGTCCTTTCAAAGCTTTGGTTCCAGGGGTGGATAACCAGAAGGGTGAAGCAGAATTGGTAAACTCAAGGCCAGGTTGGATGGGACTCTGGACACTCTGGTGTAGTTGAAGTCATCCATGCAGGGGGGTTGGAACTGGATGATCTTCAAGGCCTCATTCTAACCCAAACCATTCTGTGATTCTACGAGGACATTTCTCCAGACTCGTATTTGAAAACATTAAAAAGATAAACAAAACCACCATGGTACCATTAAAGAATTTTCAATCTACTTTCAGTTTAACAGAAAGCAAGTTAACATTGAATTAAATATATATACCTATTATTACTTTGAAAAAGAATTTTGTTGTTATTGTATTGAATATTTTAATAAACTTCATGAAGTAAACAGTGAAAAGAACATTATAGAAAACTCATTCATTTTAATTAGTCCTGTTATAAATTATACAAGTGACACTGCTCAGCTGCCTAGCAGTAAGTAAAATGCCATTTATGAATTCACATGTAAATAACTGTGAGTGACAATTAAGAATATGTTGATAAAGGAGCATATAATTACTGCTATTACCATTATACCTAAAAAGCAATTGAGGACTGAGTTATACCTGTTAAAATAGAAAGCTTATTTGAAGAGAAACCCCAAAATATTTTTTTCACATGCTCATATCAATCCAGTTTATTATATGTTTAATGACTGCACAACACAAACCAGTACAGAAAACAAAGCAATAAGAAACAAAGAAAAATATATTCATTTTTCTGATGATCACATGCAATGAATTCTAACTTATGGTAATACAGATTTTAATTAGTCTGTTTTTGATGAAAGATGAGGATGAGAGGCAACAGTTTTTTATTTAAGTTTTGCTTTTCTGTTGACATATTTCCATTTGGCAATTGTTGCAGTTTGTGAGTAGATACAGAACAAACTTCTGTAAATATGAAATAATTTCTTAATTCATTTTGAAATGGAAGGCTGCTTAGATTTAAAAATACATGTGCTTAAAAAATAAAAATATTTTAAAACATTTTAAACTAGTGTAATTTGGTTTGTTTTGCAGTTTCTTCAAATATTATTTTAATAAATGTAAACAGAATTTAATAAATTAGTATAATTGTTATACAGATTTCTTGTTATATGTTTAATTTGATCCAGAAGTAGTAATTTTCAGTTTTCAGCAAATTGAAGGATGTTAGCAAATCAGAGAATGTTGTACATATTTTTTTATGTTAAGAGCTCCAGACTTTTATTGCTGCTTATGTAAAGACATGGGATTGCCTGGGTCACTGACATACAATTGATATTTATTAAAACGTCATCACATGTGTTGGTGATATAGTGACAAAGTTATAAAATGTTAAATAATTATTTCCTTCAGGTACTGGCCAGGAAGCAAATACCAGTAATGGTGTCAAACAGTCTTGGTTTGGTTGTTTTTGTTTTAATTGTAATGTAAGTTAATTTCCACTGGTCACATAACTGATGGTAATTTTTTCTAGATAACGGGATGAATTAACATAGAGTTAATTCATCATTGCTCAGGAGTGTAAAAAAAAAATAGATATATGGTATCAGGTTCTGTCTACAGTGGCCTTCTCTGGTCATCTCTGTAGTGTGTCCATGGAAGACACGTGTTTTCTACTGATTTTCCTCTCCTCTCCCTCTCCTAAGTCAAAATAGAATGCAGCCATTGTCCTTTCCAAAGTGCTCTAAGACCTTCTGCATTAGGGAGGTCTTAAATGATTCTCACCACACCAGAATTACCATCATAACTCACAGGTTATTTGTACTCCAACACTTCTGCCCCTAAATTCTGCTGATTTTCACCGTCACATCAAGTCACAAAAATACACCCAGGTACTTCTCTGGATATGCAGCAAGGATAGATTCAGCTGGGTTGTACATGGAGCACTGTGTGCCAATAATTCCCTTCACTCATCTCTGAGCCTATTATATGCTGAACCAGCTTTGTTAGTGTGCATGCACTCACACTTATGGGTCATAAAACTATGCCCAGTCACCACATTAAACCTGATCTTTAACTGTTTCTGATTACCTAGGGTGTTCTGTCTGAAAAAAATTTTTAGAAACAGAGTAATTCAGTCATTTTGAAATTGCTCTATGCTGATTTACTTGTCCTTAAAACCTGACATCAAATCACCATTGCTGATAAAAGTGGAGAGGAAGAAAATCTGTGCATAGCAGTTCCAAATGGAAGCACTTCAAGTAAAAAAAAATATGAATGCTGCTGGGAGCACTTGCAGCAGTGACTGATCTGGCTATAGATTGTTCTCTTTTGTTCAAACCAAGCCTGCTGTCAGCAATAGCTTGTCTCTCTTTCAGCTGATTTTAAAAGCATCACCCAGGAAATTAGCAAAATGAAAAGGGATGCTTCTCCTTTCTGAATCCCACACCATGCATGCTACAGAACTTTGTATGGCCTGGCAAAGGAATCCAAAGCAATGAACTTGCAGGTAAAATTTAAGAATCCACAATGACTTCCAGCTGGGAAGTAGTGTTACAATTTAAAGTGTCGGTGGAGATAAAAAACATGGTTACCTATGGCCCCTGGAAATAGGGGAGGTAGTAGTTCAGGAAGGGCTACAGCTGCTGCTGGTGAAATGAATAACTACCAAGTAAAAAGAAATGCAGGAAAGACAGTCTAATATTCACTTTTGAGGACAGAGAGGAAATGACAATATCCCTGTGCATCATTAAGCTCCCAATCCAAATACCGATGGCAGTGGCAGAAGAATTTCATTATCTTGCTTTTTGACACATAAAAGCCAAGTCTGATGGAAGATTTTGTCTGAAAATTATTTATCTTAGCTGTTTCATTGGATTCCTTCGTTTTGGTAGAATTCAAAGCTTTTGGGAGTGGGCATGAATAATAAGTAAAAAAGGAATTTAGTTGGTAATGCTCATTTGCCTTTTTCTCTCTTTGGTAACAAATGGTACAAACAGTAACACCACGACATATATTGCTGCAGTATCCTATCAAACTTCATTGTGGATTCAAATGAAAGGGAAAAGAAAATCAGAATATATGCTACTTGTAAACTTTCTGTGAACAACAGATGAGATGCCATCCTAACAGCTATAATTTCCATGTTCTTTCTTTTCTACAGTGATGGAAAGGGATCATTAGGAATATATATAGCCCAGCAAGCAAGGGACTGTTGGATATCTCTGCAAATAATGCATAATAAATCAGTGAACAAAAGCCACGAAGATTCCACTATTCAAAATATTGTTTTTAAAGCCTTGTGACAGATGTAAATGGGTGGTCTAGCTTAAAAAAAAAAAAAAAAAAAATCCCCCCAAAATAAAAAACGTTCTTGCCAGCAGCAGAGCACTCTCATTATTTCAAATCTCAGGTTTAAGGTTTGAAGAAGCAGCAGTAGGGTTATTATCCTCTGTAAGATTCAGTCTCCTGTGACAATTTTTTGACACACTCTAACAGGATAACAAGGCATGGAAGGCTGACACAGGAGGATGATAATACACTTGAGATTGCCTTTTGAGTAATTATGTGATCCCAATTAAATTAGTTTAGAATGTCTTAAAAGGTAGGTTAAAATTCAGTATTCATTGTCCATCTTTCTCTATGAGCTGAAGTCCTGCTCAGTACACTGCATAATTGCCTTGAAAGCAATGATTAGAGCCTCATTGCCATGATTCATTACTGAGCTTCCTTTGCAGTGCTCACAGCTAAGGTTGCTCCTCAGTTTTTCTTGCCTTTGAGTGCATGAGGTTCTGGTAATAAATGTCATTTAGGATACATGTAAAGGTACTGTCACCCCAGAGACATCTTCAATCCTAATTAAGCATTTGCAGTATTTCTAGAAAAGAAAAGGTTATTTATGCTTGTTCTTTTAACGACTTATGGATCTGGACTCTCTGCAGTCAAATACACCTTCTGATCATAATCAGAATGTGGGTGTACTTTGGGAAAAGCCATCATTTGGTTAAAAATGAATTGCTTTACCAATTTTGTCTCAGAAGAGTTTTTGCACTACTATTCCAGAAGTACTTTTTCAAAACATATTTCATTATGCAGGCATTTTTGATTATTTTTCTGCATGAACTACATGGATTACTTGTCCTAAAGGAAGGCAACTGACAGTAAAGAGACTGTTTCATTTACCTTAAAGAAAAGGGTTAACACGTTAACTGCTCTCCCTTTTTATTGAGACAGCAAATGACTTGTGTTTGAATATATGCATAACTGCAATGTAATTATTTTGATCTGTGAAAAATAACTAATGCAGGCAGGTTAGCAAGAAATGTAGGCCATAATCTATCAGTTAATTTGTCTTTGTAATTAACTGTACCCTCCTATGGTTCTCTCTTCTTGTTTCTACAGCCTCAAAATACCCTTGTAGTTAGCATCAGTTATATGGCTTCTCATTCAAGTAGAAGCAATTGGTCCATCTACCAGCAATGCATTTTCAGCTGAGATATCAGAGGATGAGATGGCACCCAGATTTTCAATAGCAGATTAGATGCAACTCCCTCTAGGCATGCAGTGGCAAATTCGTCAAGGCCCACAATTATTTCTTGACTTAAATGATATCTTTCTATGGTTTGAATAAAAAATATCACTATTTCATCAGCCTGCCTGTACACATGAGGGTGAACAAAGTTTACCTCTTAGAAAACCCTCAAACCATGCCCAAGCTACTACACCTCATTGGTATTTCCACCCAGTGCATTGAAAGGAAACCAGCACAGAGGGAAATGTGAAAAGATCAATGACAAAATAAATAAATAAATAAATAAATAAATAAATAAAATTCAGTAAAGTTTGAGTAGTTATTTAAATTTGCAATAAATTACATCATTATATTTAATATTGATTCTTTTGTGGCGGTGCAGGGCTTGCCCCAAGGACCAGCTCTGTGTCCCTACAGACACA
>VYXD01003419.1:1547588-1558743 GCA_013397195.1 Hylia prasina | reverse complement strand
GGGACTCCGGCTTGGGTGAACCACACAAACATTTATTCTGGTGTTTCTGCCCAGGCAGAGCAGGGCTCAGGCCTGTGCAGCCTCTTTTAAGGGAGGCGGGATTAAAGGGAGGGGATAACAAACAACCAATAGGAAGAGATTTGGGAGGGGTTACACATAACTCAATCAAGGTAACAACCAATCCTAGGGCAGGGTAAGGGGAGGTTCTCCAGCCCTGGCCAATCCCTCAACGCTCTCCCCAGAACCTTCTGGAAGGTGGGGAGAGGCCTGGCCGGGATTGACAGGGCCAGGGTGTAGGGTAAACAGGATTGACATAAGGGGAGGATCATGGGGGGAATCATCTGAGGGAGATGAACAGGGTACATGGAAGAAACCATTTTACAATACAAATAAACTAAAGCACACTGCCACATTCTTTCTTAAACACAAATTGCTGCAAAATTATTTGGTTGATGAAGGAAGCCACTGATAAACTATATGTGCGTTATGGCCTGAGATGGTCAATGCTGCATTCTGGAAAGGAGGATGTGTGCTGGGGTGACTTTTTGGTCTTTGTATCCCCAATTGTGCTGGGGAGAAGAAGCATGCAGTTTGTTTGCAGACACTGCACTTACTCCCTGCATTCTCTCTCACCGACTGTGTTGTCTGCAGCACAGATGTGCAGGAGAGAGCTCTCCTTTGCTTTTAGTTAGTCTTTTTTTTAGCTAGCTGAGGCAGAGAAGTTCCCCAGACTGTGGTTTTTCGTTTTCTTGGAACTGTTCAAACCTGCTCTGGACTCAAAACCCAGAAAAACACCCAGAGCTCACACCTGTGGCCCACCAGGGCCTGGGTCTTGGCATTTTCCAGTGCAGGAGCGACTGATGAGAGACTGAGCGAGCCGAGCTACATCCACAGCAAGGACCTGCTGAATTTGCCATCTTTTTAGAACAATGAGAGGTTTTATTGTTTAATATTTTTTTTTATGCTTGTGAATACTTTACTTGTTAAATAAACAGTTCTTTCCACTTTTCTCCAAGGAAACCTTTTCCCGAGCCAGTTGGGGGGACGACGCTTAAATCTGCTTTCTAGAGGGACCCGATTCAGAGGTTTCCTTCCAGATTTGCCCTTAAACAGGACAGGATGATAACCTATTATTTGAATTTGAACTATTTAAAAATGCTAAGTTCTCATAAGATTGATTTCAGCAGTTTCCTTTGTGCATATATGTATATAGATAATCTTACATTACAAACACGACATGGCAACGTGCGATACTGTTCAAGCAATTGCTGTCTACAGTGGTTCACAGTTCTTAAAAAGCATTCATAATCTCAAATATCCCATTAGACCAAACAAAATAATCACAAGAGTGTATGACCAAAAGCTTTTCAGAGTATAAGTATTTGGGCTGCACAAGCAGAAACTTAGACTCAGTGAGGGGAAAGGGCTCCAGAGGCTCAATGACTTGCTATAATCCTCAGTAATGAATTGCTACCATCAATTTAATAACTCAATTGTGAGTTGAAATCCAGAGGTGAAGCCAAGAGCATCTTAACATCTTCAAAAATGTTAAAAGTTGGAAAGTCAAGTTTTGTCAGCTTGCTTCCATAAATAAATTTTCAGTTCTATTAAAATAAATAAAATCCATCTTTTTAGGCGCACATCCAGTGTGTGCAGCTGGAATTTTGTGAAGGAAAGAGCATGGTGCAACATTTGAGTTGATATAAGATTGGCCTTTCCCCAAGAGAAAATTACAGATTTTCCTACCAATCACAAAGTAGCACAGAGTTTGCCAGACTTAAAGTGCTTAGCAATATTCTTGGCAAAGGCAGATATATAATCATCTGTCAATTACACTACTGCTGTGTGTTAGAAAAAGTATTAATTTTGACTACATTAAAATTTGATCTCCTTAATCCAGGCCTTGATATCTTTGTTCTAGAGGAATACATTATTCTATGCAGCGTAAGGTAGAGATTTTGAACTTTTCAGATTATTCCCACCATGCATTACCTGGAGTAAAAATAAAAATAAAAATAAAATATTTTGCAATTCTAGTTGGAAAAAAGACAACTACTAGAAGCATAATTTGAATTTTCTTTCAACAGAAAAATGCATCAGTTTTAGGGCTAGCCTGGCTCAAAGATGTAAATCCAAGATCATCCAAAGCTTAAGGGAAAAAAGATGTATTACTTCACAGACAACAGAAGGTTGTTTATGGCAACAATAAAACACGTTTGTGATAGAAACAGAGATTTGGTCCTTCTAGAATTAAAAAATGTTTACATAATATCATTTATGACGCTTGGCTGCTCTGGAAAACTTTGTGTTTGTCTGATTTTCTGTCCACATATGTGAGCATCCTGCTGTACTCATCTCTAATAAACTAAACTTGTTTCTACCTCAAGCTTGAGCTCCATGTAGTTGGACAGTTTGTGATTCAGTCATGATGGTTCCTTTTTAAAATTCTGATCCAAGATTCTGCATTGAAAAATATTAATGTGCCCTCAATATACTGTCATTAAGGAATTCAGAATGCTCTTGAGCCTCCCTTTTTTCAAAATTTAGTATTTCCACTTATAGTCTAACATACCAGTCCTTGGAGTTTTAAATTTGCTTTCTTTAGGCTTCTTGTCTCTCTCATGATGTTCTTTCTCTTTTTTCCCTTGAGAATCATGGGGCCTCATGAGTCAGAATCAACTAATTCATTTCAGTATTAGAGTCAAACTGAAAAGGTATTTTTGTCCCTCCCTTTTGCAAGGAAAAAAAAAACAAACCAAAAAACAACTTCAAGCAGTTTCAGACACATTGTGCTTTGCTGTATTCTTCATCTGGTGGCTGCCTGAGTACATCAAGTTCCCTCTTACTACAAATCATATATTTCTTTAATTATTAGGAAATCTCATCTTCAACTGTAAGATTCCCCTCTTTATGTGGTTCTCCATTTTATCATAAACACACATCTTTCTCCTATTGTACTAAGAAAATGAGAATTCAGTGTTACTTCTGTTGGGGTTTTTTGACACAGGCACACACAAAAAACCCAGTAACTAACTAGAATATAAAAAGATTTTAAGTAAATTTAAAATGGAAATCTGGAAACTTTGTTTCAGAAATGGAAAGAAAAAAATGTTGGGGAGAAAATGTCTTGCTCTCTCAGTACACTGATACAGGTTGCTTAACAGTCTATTTAATTTTAATCTCACAGATTATTAGTAGCCTTACATAAATACAACTTTAAATCCTAGAATTTTATTTGCTTGAACATTATTCTTATAGTACAGAGTTCCACAGACTATTTACATAGAAGTCCTACTATATAAAGTAGGACCTCTTGTTTCGAATCTGTTTCATTTTCATTTTAAATGACCTCTTCTCCATCTGGTATTGAAAAGGGATATAGATTTTAGTCTGTATGATTCATGATCTTATCTACCACATGATGTAAAGTTTTGCTTTTCTTCCCACAGTAAATAAGATTTAAGATTAGGTTGCATAGTCTCTTAAAGTAAAAGCTTCTGCTGTTCCTGCCTCCAAACATAGTTTTTGCAGTACTTTTCTGAATTTTTTGAATTCAATATATTTGTGATATTAGCTAAAATAGACTTGTATATCTAGATCCCATTGCAAATCACTGAGACCAGATAATATCAAAACTGCCTCCTCAGCTGTTCCTGTCCTTACAAAGTGAATATAATCTGGCATCTTTTGCCGTAGATTATAAACTTAATTGCACCAATAGCATGCTAGTTTAAACTGTCTTCTTAAAATTAGCCTACCACTTTTGAAAGCAAAGAAAATTTAAGATCTTTAGAAAAACTGGGAAGAACGTTTTCTCCCTTCCTTTTCCCTAAGTTTTCTTTCTGTCCTTCTGGAAGACAGTGGCTCTTTGAGCTCTCAGCTGCATCTCAGGTCTTGTTGTGCTGTGCCATACAGGACTGTTTGCCACTGAGGATCTGCAGGACGTTTATGTCTCCAAACCCTCCCAGGTAGGTGCTGTTTCCATGGTGTAGCGTAATATTTATGGTTGTACTTGATCTCAGATAGCCTTTCCCAACCTAAATGATTTTATCTCTGCACAAAGGATGCACCACTGAGGCTGGTGCCAGTTAAGGAAACAGCTGAGGAAGCTGGGGGTGTTTAGCCTGGGGAAAAGGAGGCTGAGGGAGACCTAATTGCTCTCTAAAGCTACCTGAAAGGAATTGTAGACAGATGGGGGGCATTGGTCTCTTCATCAAGGGCCAACCAATAGGATGAAGGGAAATGGCCTAAAGCTGTACCAAGGGATGTTTAGACTGGATACTGGGAAAAATTTCTTCACTGAAGTGGTACTCAGGAATCACAAAAGGCTGCCCAGGGAGGTGGGGAGTCAGCATCTCAGGAACTGTTGTGAAAACCCTGTAGATGTGGCACCTGGGAACATGGTTTAGTGGTGAACTTGGCAATGCTGGGTTAATGGTTGGACCTGATGATCTTAGAGGTCTTTTCCAACCTAAGTGTTTCTGTGATTCAATGCATTTTTTTTCCTTCTTCTTCTAGCTGGATCATTAAGCTTTTGGTGAACCTCATCTAATTTCAGGAAGTTGTCTGATTCTTGCTCTTCACAATTTAATGTAATTTATGCTAGTTGTGTGTAGCTGCATTAGTCTCTCTCTCTCTGAAAAAGTTAATCTTGAGGATTCAAGTCGCTGATGTGCAAGTTAATGAAGTTTAGAACATACTGGGGAAATAATATATATTTCTTCTCCTCTATGCTTTTGTTACAGTCTGTCTGTAAATGAGAATAAAGAACTAAAGGTCTTTGTTTTGGTGTGGTTCACTTCTGGCATCCTTTTGTTTACCTTCTTGAAGCTTTTTTCAAATGTGCTTGTTAGCTACACCCAAGAATAAGTTAACTGTATAATAAAGGACGAGAAAGACACAATATTTGGCTACAACAAAAGGAAAAGAAACAACAGATTGAGAAATCCGCCCCTTCACACACCTGAGCACAAACATACACAAACTGCAGGGAAAAACTTGGTTTCCCTTTGCAAGTGAACTCCCCATGAGCTCTGCAGGATGGCTTCCTGGATGAATGTCTGCATATATTTTCCCTATGCACTTTCTTGGAATATAATAAAAAAAAAATCCATTATGTGGATTTAAGTAACTCACAAAATCTGTTTATTGTTTCATATTCTGCTATTACTAATTTTATGTTTCAATTAATTTTCTGCCATATTTTCTCATGCTATAAGAGAAAGCTATTTGTACAAAGTCATCTTTTTAAAATTCATTTCATTTTCCTTTCTGAAAAAGGCCATCTGCATGAACACACTGAGAAAATGAAAGAAAAACTTCACATCTTTAATTTTATAAATCAGAATTATTCCTATGATTAAGCTTTATAGAGTTAAAATAACAAACTGACTTAACATGCCCCTAACTTGCATAACCATTGTCTCAGGAAAGTAACTTAGATACAGACTGTCTGACTGTGTGTGGAATTAAGCACAGAAAGCCTCACCAGAGGTGGGTAGAAGGGGTAGGAGATGGCCTTCCATTCTTTCTCATTGCACAAGGTTTTATTTTTCCAAGGCGGGTGGTTGCCAGGAAACAGAAAATACAATTGAAGAAATGGATTTATTTGACGTGAATCCCTTAAGCAAGGCGAGGGAACAGAACACCGTGCAATGACTGAGCTGAGGATCAGTTTGAGAAATCCACATTTGTTCAGGTGATTGCTGAAAAAGCTACGCAGAATATTTTATTTTTGCATCCTTGCCTGCCCTGTTTCCATCTCCTGCAAGAAAGGAAGATGAGTTTAGTGCTGGCAGCACCATGATCTTTGAAGGAAGCTTTTCTAGGGTGACGCCTGCCATCCAAGAAATGCCTCTACAGTTCTCACATGCTGGCAGGGAGCCTGGGGGAGAGAACCTGCTTGACCGTGCCAGTCAGGTATCAGGGTACTCCCCACAGCCCCAGCTCCACTCCCACCTCTCTGACTCCTTCCCTTCCCATCTTGTTCTTCTCCCTTTTCCTCTTCCCTCACTTACAGCCATGGAATTAATGTCAATTTTCTTCTAGCTCCGCTTGCACAACATTCTGTGAAATATTCTTTTCCCATGAATAATTTCATCCAGACTGAAATTTGCTGGATGCAAAGCACATATCCTTCTCGGNTTTTTTTGCTTTTTGCTTTGTTTCTGTCTGGTACAATCAGGCACTATTCTTGTTTGTTTCCATGGATCATCACAGCAATAAATATAAATAATAACAGTATGTGCAAATTATCCATGAATAACTGTTTCTGGGGTAAGATTATCAGTTCTCTAGGATACACCCCTCCCATAAGAAGTCTGTAATCTTACATCAAATCATTGAAATGATTCAGAAATGTTAAAGCAGGAAGATTTCAACAAGGGAAGCTGAAATCTGCAGCTCCCTAACAACTCCTCTGACATTTTTATGTAAAGATATTTTTCAAAATACATTTTAATTGATATTTTTTGTTATAAAACTTGAGGCTATCCTACCCCAGTAATTGTATGTACTATTAATTTGGAAGTGTGCTGGAGAAAAGAATTAGTGCAATTACCTTCACTGTAAAAATGTGTATCTGTGGACATATAATTTAGGACACCATTCAAAAATATCGCACTTTCTTTTATATCTATTCATTTTTGAAGATGATAATTGGTGAGAAATTCTTGTGTCATGGCTCATATTTCTGATTTATGTTTGTTGTAAACCTACAGACACATAATATTATAGGAAAGATGTTCTGAGCTGGGCAAAAAGATATGTCTACCTAAGCAGCTGAAGTTATTAAAACTCTGTTGTTCCCAGAGTTATAATATTCAAAGATTCTCAAAAGTTAGGCAGAAACTTTGTTCTAAGGAGGGGTAATATCATTTATCTATTCAAAAAATACCTGTAATTTATACAGATTTGAGGAGAGTAGGATATTCTTGACCTTGAATTATTTAAACTCAGAAATACCAGGTTTAAGGATGAGTAAAAGATAAAATTCTTCTCCAGTTAAAAAGAAAAGCCATATTAAGCCTATAAGAAATCAAGCTTTTCAGAGACAAAAAGTGTAAATATATGTTGTACTGTGTAAACTGCTACACCAGTTCTGACATCAATGCATAACCTGTTTTACTGCACACATTTTGCAGAGTAAGAAAGATGAAAGCATAAAATCTAGCCAGTACACTTGTACAGCCCAGGCTGCTGAGAAAGCAGGGGAAAAGCCTAACTTCTCATGGAGTCTGGCTAAGAACTGGAGCTGAAAAAGACACCAGTTTCCTGGAAGTGGTGCCCTGCTGCCTCAGGAGTTCATGCTTTGGAAATCTGGCTGATGCTTGCCCTGAGTAAAGTGGATGTCCACCAAAATAAAGAGATGTCATAGAGGCATAGCTTACCCCAAGTGACTTTGCCTGTGTCAGGGCACATACTGTCAGGGGCACAGTGACCAGAGGTCAAAATTTCCTGAATTGAAACCCTGTATCACTTCTCTCAGATCGCATTGCCTTAAATGTTTACAATCTTCACGGTAAGATTTGCCATAGGGAAATACTATCAAGGTAGGTCACACTTCAAGCCTACCAGATCTGACAGTATCCTTTCAGTGCATTTCTTTTTCAAAGGATCAGTGTGAGCAACTGCCACTTCTTATCGTGTAAGAGCACTTGCTGATCTTACTACTGCCAACTTCTTCATTGCATTGCTTACTGAAAGTGTGGTGACAAGCTGGAGCTGTCAGGAAATCATGTCCTCTACAAATACCTGACTTTAGCAAACTACTATCTCATACCAGACCCATACTATATTTGCATCACAGAAATACATATGTTCCAATACATACTTAATAAACTATTATTTATACAATACAAACAGCCATGGAAAGTTTGCTATTTTCATGATTTATATGCGCAGTTCCAGAGAACAAACCTTTCTAGCATTCGCCATTGTTTTTTTTTATAAAATATTGCTTTGAATTAAAACTACAGAGAAAATTGCTATTTCATGTGTGCACGTGTGCATAGACACAAATCTCTGAAATGACAAAGACAAGAACCTAAAAATAATGCTTGAGCTGTTTCAGTTCCTTTGATGTTCTCAGTTTATCATTGTGCTCATCATGCTTTTGAGAATATCATGGTTCTGTTCTAATTGCATTTTTAATCTTTAAACTTTCAAAACCAGGTCAGTTATTATTGCTGTTTTCTTAATAGGAAAAATGAGGTAAAGGAAGATGAACTAACCTACTGATGGTCATAAAATGTCAATCATGGTATTTGTCATGACAGAAGTTCACTTTCAGTTTCCTACACATGGTGTTTCTCTTCTCTCTACCTCTGACTTCAAGGAGCTCAGCATTTTTCTGGACGGTCCAGTGGAATAATTTCTTAAAAAATATTTAGGACAAGAATCACACAGAAAATTGTGGTCTAAGTAAATTCCATGGGCATTTTACTGATGACTCTGATATGCTGGTGGATTACATTTTTTTGCCTGATTACAATGTCCTAATTACTTCTAAAAACAATTTTTAATACCTGTTTAGAACAGAGGAGGTGTTTATTTCCAGGGAAGATAATTCATCCACATTTATATGTGTTTCCTTGTTTAGACAGTAGGTTTTATGAAGGCTGCAGGCATCAGGCATCTAGAACAGCATTCATTCCCTGCTTCCTGACATTGCTCTTTTCCTAGTATGTCATGAGAACAAGGCTGTGCAGTTTTCACTCATTTTTCTATCCCTGAAATGTCACAATGTCACAGCTGTGCAAAATAATTCATCAGTCTGCCTGTGATGGAAAAGCCTGTATAGGTTTGACTTCAATAATCTGGAAATGTGAGTGTGTGGAAGATGTGGGACGGTGGAAATGCAATGGAGGGAATATGACAGGAGAGAAGCAGAAGGAACAGGAATCCTTGTTTACTCTGGCACTTTATTCTACCTGCCAGTCCCAAACCTACAGATCCCAATAGCCTTCTTGGTCTGTCCATAACCAAGAGATCTATTATGTGCTGCCCTGCCAGATCCATTTAGATCCCAGACAATCTGTTCCTGTAGTTACTCCCATTTATAATTAAAATCTATATCTATACAAGCAGCCACATGTCACAGAATACATAATGATAGTAGCTTTATTCACTAGTGGCATTTTCTATGGCTTAATTTATAAAATAAGAATAATAGTTGCAATTTTGTTATTAAAAAATATGATTTCAAAATACACTTCCAGTAAAAGATACTTCTGCTTGAGAAGAAACTAAACACAACACAAACTTAATAAATGAATCTCTTTTTTTTCCCCAACTTTCTTTAACAAATTTCTGAATAACGCTGTAATTTGGAAAACATATATCAAATCAGGAGTGTCTCCAGGTCAGGACTGACAAGAATGTTGAAGTTCAGTGTACTTAATTATCTAACATAAGGAAGAGAAAGCTCAGTCTATATACATTTCATGTTCATGCACCTTTTCTATGGTTAAACTATGACACTTGCTCTTACTTCAAAGATTTTTTTAACAGAAAAGCCAGTTAGTGTCATCCTCCACTGAAATTTGGCACAAACTTCAAATGTTTCTGATAGCACATGCTGACCTTGCATGTCACTTTTACTTTTTCTGACATAGTACATAGCAAATGGCTGTTGCATGGTTCCAAAGCAATTTAAACTACAGTCTAATTTTAACCAGGGGGGAAAAGAAAAAAAACCAAAAAAACCCCCAAAAAACCCACAAAACAACCAACCAACCAACCAACCAACCAACCAACCAACCAACCAAACAAAACACAACAAAAACAACAATCAAATAAAATCAACTCTTAACAATTCTTTTCAATGAAATAACCAGTTTCCGTCTCAGCTATTTGGAACAGCAACTCAAGATAATTCTATTATTTTAAATACAAACTAAGAAGAGGTTTTTTTTCAGAAAATTGCAGAATAAATTAAAACATCTCTAGACTAAATATAAATACAAAGATAAATATATTTGCTTGTATTTCAAAACACCTGCAAAAACAGCAGTAAATATCTTTAAGGTTTTCAGAAACAAATGTAGTAAAGAAAGTGGTCTGGGGGACACGGCCAGGCTAGGGCCAGCTCCTCTCCAGCGGGAGAGCGGCGGGGCCTGCCCGGCCTGGGTCACTCCTCCGAGCGGGGCTCCGGCTGGGAGGGAAAAGACCGGCTGGGACACAGTCTCAGCTTCATATGTGCACTCACAAAGTCTCATCCAGCTTCCTCAGTGGTCATGTAATGTGTCAGTGTCTAAAAATTGCCCTCTGATAGGTCCCTGTCTTTTCCACAGGAAATTAACAGGTCCTTACAGGGTTACAGGGAAGTGTTTCTTCTTTAACTAAAAACCAAGCTGTGTTAACCCATGACAGGGAGACAATAGGAAGGGAAAAAGAAAAAAAAAAAAAATTGTGAGTTGAGAAAGTTTTACAAGTGAAGAGAAAAACCTAAAAGCAGCGTAAACTGCAAAAGCAGAAAGCAGTAACAAACAATCCCTAGAACTGAATGTACAGTAAGAAAGGGAGTGAACAACTACAAGAGACTTAAAGATCACATTTAACAGTTTTCACTGCATTAAACCGTCAAGGCCACTAAAGGAACTTGCCGTAAGCTACAGCAGTGACTGGAGATATGCCAAGAAGAGAGGAACTTGAAACAGGAAGGCCCCAGTTCCAGGCCAAGCAGAGGTGAGCACACCTTAGTTAATGCATCCAGACAAAAATTCCCACTGAGGCAGACTGGGGGAAAGGAAGCAATGCTACAGGATCCGCAAGGTGGTGATTATCTTCTGCTTGATCTCTCTCTCTCTCTGTCTCCCTCTCTCCCCTTCTGCCTTCCTGTCCCACTTTTCTGTTTCTTTCTATCTCTCTACCTTACATTTACTGTTAAAAAACCCCTGTGCCTTGACATACGATCTCATTTACACCTTTTTTCAGGCAGAGGCATCTTTCAATAAATTGGATCATGACAGCAACAGGTCAGATGAAGGAGTAAATAAGTCAACACTCTGATCAGCAACAGAAAGTAGCAGCCCTCCAAGTCAGAGCAAAACTCATATAACAGCTTTGAATTCAGTCTAGCACACTTTGGTTAGATCTGTCATTATCTTAAATCCCTGGAGCCAGATAGATCTGTATTGGGTTGACACCACCAGGG
>VYXD01003419.1:1427837-1544117 GCA_013397195.1 Hylia prasina | reverse complement strand
TTTTTTTTTTTTTTGCTTTGGGCAACTTGTGTAAAAACTCAATGTTTTTTCCATGATGCAGCCCCTTTCCAATTTTTCATAAAGTGGTTAGTATTATATCTAAAATTAACATTCCTCTTCTAGGCAAATACACAAATGATGTTTTTATAAGAAGTGTGAAAGACAACAAAACACTTAAAAATTATGTGTGTGAAAATACTCAAGGCTCTTCAGACTCCCAGAGAAGATGTTCAGAAACCATTAAGATAAAACTCAATCCTCTCCATCCTGAAATTTATGGCCCACTGCTTCTGCTATCTTTGAAGATACAGTCCTCAAGCGTCAACACATTCCCAATGTCAGCTCTTCTCTGAGAATCAGCTATAGTGCAATTCCTAGAAGAGTCGTCCATCCCATGTGAGGTCCAATCTTCCTTATGCTCTTCACCTTTCACTACCTGGATAACCTGAATAAATTTTTGAATTTTAATGGCTGTTTAATAATTGTCTTTGACAAAGTAGGTAAGTGTTGCCAATTAATTCTATTTTCAACAATGGAGTTCTGAAAGATATCATGGACATTCTTAATTTTTGTCCAGTTTGTCCAGTTTGTTTGTATATCCAAATGAAGATCATCTTTAAATTGTTGGGCTCACTCCTTAAATCCTGAGATTTAATGGACAAGATTGTATTTAAACCCCTAAAAAAGAACAGCAAATAGTATTTCAGTGACTGTTAATTCACTTCCAGCGAAAGACGCAGGCTCGATCAGAGCCAGTCTAGGTGAAGTATTAAGTGGATGGCACATGAACAATACATTTATTCCAAGGCAGTAATGGATGGCACATGAACAAATACATTTATTCCAAGTCAGTCAGGATGCAACCAGTAAGATTGCAAATTAACAAACCACTACCAATTCATATGAGAAGTGTCATCTGCATGGAATTTCTGAAAACTTCAGCATTTGGCACTATTATTTATATGCTCATATATATTTCTCTTTCATTTTTCTTTTCATTTTATTTTATAGATTTATTTTCATATGAATTTATAAAATAGAGTTTATTGCATGATTTTTCTGGATTGCACTTACATTTCAGTGGTTATTTCCTCTTTTATCAAATACACTAATTGATATAAAATCTCAGCATTCATCAACAATTAAGGATATTCACACAGTTTGTGATAAAGCAATATTATGCCCATCTCTGGAAGTGTTGAAGGCCAGGCTGAACAGATCTTTGAGCAACGCTACCTGGTGTTCAAGATGTCCCTGCCCATTGCAGGAAAGTTGGAACTAATGATCGTTAAGGTCTCTTCCAACCCAAACCATTCTGTGATTCTATGATTCTGCATCTCAGGCATCTCAAGCAGTGGTCATAGATTAGTATACAAAAATGTATTAAAACAACTTAGACATGTAGAAATATGAAAAGTTTCAATTAGTTAAGGAATTTCTGGGAAAGATCAATCCAGTTATTAAAAATGAGACTCCACTTTACAAGTTGATCAGAAGGATGTCAACATATTTTCTCTACAAATTGCCTACTTTTGGAATATGTGTAGTAACCCTTTTTAAATTCACAGGAGTCCTAGATGTCTTCAGTTCTGAAAAAACATTGAGTTTCTTGGGTAAGTAGTAAGACAGCTGTGTAAAGCATTTTTCTGAACCAGGCCAATGTGACAAATGAGCTCCCCTTTAGAGTATTTTAACAGCTTCGGTGAACTGCAACAGGAGTTGAAGAGACACCCTGTTGTCCAACCTGTATATCTCAGGGATAGGCATCAGCATGATTTATTATAAGAGCTTGAACCCAGCCTGCAGCAAAGGAGAAGCAGTTTCAGATCACTAGGGAGGGCTGGGCTGGGCTAACTACTTCACTGAAGTCAATCACTCTTACACAAAGCATCTGCCAGAACTCTGCTATGAGACATTTACAAATCAGGGATCATGACAAGTACAGAATGTTCTGTGCTGCTTCTTCTGTTTTTTTCCTTGTTGAAGTTAGCAGAAAGATGATTTGTATTCAGTGCTCTTGTTTTTCATCATGTTACAGCCTATTTTGCTTAAATGCAGTTCAAAATTTCTCACCATAGCATGGCCAAATTAACTCAAGTTTTTTGCTGATTTTGCTTATGTAAAAGTGCTCTATGAGAGACCACTGGAAACAGACACACAGCACTTGGTTAACAGTGCACAAACAAAAAGTTTTCCTCTGCCTTCAGTGCCCTTTAAATTATTTCAGCACGTCCTGAAGCCAAGCTCTGCCATGGAGGTGACTTCATAGGTTGTGGTTAGACAAAAACCATTCTATATGGAAGCCAGTTACCTGGTTTCACACTAAATAGGTATCACCATTTTGGCAACCACATTTGCCAAACCCTGTGTTCCTCCATGCTTTTACACAGTATTTTTTTATGTCAGCAACTTATGAATGTGATAAAATATATTTATCCATAATGGGATACAATGTACAGCACTGTTACTTTACAATGATTGTCAAAGTAGCATCTAGAAAAGTGTATGGGCTGCATCTGTCAATGCACTTCCATCGCTGCCCCAGAGAATTTTGCTATTCGTGCTTCAACAAATTTTGCTATAAATTTTCCAATAAATTTTGCTAGTCGTGCTTCAACAGAAAATCAGGGAATTAAGTATCAGAATATAAGAAACTGTAGGACCCCCAAGTGGTTTGGAATGAATGATGATGAGCATGCTAGACATTTTCATGCCTAAAATGTTTTATATTATTGATGTATTTTATATCATTGATGAACTCTGAAATTGGTGTAAAAAAGTAAACAAATCTGAGTCTGACTGAATTAGAGAATACATAGCACAGTTCCTTCAGTGTGTCTGATAGCAGCTTTACTCATTCTGACTTTGTAAAGGATGGGAAAAGGCGACAATTGTCAGTACTTATGCAACACTTTGTCGAACATGAAATGTGCTCCCTGCCAGGAAGTGTCTTTTCAGTTTAACCTCAAAATGTCAAAATATCTCTGTTTCCTAAGTTTCCTGATCAGCTCTTTTCCCAGAGAAGCCTGTTCACAGCAAAAGAAAGAAGAGTTTTAGTTTGCTGCAGAATGTCTAAGAATAAATATTCTAACACTAATTTCAAAAGCTTAGTTATTGGCTGCTCTGCACTGCTTTTATGGTATCATGTAATGTTCAGCAGTGATCTTTGGGTCACTAAGTATAAAAACTTCTAAACTTAAAATATATGTAGTTGCCAAAAAGTAAGCTTATGGTTGGAATGCACTATATATCTTGCCCAAGAGCTGACAAAGAGCTAAAGGATTTGATGGTTTTTTTGTTCTAATTGGCAAAAGCACAAAGTGTGCACTCCAATTTCAGGAACTGCATCCTGATTTCAGCTAAGACATCATGATAGCTCAAGACAATTACCTAATCAGCTGCCTTCTACTGTAGCCAACAGATGGGGTATTCATCCCAATCTTAGAGAAAAACAAGACTGACAGCCAATAATGCTGTTTAAGGGTTTTCCTAATGTATATTTTTTTTCTTTGTAATGAGAGTAGCTTTCCCTGTCTTCAATCTTTAGTACACAGGTTACATTGCAGTTAAGCTTCTCTGCTGATAGATTGAGAGAGTAAGAACTACAAGAAATATCTTCTCAGTGTGATCCCAGAAGTCATTCTGCATAAGATTTTATTTAGAAATAAATAAAAATTATGGACATTTCAACAGATGAAATAGCTTTTCTGAGTAGTTTTGCTTTACCTACATTAAAGACATTATATATTATTCCTTGTGAAAAAGGAACACATTGAAAGAATTTGCCTCTATTAATCTCTCATATATAAGCTTTGGAATGAACACAGCAGAAAGAGACATAATGTTAGAGGGGAAATCTGGATTTTTCTGTTGCAAACCTAATCCCAATAGAGACACAATAAAATCAAACTAGGATATCTATGATCAGTTTTTTACACTGGAGACAAACAATTTTGCTCCCCACTAGAAACCAGGCTGCAGACAAAGTAAACTAAAGTCCCTGTGGTGCACAGATCTATACCAGATGGGAATTTCTACCAGATTTTTTAGGCTGGCAATATTAGAGTTTTCAGTATGTCTCCTTTAGAGCTGGATATGGGCCTTAAAAACATTTCCTTAATCTGCTCTTAAACTGATTTTTCTTTTCTGTAGCACCTTTTAAAGACCTTTGAATTGGTGAAACATTATCTGAATTCTTCCCAGTGGGACATTTATTTTTATATTTACATTTAGTAATACATCATATAACATTAGTAGTAGTAGTAGTAGTAGTGTCATTATTATTATTTTTATTGATTTGTACCACCATTAATGCATATTTTAAAATATTTGTATCTTTATATATATATACAAACTTATATGCATATATGTGTATGTAAACATATGTATGTGTGTTTTTATATAAAGTGTATATATATATGTATGTGCACTTATAAATATATCTCTAGAAAAATAATTATAATATAACCATGTATGTACAGACAGATATTAGGGGTCTCAAAGTGCTTAATCTCAGAAAGTGTGTTTAAGTAGACACATCATTCCTGTGGCAGCCTAAATTATACCCAGTACATGATGAGAGAGATTATATTAAATGCATCTGTGATGTGACAAATCACAGCTTCCTAGGACTCTCAAAGGAAAAATACCATCCTTTATTATTTTGTGTGTTCATGGTATTTAAGTGTAAGTATATGGAATT
Source organism: Hylia prasina (assembly GCA_013397195.1). Lineage (NCBI taxonomy): Eukaryota > Metazoa > Chordata > Aves > Passeriformes > Sylviidae > Hylia > Hylia prasina. The sequence continues at coordinate 1,539,415 of VYXD01003419.1, read as the reverse complement.
TCTGAAAAAAGTGTTAACACTGGGTGATAAAAGAACCTGCTGACTTTTACAGAAGAAAGATATTTCTAACAATAAGATGCTTCATTTTCTTCCATTTTCATTTCTAAATGATTAATACCATAAAATAATAGTAAATTTCAATACAATCATAAAACTAACATACAATGTAAATGCTGTTGGAAAAAATACATATTATACATAAAATTTGCCATCAGAGAGACTTTCAATTTGATATAAGTGAGCAATTTTACATTGTAGTTTAATGTGATTTATGAAAACAATGAAAACAATTTTTTTACAGAAATAAAAAGATGTTCTTAACTGAAAATGAATGTATGACAATAAATAGTGGTTTGAGTAAATGTTCTGCAACTATCATTTGCACACATGTGTTTATTAGAGAATTTAATTTAAAAATATTTTCTAACTACTAATTGAAATATTACAAAACTGGCTAACTCGGGAAAAGCAGCCAAATGAAAATATATAAATCCTTATTTAAAATGTTCCTCGAAGAATAAGAATATATTACATACTCCATACTGTTTCCTCAAAAATTGACTTTCATGTGAAGAAGATGGAAGCTGTACCACAGTGAAAAAAATAAGATCATATAAAAAGAGAAAGGGATACATCTGCAAACATAATTTCCTTATGTTCAATTCCAAAGGAGATCTCTTTTTCCACCCCTTCATGAACTATCTTAGGAACAGAGATCTGCCATGTAACACTGGCAGTAAATAAGTTAATCAGTCTTGTGACCTGCTCACAGTGTGACAGGGCTTGTTTGGCTCAAACCAGACAATCAATGATACCAGCTCTGCTTCCATAGATGACAAAGGGCACAACCTGGTGCATGTCCTTAATGGAATAAAGAAAAATCTCTATTTTTGGGGACACAAAGAAGTCATGGTTGCTACTCTAGTTATTCCACATGTTGTTACACACAAAATATTCCTAAATTTAATATCTGTTCTGAGGCTTCCTCAGAATTTTCCAGGGGTTTCTTTTCCTCCTAACAAGCCAGATCTCCTTTGTGGGAAACTGCTGCTAAAGGAGTTCCACTTGATGTCTTGAAAAACAGGACACCTGTGCAAAGAGCTAATCTTGGACTCCATCCCATGTCTGGGGGACTGAGGTCCAGTTCTACCTGTCAGTAGTGAGCAAGGTGGAAAATATGTTATCAGTGTCTGATAGGAGTCATATGCTAACAGCAAATGCTTGATGTTAACTATGAGAGCACTGTTACACACTGTGGGGCTGCAATCTGCAATATCACCTCAGGGTTTGCGTGACAAGGGGGAAATGGAAAGAGAATTGTCAGCACTGCAAAGAAAGTTACCAGAGAGGTGCTTTTGGCTCAGGCAAAACTCTCGCTCTTGCATAATTCATAGGCTATTTTCTTCCAGTCTGACAAACTTTAAGTAATGGCCTTTAGTTTTAAAGGAGTGTTTTTGTCCTCTGAAGAAGCACAGGGTTTATAAATGGAGGGAGAAAGTGTTGTAACATGTAGTTCTCTACTTCTGTTCAGAGTTAGTTATTTTCATATGAGAAGAATACTGGACAGAAGTCAATAAATAAAATTTTCTTTCACATACAATAATAGTCACTTCTGGAGGGATTAAGTGCCTGAGGTCCAAACTATATACAAATACTCCTTATTTTTCCCCCAGGAAGAAGCTTAAAATTCACATTATACAGCTGAGGGGATGCTGAGGTGGAGGTTTTATAGGCTTCAGACTTCACTTCCTTAAGGCTATGATTTTAGATTTAAGAATAATCACCAACACTAATAAATACATTCTGAATCCTGGAGAATCAAAAGTATCTCAGATGACTGTCCACGACAAAGGTGAAAAGGTTTATTCCTCTGGGAAGCCAGAGTAGGGCAATTAGAGTTCTGTATAACTTAGAGGAGATATAACTTATTTTCTTGCCGTATCCTAAATTGAACTCTTTTTCTTCAGAGGATGTTATAGTGTTGTGATATAGCCTTAATGCTTTTTCTTATTGAGCAGCAATGCAAGGAAGCCTTGATTCCTGCATGATGATTTCAACAGGAATGCAAACATGGGTACTGTGGTTATCATGAGACTGGCCTATATTTCAAAAAGAATAAAAGTTTGGAGGTGTGTTGTTTAATCTTTTTGACATGTTTCAGAAATACACAGTTGTTTTTCTGAAACAAAAATATAAAAATTTCATTACTGACCAGTAAATATTAACCTGCTCCAAGTGCTTCATGGAAAGATGATCCCACAATGTTAGCTATATCAAGATCATCTGCCATATATCAATTTTGTATCTTTTGTTTGGGTGAGTGACTTGATGCTAAAGAGGAAGACATTTTCTCAAATCAAACTTCTGTAAAATTCCAATTGTCATTTAACTACAGCAGTTATGGATATTTTGTTTCATAAATACTTTCCATTTCTTTTCAGTCATACAGCATTAACTTTTGCAGATATGGCCATTATTCTCACACATTTTTATTAAACTGTGTTTCATTTTGTTAGTTTTCTCAAACTTCTGATTCTCTTACAGCTTATTTCACTTGTTGCAGATACTGCTGATTATCTGAATCAGTATGTTTATATTTCCCTTCCTGATCAGAGCTGCTAGTTGATATGCAACTGATATTCAACTATTTATATTCAACTATTACTGCCAATAAAAGTAAGAATATAAACAACTGACAAAACTGGTCATTATATTTATCTGGAAGTGGAGGCTTCTTCACTGTGGGAAATGTCAAACACCCTGTGTGGAGTGTGACTGTAAGAGGTATCCTGAATCTGGGGAGAACCAATTCCCTGGTGCCCTTCAGAACACTTTTAGATCCCAGCCGTTGTTCCTTGGAGGGCCAAGCACCTCTCAGGCCCTGGGAAAGCATCACCAACACTGTAAGGACTTTCTAGACTATCATCTCTCTTGTGGAAATTGTTTTTTAGCAGCTTGTAACATCTAGCTGGTTAAGAATTAACAGTGAGAAGCCAGAATTACTGATTTGATTGCAAACTTTTATAAACATATTTTATAAACACTCATATTAGTTATCTGTGCATAGCCATTTGAGTGTCTATTATGCAATAATTACTGGAAAGAAAACCAGCATTCTCTATAAATGGAAGTTTCCAGGTAACAAGAAAAATACCTGTTTAAGTATTTAATGTGTTTTGAGTTTTGTTGTTTAATGAGTTCATGCCTTTTTAAAAAATAAATATTCATTAAAATCTTCTGGCAAGCCTTAGAAAATCTTAAATAAATGTAAATAGAAACAAACCCTCTATGCAATTCACACCTCCCAAGATTTTGTATACTTCACTTAGATTTCTGTGCACCCTGTAAAAGCAGGTAGCTGTAGGGTCTTCTGTAGATCATTTTAAATTGTGAACTTTTCAAAATACACTGCAACATTTCCTTACTGCTGGCTTGCAAAAGTCATTAATTAATTAGTTCATTCATTCATATATTATATGTACTTATAATAAATTTACATAGCCATAAAATGACAATAAAATAATAAAAACCTCCATTATTTTCCAATTATCAAAATAATTTTTTGCTAAGGATATGTATTTAAAAAAGGTTGAGTGCATGTGATTTTGGTATATTCTGCCTGAGGCTCTGGAAGTGTTTTTGGGACATTAATGCTGCCTCATAAGACTGCAACAGAGATAGCAAATTATTTTCCTAATTTTGTCACAGAGCAAACACTTCAAAAGTTATATCATCTATTAGATGACAGAACCATTGCATTATTTTTGATGAAAGATTTCTTAATCAGATTTTTTTTTTTTTAATTTTTTGTTTTCCCTTCACCTGGGAGGATGTAATTTTGACCACTCTTGGTACTCTAGGTTTGCACATAGCATGAATAGAGTTTCATGATTCTGTTTGATTCAATCTCCTCACTCATATTTATTTTAAAGAAATTTTACTGTCTATGTATAGAAATAGACATACTGGATTTTTTTAAAAGCAGAAATAGGAGTCCCTCATCACACAAGAGTTTTCAGAATGAAACAATTATGAGTTGACATGAGCTTTCTTTGTTACTCTTTGCAACAATGTTCTAAATAGCTTTCTTCTTTATTTGATGAAAAATATTCTATAAAACAGAATTACAATTTTATATTTTCTAGCTTTTAGCTGTAAGTGCAGGGGAAAGAAACCATAACCTTTGGCCTCTGACAAATCATGATAATTGACATTATTATAATGTCTAAGAACTTCAGGCATGTAACAGACCATTATCCTTGCAGACTACAACACTCACAGTTGACCCTTACCTTGATATTCCTAAATATACAATATTTAGGAATATATCTATACACTTAAGATGAGAGGCAACAGATTGTTATAGGCAGATGGAAAAATGCAAGGGAAAATGAGATGATGGCATTAAAAACAGCAGTATTCTTAAAGTAGTTATCTATTTGCCAAATTTCATCACAGCAAAGGAGAGTATTAGGGTGGATTTTGAAGGAGAATGTTAGCATAGTTTTGTGGAAGTTCTTTCTAGCAGCAAGGACACCACAAAAGAAAGCTGAAAATTCTTTCTTGATAACTTGCACCTTGTAACTGAAGCATCATCTGACAGAAGAAGAAAAGATCTGAAATAGGCCAAATATTAATTAGCCTATAAATCTAGATGGGGCCAGCTATCCACAGATGAGCATGGGGTATAAGACCTGCAGAAGAAATCAAAGAAAACAAGTAATAATATGGATTTAAAGGGCAGCACAAAAGGATCACATTCCAAATGAGAAATCAGAGAATCTTGTGTCCAGTGTCTCAAAACAGCAACTCCATATCAGTTCAGTCTCACCATTTCCCATATTTTAAATGTTTTAAATTTCCAGGCAGATGGAGACTTGCTTTGGCTCTTTCACCAGCCAGATGAAAATCTACTCTGGATTGAAAAGCAGAATATTTGAGCTTCTCACTCACAGTGCCACGTGTGCCTGTGTTTCTGGCTAACATAAGCTGACATCCAGGTAACCAATGCTGGAATCATTTAGAAGGGGGAGGAAGAGGTATTTTGCTTCTTCTAAAAAGACTTTCTAGACATGCCATAAAAGTCTTGACTATCTAATCTCCAGGTTACATTGTGCTTGGCATTTGACTTTGCTTGCAAAATAGTTGGCTAATACTATCAGCATTCCATCAAAAGCATGTATACTATCTCCCCCCTTTCAATGGCAGGTAATAAAAATGCAATTCTCACCACTTGTCAGAGGGGAAGGGTTTGACTTAGAGACAGAAAGATGGATCACTGCAGGTGAATCATTTCTACTTCATATCTGGTAGCAAGGAGCTTCCTTGACTCCCTATGGACTTAGTTTAGTATAAATATAGGAGGAACTATCTGCCAAAAGATAATTAGGGGTTTCCATAGGTGTATGTCCTGCTTCACAGCTGTAAAAGAATTTTGCTTTTCTTTTCACAACACTAATAAATACACCTTGCAACTGTTTCTCTCATTCTTTTTCACTGATTTCCTCAAGCTACTTAGTTTGACAAACTAGAAAATGTCATTTGGTATTTTTTGAGGTCCCTGTAAGGAGAATGGAAGAACATTTGGGCAACCTGAGAATATTCCCAAGTGAAAGACCACGCTTGTGTTGGAAGCAGAACAGAAGTTTCCTTGAGTCCTAAGCAGTGTGCTGCAAGAGCAGGTGTTGCCATGAAGCCACCTACAAGGGAATACCAGGTTGGATGAGGATGTAGAGGCTTATGGAGAGAGGATGAGATGAGTAAGTGCAGAGTTGTAAAGGAAGCAACCACATTAAGATGATGCACAAGTAATTAGACTGCTTAGAATGTTTACTTGTTCTGTTCTTTAAAAAAAACCAACAAAACAAGCAAACTCTATGGAGCAACATAAATTTCAGATTTAAACATATATGCACACAGAAACACACAAAGTCAGCAAGTGAGGATGCAGAGTTCATAAAGGTACAGAGTTTTCACAATATTTGTTGGCTGACTGATATATCCAAATGTGTGATAAAGATGCCTGGTCAGCAGCACAAAGTTTATGTGTGCAGTTTTTCAAATATTGAGTACATAATTTAATTTAATTACCAAGTACATATTTGCTAGAAATATCAATAGGATTGACTAACAGCAGAAAACATGAAACAAAGTTTGAAGAAATGTATAATTTATGATCATCACTGCCACTGAAATCCTTATTTACATTGGCATTTTTCATTTTACTTAAACGATTTCTAATATAAAGCAAAGGATATATATGGGTAATAGTAAACCTTCAGGAGACTGCTAATATTTAAAAGGCCTCACCAACCAAAATGTTTAACTAACTTCCAGTTTGATTGCTTTTAACGGAAACACTGTTAGATGTCATTGAATACAAAAGCATAATCCATTAACCCACACTAGGGTACTCTGACAAATTCAGAGAATATAAAAATTGTCCATGTATCTTAAAACTGTGGAATTGTTATTGTACTCCAGAGGATCATGGATGCTAAGAAATGCTTTCTTGTTTTTGTTGGTTTGTTTTTTGTGGGGTTTTTTGGGTGGTGGTTTGTTGTTGTTGTTTGTTTGTTTGTTTGTTTTTCTTTATTGGAACTTTTAGTCATAAAGCTTTTACAGAATTGAAGATTTTACAGTTTTAGTTCTGAACATTTCACTTCTGAAAGGAAAAGCATATGCTTTGTTACTGTCTTGTTCTTTGGACACTATACCTGGAATCCCTGCATTCTTCTTTAAAGTGGCAAATTTGAATATATAAGAGCCTGTTGGAGTCTATTACTACCTTGCTCTGCAAATTCAAGTGCTGTAAACATGAGCTTGGGTTGTGCCTGTTTCATGGTGGGAACAGATTCTTATGTTTGGAGTGCTTAAGCAAATTGCATATGCCATCTTGCATCAATACTAACAGGAAAAATGTATGAAAGGTATAAGTTGAAGTTTGAAGTTGAAGATGCAGAAATCAAATGTGTTCAAAGGTGCAATTTATGTGAACAGCTTGGTTTTTATACTAAAATGAGAGTTTGTCAACCACTCCAATGGACTTCTTATAAGAAAGGTGGATAAATTTAAGCTTTAATCTCTATTCCTTCACACTGGACTTCTTTCATTTCCTTTTCTAGCATTTCAAAGCTGACATTGGTAAAAGATGTTTTGCTGGATTCTTACACATGCCTCATTTCCCATCCCTGTGCTCCTTATCTTCCTTTCACAGTATGAGGCCAGTGTGAGCCCTTTTAAGAGAAGTGAATTTACCTTGTGTTAGTCCCTTTTGCTATTAAGGTATGGCAAACCTTGCTCTAAGCCTTTCTTTTGGGCAGCTACAGTCCACTGTAACAGTGTGCTGGTCTCTTTACACTGTCTGCCACGCTTTTTTTCTTAAACACAGACTTCCAGACTCTGACACCCAGGGCCAAATTTCAGTCCATGCTTTCCTAGTGCGAGGTTTCCTAGGTTTCCTTTCCCATTGGCACGTTGCTTAACTGTTCCTTCAGGAGGCCAGTTGAAGGAGGAAGCATGGTGTCTGCCCAGCCTTTTTGGCAAATGTAGCCCATATCTGTGAGTTCTGTGCAGAAGTGATAAATTCAGGTTATACTTCATTCTGCATCACCATGTGGCTTTTCCAGACTGGATGGGTATCCTGGTAAGGAGTAGTTCTTCAGATTATTAATATGAGATAAATAGATCTGCAATTTAAGGGCAAATTACTTAAATAAGCAGGGGAGAGAAACAGGTATTTTCAGAGACAGATGGAGAGTAAGAAATTATTCAAAATGCTCTGTGCTGCCTCTGGAAAGGTTTTGACTCACAAAGGAGAGAACGCACCTTAAAGGAGGAGCTGCACAAAGGAGGCATGAAGAGATATCCAAAGCTTCTGAGCTTTGAAGAAACAGCCCACAGCATGTCCATTGGTAAGAGGGGTGGGTGAAAAGCTCATGAGCAAAGCATTGGGAGAAAGAGCTTTGAGTTTTTCTCACTGACCAAGAATAAACAAAAATAAATTTGCCATCTTCCATGAGGGCCAGACACTAACCTGAGACATTAATCTGTATGTCGTTAAAAGAAGGGAGGCAGACATCACAGTCTGCTGTGCTAATGTTTCTGGCTTTTTTTTCTGAACTGTGGAAAAAGACACAATTCTCCTTGCAGTGAGAGCTTGGAATTCCATAAAACTCATTAAAAAAATGCTTGAGCTTTTTTTTTGAGCTTGTGCTTGAGCATTAACCATGAATAATCATATAAATGCTGAACAACAATGGAGTTTGACCTCAACTTTGAAAAATAAATAAAAGCTTTAAAGTACATTATTTATGAGATGTCAAGATACTGCATATTCTCAGAGGTAAAACTATGTTATTATCTTGTCAGTGTAAGTGAAGAATAAATACCTCCATTGATTAATGAAATTTATAAACCAAAATCCCATGAAAAGAAAATTTCAGACCCTAATTGACATAATGAAATATGAAAGCTAAAACAGTGTTATCAGAGTAACAAGCAGAGATTTTTCTTTTCTCATCCTGTGTTGTGTGGCAGTGCAACACCACTTAGACACACATCAGTGCCAGGAAGATCATGGAGCAGCTCATCTTGAGTGCCATCACATGGCATATGCAGGACCAGGAGATGTGTAGCACTTGGGGACGTGTTTTAATTGTGGATTTGGCAATCCTGGGGTAACGGTTGAACTCAGTGACCTTGAAGGGAGTTTTTCCATCCTAAATGATTCCATAATTCTAAGGAATCTGGCCTAGAGCTGAGAAAAGAACAACCAAACAAGGAACTGTTTTGTTTCAAACTTGTTCTCTTTATGTCTCTTCAAGTTTCATGATTTGTTTCCAGAAGACAAGCCATGATTATTCTTCCTCTTTGAGAGTAAACATCTAATTTCTTGATAGTATAACAAATATACTCTCATAAAATCTATTTCAGTTTTTCCAGATTTTAATACTACAGTTTATCAACCCTTCCCAACCCCCTTGCATGAAACAGAGAAAGGGTGATCCAAACCCTTTTTGTTCTTTTAAGAGGAAAATGTCTTAAGCATTCCCAGATATTCAGGTAGACCTATTCATTGATCTCATGTTTCCTGAAATGCAGAGGCAGCACAGTACAAAGATTCAAGCAGATATTGATCTTGTTTCATTGCTACCCAGCTCCAATAACTCTGGACCAGAATAAAAACAGGGATGATTTTAACAGACACTTTCATTTATAACTTTCACCTCTCAGTTCAACAGGAGGATATTCATATGAAGCCAAAATGTGTGCATTGAAATCCACAGCACTGTGTGCAGAACAGTGGATTTGTACCTATAAATTGTTTTAAGCTTTGCTGCCTGAAGAGATTGTCATCTGCTGAGTGATTCCTCTAGTCTACAGCTCTACTACTGAGAGGGAACACACCAATTGTCCTGGGATGTTTGTTTGGATACATGGTAAAAGGTTTCTTTTTATCAGTGAAGATACAGTCACAAATACTAGAAAGACTACAGCTACAATGTGAACACAGGTACATGTGTTTCAAAGATTACCTTGTCTATTACTGATTATGCGGAAAGATTTATATGTAATTAATAGATCACATAATCTGCTCAGGTTTTCATGTCTGCCTGCACTTGAATTACATTTGTAATTAGCACATTTTCTGCTAGTTTCATTGATAAAATTATTATATTAATAATGCAATAACGGTATAACCTTTCACTCAACTTGTCTGAACTTTGAAAATCCTGTTCCTATTAGCCAATCTCAAAAACAGGGGAAAATAAGCCAGTGTATTGATGCAATTGGCCACAAAAGGTGGTCACATAAAAGCATTTTGCCTATGTCTATACCTTGGACAACTGAAACTTATCCTTTCTATTAATGCTATTCAGGTAATATCACTGTGCCTATCTCATGGTTGCATGTCTATGTAAATAACAATAAATCAAATAAATATGATCTTTCAAAAAGTTCAAAGAAACCACTTTCAATTATTCTATATTTTCTTATAATACTTCTATTCTTTCTATATTTCTATATATAAATTTCTATATTTCAATATAGACTTTGGTATTGTCATCTTAGCTGTCAAATCTAGTGACTCAAGCAGGGAAAGGTTAATCAAGAATAAATTCTAACTTCATAGATTTTATACTAATTTTTCAGTGATCTCCACACATTAAGGGCATGGGAAGAACTTACAAGAAAAGAAGACCCCCCCTCAGGAAAATAAACCTAACATAGCAAACGTATCTGAGAGCTGCACTTTGAATTCATGCTTGTGATATGTGTTATTACATCTGCTCAGGCAGCAGTGAAAGTCTAATTTATCTTTAATCGTAATTATACAGAGGAAGTAGAAAATTTAACCTGTTTGGCCAATGGTGGGTTTCTGTCAGCTTTAGGTAGGTTCTGTTTTTAATGGCCTTGTTGTTGTTTATTTAATCTGTTCTATTATTTCTATTGAAGAATTAACTCACTGACCCATGAATAACTTTGACATATTCTTTTCTTCCCTTTGACTTTTAGTTGCACTGATATGACTAGCAAATACATAAGGATTGTGTGCATATAGGAGCCTTCTTTGCTGTTGTAAAAGATTCTTCAACACACAGAAATTGGAAACAAGCAGTTACTCAGAAGAATCTGCATTTTCTTGTTACTCACTTAAACAGTGTATTTTGTGACATCTTTTATTTGAAGTAAAACTTGTTGCTAAAATCTTATCCTGTTTTTTTTTTTAAACCAGGTTGAAAATCAAATGGACTTTCAAAAGTACAAAGTACTTGATATTGGTTAAATGATGGGTGTTTTGTTGTTGTTTACATTTTAAAATTCATATTTTATAGAATGTAATGAAATTAAATCACGCTCATATAAAGTAATGGTCACAATGCATTGGATATCTATTTCATTGATCTTCAAACCTAGATCTGGGTCTGTAGTGAATTTCGAAAAATGTAACTACAGTGGAAAAATGTGGAACACAGTTGCTCATAATTCAAAGTCAATAATTAAATAACTCCTTTAGAAGTTCTATGGGATTTTCTTCTAGCCATCACTTTGTTTCTTACTTATAAATACAATAATTTTACCTCTGTGAATGTTCACAGAATAACTTGGCAGCACCTGTCAAGTATCAGCCAGTACTGCAACTGTAAGTGAATTATGAGTGAATTGTGAGTGAATTGTGAATGAATTGTGAGTGAACTGTGAGCCAACACATACACACAGGAGCCATCCTTGTACTGCTGCTCAAAGACAAGCTATTAAAGCATAGGCAAGAGGCACACAAGAAAGTTATGCAAATGGGAACACAGAGAACCTGTTTTGAAATGGGTTCTTTTTTCAACTTTTTACAATAACAACTGCAAAAACATGACATATCTTCTAAACCTAATCCATGTCAGTAAGCAGCAATATAAAGATGCGATTTAAATATTTACCTCTTTTTAAGAAATGTGTTAGGTAAAATAAAAAAAACCAAAAACCAGGCATCTCCTAGCCTAAAAAATGCTGAAAATTAATTGCCTTGGTGTATCTCAGCATACAGATAAACAAAAAGGCAAATAATAAGAGGATAGTTAACCACACTCACAAATGGGACTCGTTTTATAACAGGTTAGTACTGGTTTCAAGGACATGACAGAACTTCAGAAAAGAATCCCATCTGAGTTTAATTTGAAGCCACTGGAAGTTAGTCTAGAAGCAGAAAATTAAAAATTATAATGATCTTCTTTTTTACTTGAGGGTGGTGTTGTTGAGGGGTGTATTTTACCTCTTCATAACAGACCACATCAGAAAAAGAACCCAAATATTCAGTAGGTCAGTGAGAAACCTGAAACCTGACTGTTCCCTTATAGAAAATAAATATTCAAGTGTATATATATATATATATTTTTTTTTTTTCATTCAGGAATTAGTATGTTCAAAAATACACAGCTCTCTGTTTTGTCAACCTGCTAATACTTTTAATTTATCTTTGGATTTTCTTTGAGCAATCCCAAGTAGGAAAAGTTCATAACAGTCACTGCCAACAGGTAGATGAAGGTGTTCCTACCCAGGCTTGGTGCTGGCTCTCATCCCATTTGACATCTAACATCACAGTGGTATCACTTGGCATTTCTGTTCCCTGCTCATCCCATGAATGCACAGGCCAGTAATTGCAATGCCTTTTCAGAGACCAAGTGCTATGGATTACTGAGGATACAGTCCCTGGAAGCACCTCTGTGAATTTTTCACAAGATAAGGCTGAGCACCATGCCTCTCCACTGGGCTAGCTGAGGAGATTTGATTTTGCCTCCTGGCCCTGAAAAATGCATGGCTGTTAGACAGATTTCCCAAGACAGACTCCTTAAAAGCAGCTTTTCTTGAGATGGAATTCAGGACTCTAGGGGAAAATAAAGTCAAAGTGTAACTGAGAAATGTGAGACCTGCTTTTTGGAATTTTGGTGAGTTGTCTGTAAATCACAAAGTTCTAGTTTTCCGACAGAGTTGTCCAGTGTCAAGTGCAAGAGCCTCTAAATCTGGGCTTTAGTGCAGGCTGGACAGTACAGGGTAGAGCCCAACCTGTGCAAAAGCCTCAGCAACCACTAGATCATTAGTAAGTCCTTTTTTAGTGTTTTTGGTGAGTCTGAGGTGCACACATACACTCACTAAGGCACAAGCACGTGTGTGTATTTTAGGTGTGCTCAGAGTAGTGGTAGAATGTTACCAATGAGATGTTCCATGTCTTGCATGCCCACCCAAACACCCACCCACCAACACTGATGCTTCAACATTATTTATTATCAAACTTCCTGCGCAAAGGACTAAAGTAGGTCAGGAAATGATTGTGTGACCAAGACCATGGCTGTCTCATATCTTTAATGTCCTTAAAGGCAGAAGATTATTCAGAGGTAAAATTCTGTCATAACCTATGACAGCACTGGGTTTCTCTCCTTTCCTTCTCTTTGTTCATTTTATTGTATTCTATCCAAACCATCTAAGGCCCCAGAATTTGTGTTGCAGATGAGCAGCTTAATTGCAGCAATAGAGAAGGAACAAATCTAGCTTTTGTGATCCCAGCTCCTGGTAGAGTGGGAAAAAAGGATTATTAGTCTAGATATAGGGGAATTGAAGAGGCACAGGACAAGGCCAGCCTGCAAGTAGAGCATGAGATGCAAGATGGTTGGGTCACAAAAGTGCTTCAGCAATGACCACATCTGGAATGTTTCAGCTAATGCAAATTTAAAATCGCTGTGCTACCACCCTGTTGATAGATTGCTTGTCACTAGTTTAACAGCTTTCTGAGACAAACTATAAAACAAATAATAAAAGAACAGCTTCAGAAACAGCCATATAGGCAAAGAAAGCAATAGGAGTGGAAATAGGATAAGAAATCTTTTGAGGATGATGAAAAAACACACTGTGAACAATATCATGAAAGCATCCACTCCTCACTGCTACTGAGCAGCTCATATACACAGCAAACTTTTCACAGATGGCAGTACTTACCCATCTGACACAAATATTAAGAGATGAAAAGGAGGTGGGGCAAAAACATTAAATACTTTTGAAATAAAAATGGACCACAGTGTAATTGTAGGTTCTGATAATACACAGTATGAAATTGTTGAATACTTTGAAAGCATAGCTCCTCTACAAAAATTGAAATACAGTATTAGAGTAACTAACTACTGAATTATGATTTGTTGACCCTTTTAGAGTGACAGACAGTTCCTGTAGCTTTTATTCATGAATGGCCATGTTGGACTTCTCTTCCCCAGGACACTCTAAGAGACAACACTACAGACAGATCATCTGGCCCTTTACAAAGCAGGTGGATGTATTTGCTGTTAAAAGAGAAACTTTAGCATGAGTTTCAGTGAGAGTACCAGCAGGCAGACTCTCCTGGTTAGAGCTGGAATGTCTTAACAAAATGCCTCCATTACCCCCATGTGCACAGACAGAGGTGTTACCATCCTGCCTGTGGTGATTGAAATGAGGGGACACGACAGAGGGCCAGCCCCATTTACCCATGGGGATGGCAACCTGAGATATGCAAGAGCAACAAGCAGATTAAGGTAAGCCTACAAGGAATTCTTTTCTCTGTGTTTTCTGTTTAGTTTCTTTTACTCTTTCATCACGAATTAGGTACAGTTCTGATGAAAATATTTCCATTAAACAGCCTAAAAGTATTTATGGGTTTAAAGAAAATCCTTGCACACATATCACATGGAACTGGTGCTTCAAAACAAACTGTTTTGTTTAGGTTATGAAGAGAAAATTTTGCAAAAAGATGGAAGACCTTAAGGTTTTGTTTAACATTAAAGCCTAGAGTCTCATATAAAGGAGTTACCTCTGTTGCACAAGTAGGTGCAAAGAAGTCATTTATATCCCCACAATTCAGGACATAGAAATTAGAAAATCCCTAAGCTTTTCTTATATAAGGGAAGGAATTTTGTCAATGCATCTGGGAAAGCAATATTTCAAATGCTGGGGACAAAAGTAATTTATTTTTCCATGGGGAGGCAGGATGCCCACAGCATCTCTAATGTTTTTCCATGCTGAATGACCAATAGAGCTTCATGTCCCAAGTTTTCCCAGTGCCAATATAAGTGAGCTTTCTATCTTCCTTTGACTCAGATTTTTATTCTGCCTGAAGAACACATCTTTCACATACTGTCAGTCAATAGAAAGTTGTTGTCCTCCCTGCCTTTTTTTTTGGTCCTTAGATCATATTTTAAGTACCCATTCCTCATCCTATGAAAATAATGAAATATCACTGAAAATATAGAATATGATAGAATACAGACAAACTGTATGATGGTTGTTATACCTATAGACATGCACAAGAAGCCATAAAAGCTGCATGTTAAAAATTAAAATAATTTATGAATATTTAATTAAAGCTTATTTTCTAACTGCATTTTTAAATAACTTTTTCCTGTTGGAGGACATTTCCCAATAAGACACCACACTGAAATAACTGAGGATTCCTGCTGTGCTTTTGCACTATACTACTCTGATTTTAGCTCTTTATCCCTGTAAAGGTGCTTTCCTGACAACTCAGCGATAAATGGAAAAGAGGTGAGTTGTTAAATATTCAGCTTTCATGTCTGGCATCCTCTTGACAGAGATCTGTAAGAGACACACATATGCAAAAATCCTTTGAAATGTTGCGTTTATTAAATGATTTTCTAAACCTTTTCAGAAATTAAAAATGGAAAAAAAGCTCCAGTGGTTTTATATACTGTAAAAATGTCAGAAAAGCTAAGAACCAATTATTATGTATTCATTTCTGTTTGAAGCAGGAAGAGTGTTAGCAGTAAATATAATATTCTCAACACTAATTCCCATAGCTTTTAATGAAAAAATATTTCCCATTTTTCAAACCTTGCAGGCATAAAAGGAAACAACAACTTAACTGTGATTTTCTTATTTCCTCCTCTTTTAAGATATGTATTTGATTTTAAAAATATGACTTTATCATGGTTGTCCTAGTCTAGACACTTAGACATAAGCAGCATCCATGTTTCTCATTTTGACATATCTTTGACATTGTGCCTCACAGGTGCATTGCTGCAACCAAACTTCAAGCTGTAGGGCACTTTTTCATCAGCATTTTTCAAAATGTTACAGGGACAGTGAAGAAGATCCTCCTAACTAATGACACCACTAACCTAAAAGAGACAGCTTTGTGCAAGGAAATTATTAGTTACTGGTAACTCTGAAATGGCTCTTCCTGCTCTTTTCTGACAAGTGCACAGTGAAAGTGGAAGTGGGGCCAGGTAGGGAAAGTCACTAGACTACAATAGACCATCAGGTTCCCTGTGGGAGTGTCCACAGCTCCTGATCCTGGCCCATCTTGAGAGGTGACAGTAATTCCTTTTCTCCAACTAACCCAAGCCTCTGCCTCTCTGTGAGGACTGTAAAATGAATGTTGGTGGCTTACAGTTAGACCCCATGTAAAAGCTTTGCTTGGTGAGTTAATGAGTGGAATTCACACAAATTACTCCTGGGGAAGAAAAAATGATACGTTTCTCAGCTGTTCCAATCAACTGAACCAAAACCTTAATGAAGAATTAGCTCCTGAAAGTTCCAGGACTTAGGTTATCAAAGCTTTGTCAACATGACAAATTGCCTGACAAAATCTCTCTTTATCCAAGAACTGTTTGTGCCTATTAGTGAGTGAATGAATATGTGTAAAGGGGTGGGAGTGGACACTGAAATGTCAGGAACAGACTCTCTACCTGATAGTAATTTCAAAACTACTTCTGATCTCTAAATGCATTCCTGTTCTGCTTGGATTTGATGATTACACAGATTTTGCTAGCAAGCACAGAAAAAAATGTGAGCAACAGAGAGAATTTGGCACAGACTCTCACAGACAAATACAAAAACAAATGCAATTTCCCATCATCAACATGGTCCAGAAAGGTACAGAGAAACAAGAAGGAAAGCACACTCTTGTCAAAGCTAGTGCAGAGCTCTCCCAGGCAGGATCTATGTCATCCTCCAGTGCTGATTTTAGTCATGAGCAGTCATTCTCAATATCTTACGTGACAGTAATAAGCTTAAAACTGAAAAACAATAGTTAAGATAAATGGATATAGAAATGCTAGAGCTTCAAAGGCCAAGTGAAGGGTGCCCTATCAATCATTCTCAAAAGACACAGCACTTGCTGACCACCTTTTTTCTTTGTCTTATCTATTTTTTTGTTTGTTTTTCTCCTATTTTCTTATATCTGCGTCCTATTTTCTGATACTTACTAATTGAAATCTGCTTCTTTGTATGAGGACTCAACAGAAACATAATTGGATAAGTGTATACCTATCATGGTCTAATATAATTCACACATTAATATATTTCCTGCAACAGAATTTATTTATATTTCTTTCAGTCTTCATCTAAGAAACAGAAGAAATCAGTATTAGCTTTGCAGGCTGACATTAGCCTAATTAGAATGTTATTAAGGAATCTCTCAATATCTGTTGCAAGCCTGGCTTCATGAACAAAACAGATTCTTTCTACCCTTTTGTTACAGCCATAACCCAACCACACAAGATCCATCCTCCTTCCTTTCTGCATTTAGCTGCTCCTTGTGGCATGGTACAGTACCCCAAAGAGAGATCCTGTGGATTTCCCTTTTCTCTGCCACAGCACGGGCACCATGTGTTGTCCTAATGATATCCTCTGTAATGGGCTGAAGTGACTGTGCAGCACCCCGTGATTCCCTCCTCCCTTTCTGCTGTTTGCCAGCATTCACTTGTTTTAACTCAACCCCTGCAGAGATTTTGTGGGCTTCCTGCATTCCAACTGCCTGAACCCTGAACTTCTGGTTTTGAACAGACTGGATTTTTCATTTTGTTGGAGGCTCTCACTTTATGCCCGTTACACCAACACCTAATGTATTTCTTATTTCTTGCACTAATTATCACCTGTATTTTTCAGCTTTCTCAGAGCCAGTTGTCTAACTAGAGGTCTTTCAAGGACACTTCAAATTCCTCTGAAGATATTTCTAAAGTTTAGGTTGCTCACTGAAATTTGACCAGAACACCAGACATGCCATATTGGACGATTTCTAAATATCACAATTATCATTAAAAATCCTTAGTATGCATTTTAGTACCAGTCATATCAGACTGATTACTTATAATCTAATTCCTTCCAGAAGCAAGGTAGTGTTCTCTGTGCTGCTAAAACATGAGGAGGCTTTGGCCTGCAAATAATGAGATCATTTGGGATCACTGTGGAGCAGAGTACTAATAAATACTGCTTTAAAATCTGTAATCTCTACACAGAGATTACAGATTCTACTGCACATTTGCATGTGAAAGGTTTTCTCTATTTTATTTCCTATTAAAATTGGCAGCGTGGATGAACCCAAACACACGGTCTGATTCTTTGAAAAGATGCTGAAATACCAAATGAAAGCTATGATAAGCAGCATAAATTTGGATTTTAGTGCAAGGACTCATTCTGAGATTACACCATAACCTGAGAGAGTTTTCAGTATCCAGAGATGCCAATCAAATGAGCACTACAAAGGCTCACTGGTAGCTTCCATCTTTGTGAAGTCCTGTGGGATGCCTGGCAGTTGTAAAATGTCTTCTAATAGGAAGGGCATTGACTAGATTGTATAGAACTTTTAATTTGTCCAGTTTAATTTTTTGTGACACTTTTATCCTATGGAATAAGTTTGCTCTTCTTTGCCTTTCTTTCATTTCTTGTCTGGGAAGATAGTGGTAAGGGAATGAGGAGGAAGGCAATGTCCTTTACAATGGTTTAGACCTATATAGGGTTCATGGTGCGCACTGAAGAATGAGGAACTAAGGAACAGTAACTGTAATCTAAATCTCTTTCAAAGGAAAGAGCAAAACAATTATTGCTGTTGTGGTAGCAGCTGCAATGACCAGGTATGAATAGTTGGGCATGGCTCTACAGAGTCTGTACGTAGTGGAATAGAAGTATTTCCTCAAGAAATTTGCAGTCTTTGTGGTGAGCAAACATATGGAAATTCATATGGAGACTGTGAATCAAGCAAGTTTTAATAATTTCAGTCACATTTCATCCTGTCTGGCCATCATCAATAGATATATTTAATTAATAAGTGTTCTGAAAGAGAATGACACCTGTCTTAGCTATATCTGCAATGTATGAAATGCACCAGTGAGTGCTAGAGGATTCTTGATGTTCAGAGGTACATGCTTGATGTTCAGAGGTTTTGAATTACTGATGAGTTAAGGTAAGGATGTGGGAGGATGAAGATATTTCTGATATAATGACTTGCTTTTGTTCAATGACTGTCACTTTTATGGAGGATACTGGGGAAGAAGAAATCTCTTCTACTCTCAGGGTATTTGGGTGAAACTTCAGCAGGAGAGGAAGTCCCTTTCATTACAAGAACTACCACTTGTGAAGACTTGGCTGCTCCATAAAATGCTCTTTCACAGAAATCTTTCTTGCTTTACTGATACAAGAAGTGTCTGTCCCACCTCTGCTAGCAGTATAACCAAAAACTAATTGGAAACTGAATCCTTTAAAATGCCTCTCAGATAGAAAAGTGGAGAACAGTCCATTGCTTGCAGGTATTATAGCTCTGCAAAAGGTGCAGTGTTTGAATTCCAGGTAATCCTTTGCATTAGTTACATTAGAATAACTCAAGGATAATAACAGTTAAAGAAGGCAGAATCCAGACTAGAAAGTCATAATTATTCATTAAACGAGACAAATATTTATGATAAGGGTGGTTGAGACTGTCTAAATACAGAAAGCTAGCTATGTTTGAAGAGAAAAATTAAAAAACAGAATTGGAATCCGTAAAAAATTTGATGGCTATGCCCTTTATGGGAAGGAAATAGATGATAGCAGCATTGTGTATAAAAGTCTCTGTCTCCAGCAGGCAAGGAAGGTTTCTATAGGGGAAAATGTACAGCCCTCTAGACTGAGAAGGAGAGAAGGTACATTTTACATACAGTTGGCATAAAATATTTAGAGTGCTTTTCAAGTCTTTAAATAATCATTTCTATTTTTTTTCCAATACAGAATTATTTCAATTGTCCTCAGGCTTCTGAAACACTTATATCCATAAAGAGATAGAGATACACAATCTTGAATCTCATCTTATGTAGTGGAAAGAGTTTGAATTGCAAAGACAACTGCAGATGATTGACTTTGGAGAATCAGAAAAAGTTTAAGACTGGAGAAACTCTTATAATACATTTCAATATCATGCTTCTGAAATAAGATTTATCATTACTTACATATGCCAGGCTTCTACCTCATTACATTTTTAACTTAGGACTCCGAGCAATTTGTTTTTAAAAGTGAAATTAAAAAAAAAATCTATAATTTAAACATTACTGATAGTATTTTCTACTTAAATCAAAATTAATGTATAGATTCTGACAGTCACTTTTTCCCAGGATTAGTCATTAAAGGAAAAAGTCCTAACATTAACACAAGTTATTTCCTTTAACTACACATTAGAGATTTTCTCTCATGCTTATCATCTTATTTTTTTAAGGAGGCATCACAGATCTTTACAAGTCTTGACCTTTGTTAATCATTTACTGATTCTTTTTATTTTTTCCTTCTCCAATCTTTGCTTGGAGCAAAATAAATATTTTTAGATGAATGTATTAAGTAGACAGAACTCAGAAGCATGAGGAGGGATGAAACCTATTAAAAAAAATGTCTTTTTGGTGTCCTTCCTCTGTTTAAATTTAAACACAAAATTTAACAATTTTTAAAAAAAATATTTTTTCTTATCTATTAGAAAACACTCTACTGGTAAAACCCAAGTTCTCCTTGTCTTTTAAAACACATTTATGGCTTACTTTACATAAGGACAGTGATGCAGGAGGTGGATTTTCATCTCTACACCTAAACTTCAGCAATGATTTACCTTCCATTTACCATGCACTGAACACATGTCTCAGGAAATATTGCTGGGGTCAAGTACTGAGACTCATCTCATCAACATGTCACTCACACTTGATAACCAAATTAAGTGTCTTTGAAGTAACCAACAATTATACAAGCACCAGCTTCCCTCTTTAGACATCTCAAACTACTGAAATCCTCATTTTTATCTGTGGGTTTCTTGTAAATTGCTGCTGGCAGTTCAACGCTTTGTATCTCCTCAGCCATTAGGTTAATTCAAAATGAATCATACTGAATTTAGGACACAAACGGTCATGAATTACACTTTATGCCTTGGGATATTATGACAGCTCAGAGGAGCTGGGCCACACCCACCTTTGTTCACAGATTGCCACAAAGCAAAACCAGAGATGGGGCAGGGGTTCTGCAGAGTGGTGGGCAAAGGATCGGGCAGTGACATCATCTTGCCATAACAAAGATAACACTCCTAAATGACAGGCAAACTTCAACTGGGGGGATGCTCAAACTCAGAGAGATGCTGACTTGGCACAGTCTTCTCTTTTGGTCTGCTTCAGGCTGGAACTCTTATTTTCTAATTACATGAAGAGGGAGTTGAGAAAAAGGATGTGTGTAAAGACTCCCTGAATGCAGTGAGGGTGGGGCTTTGGCAGTTTGGCATGAGCAGTGAGGACACAGCAGCTCAATTTTCCTACAGAAAATCTGGTTTCCAGTGGCAGGGGAAAATGGAAGAATTTCAAATCAAAAGTGATTTACTCTTAAAATTATTAATTTGGAACCATTTTCACTGATAATTACTAACTAATAATGTCAGAAAAAAAGCAAAAATAAGATATCCCTCAATCCTATCATTTACCATACCTTTTTGAGGTATTGTACAGATAAGGTTGAGTCAACAGCCTTATTGATCAGGTTGTATTAAAATCAGTGCATTTCAGTGAAACTAAGCACTGTTTCAAATGCAGAAACAATTTTATTTTTTCTCATGCCACTAAGAGGAACAACTAAAAAATGCCTGAAAATGTTCTGACATGACAGCATTAAAAGACTGAAAATGTACCAAGGAAAATATCATCTTCCAAAATTAAAATTGTCTTTCAATTTTTCTGACCTGTGGAAGTATGACCATCAAAAATTATTTGCTATGTTGTTCTCAGTATCACTCATCTATCATGTGCACTTCTGCTGAAAAACAAGAACCATCATACAATGTGCTTGTTACTCATATTGATGAGGAAAAAGGGGATGGAGCAAGAACAATGGATAAACAAAGTTAACATCTAATTAAAGAGTTGATATGAGTAATACCCTTTTTCCTTTTATCACAGTTCAATGTCTGCTTTGCTCTCAAGCTTCTTTAACTGGATATTAGATAGTCAATTAAGAAGAAGTGTGATTCAATATAGCTTTAAATAATATCAAAATAATGATATCCTTGTCATGGTCATGGTAAATCATTAACACATCTCAATTAATGCAAGTACATTTCAATGAATTTAGCAGTCAAAAATGCAAACACATTAGAAGACCTGGGCTATAAATTTCTATGATATACCACACCTTTTCCTCTTATAAAATTCTTCTTTTTAAATGGCTCAATGTAAAATGTTTCTGAAAGTTGTATTTTAATATATTTTAGGAATTTGGCATTCTTTCACCTGTTATGTAGTGGTATCATGAAAGAAGACATTCACACACTCCAAGTTCAGGTACGTCATCCCAGATGTCTGAAAAAATAGTCTAAAATTCTATACATGGAATGGAACAAGTAGTCAGTTTGCCAAAGTCCAAGCAAAGCCACTTTGAGGGGAAGATGCAGGCAGCTGCAAAGCAGTTCCACTGTGGTGTGGTATGATTTTTGTCATACAGGTGCCTCTTGATCTATATTGACATTTTTTGGGAACTTACTGTGACTAAGTGTGCACTTAGAGTGATGTTTCATAATCAGTTTGAGCCAAAACACCTTCTCCCACCTTTCGTCCCTGGCTATAATTCCCACTCTGGGCAGGTATTGGCATGAGGGTTTGCTGCATTCATGTCACCATCAGCATAGAAAGTCATCCAGCTTAAATTGGTTCTCTTTCCTTTAAATTGCTTTTCAGCCCAGCAAGCAAGAGTCTGAAGGTGGATGATATACGAGGAGTGTGACAGAGGCAGGTGTCAGAGGAGCACAGCTTTACACCTCTTTAAAGCAATCATGAAACATCACACCATTAATGGCTAGCATAGCTGCCAGGTGAAACTGTGTGTCCTCTCAAGAGGCTCTACTGACTAATTCAGGAGCCTATTTGAGCCAGAGGTCTCAACTGAAAAAAGTGAACACTCTTCACAATATATAAACAGCAGGAACACAAAGGTACTGACAGCAACAGAAGTCTCAGGGTATTCGTTTCCCAAGATTCAGGTTGTTGAGAGTTTTTTGCTTTCTAAACGAGCCTGAGCCATTTTAATGGGTTTTGTGCATCTTACACTAAAAGGGAGTCTATGTTAGGGGTTTTTGATAATTTTCTTTCAAGATGACTGTGTCAGAATAATTTTAAACAGAAAACAACAAGACCTATGGGTTTCATGTCTAGAAACTGCAGAAAACAGTAGCAAAATTTCCCTCCTCCCCAGGCTTCTTTCTGCTGTACAAATGGGAGCCTGTATAGTCACTTCCCTCTTGAACTGCGGGCTCAGTCTGCCCTGAGAAACCACACTCCATTTTCTACCTGCATTTTCCTCCTTACCTCAGGGCAGACTGATATGAGGAACTCCCCAAATAAAACAACTCTGAAAAAAGATGTGAGTATTCATAAAACTAAAATGCAGACAGTGAATTGTAATGGGTATCAACACTCTCAGAAAAGTCTTTCAAATACACTGAATTATGCCTTGTTAAATGTCCCTCCAGTAACTACTACAATAACATTTTAGTCCTTATTTTAGTTTTTGATTTAAACTAAGTTGAACTTACTGTTGGTAAGACATTTGCATGTGTGTCCACTATAGTAAGTAAATTATTCTGAACATTCTAAAAAAAACCCCTAAAGATCATTCATTCCCTAACAGCAGTTCTGAAATACTTTGTCTTGGATTTTGCCCTTCTAAATGTAACTTCTGCTTGTTTGTTTTTGCCAAGAAGAATAATCTCACTGATTTGAGTATCACATGATGGAAAGTATTTGCATTTATAAGCTTTTTTAAGTGCACGACCTTTCCAAAGCATTGGGTGACTGTAAATGGCACGATGGATACCGTAGCTATGATAAAATATCATCTGTGAGATTAATTGCCACTTGACAAAGGGAAAAAACCAAACAAAATTGGTTGCTGTATTTTTAAGTTATCTTGCTTTATACGAGTATTAAATGTCTTTATTAAAAGTTGAAAAAGTCTTCCAAACAGAAATCTTCTAATTTTGACTTATGTGGGATGAATTCTCTGTTTAATAGAAATTTACGGGAGATTAAAACCACACAAAAGAAATCCACAAAAATTCTCTACTATAAATCTATAAGTATCTTTTTATCAATCTCTAAACATATTATAAAATCACCAAGAAGCCTGTCTTCTCTTGATTTTTAATGAGAAGAAATGTACCATGCATGCTCTTAGATATCGCATAAAAATCTGACCGTGAATGAATGATTAAAAATTACAAGCATTTATTACTTCAAATTAACTGCTTTGAAAGCTGTGAAAGAAACAAAACTTATAACCCTAAAGCCTCACATCTCCAATCTATTCATTACATTAGCGTACAGAGAAGTAATTTTGCAATGCTTGTTATATTTTTTTCTAAATAAGCCTAAGGTGGTTAACTGAAGTATGTGCTTCATTTATTTCTGTAGTGAACATGAATCGTCACTTGGTATGTTTTATTTCATGCTAAGTATAACATTGGTCTAATATTTCTTTTCCAATATTTTCAGTTGTAACCTAGCTGTTGGAATGACACCAGCATACTGGTAATATAGCAGATAACTATGTGAAGGACACTTTAAGCAGCTGAAATGACTGATTCATTAGAAGGTGACATTTGTTGCAGAGCTCCAGCTAAATGCTCAAGGCCTCACAAACACCTACATCCTGTAAATTTAAATTTTGGGTTTACTGAACTGAATGCCTTATCTCTCCTTTAACTTCCTACCTCCGTGGTTCTCAAGAGTTACTTCTGAGCAGTGAGATAAGTGTTTATCACATAGGTTTTTTTGCAATTGGTCTTTTATTTATGTATACTTTCAGATTGGCATAAAAACTAAGTGCTCAATAAACCCCTTGTTTCAGGTGATATTTTACTTTCTTGTGTGGAAAAGAACAAAAGTACATAAGTAGTTCATTGTCAGAATTTTACCTCAGGCAAAAGAATAAAAAATTAAAAGAGGACAGATTGTGGAAAATACTGTGTTATCTTTTGTTTATAACTCTTTAGAGCATTCTCAGACAGATGCAGGACATGAGTTATTGTTGGCATATGAACGCTGAACACACTGCTGGTATTTTTTTGTCAGTGTGAAATTTAGACATGTAATAACCATGTGTATCCTAATATTCTCAAGCCTATCCCAAAACAAAGGAGTGCACTGACCTGTAGTTCATCATGCATTCACTACTAAAATAAAGTTATATAAAGATTTATAATAGATGCCATATGTAAACTGTTGTTGGAATTATTTTCATTTTTTAATATCAATTATGTTTTGTAGCATCAAGTTGAATTTCTGTGAGTATTTCTTTTATTTTCAAGTTCCTGAGATACTAAATATGTAAAATTACATAGGTAACAAAATGAGTATTTCTGAAAAGTATGTGTTGATTATATCTTGAGATGATATATCCTGTGTATTCATCCATAATAGCCTATGAAAACAGACAAGAATACCACTTCAGAATGCACAATCTGGAGTCTCAGAGTTACACATCTGTTAACAAATATAAAAAAAGATCCTATTCAGCTGATTACTTCAAAATATTCACACTATTATGTTCAAAACTATAAGAGTTTATCAAAAGCATTTAAGCCCTCCAAACCCATAGTGTTCTTTCAAACAACTTTCCATTTTCTAGTGATTTGACAAGCTCTCAAATCCCAGGTAATTTTTGCTGTTAAGAATGCATTCAGATTTAGATGGATTTTTCAGAATAAAACGTGTGCAGCACTAAATGTTAATACAAATCTACAGTATATCTAAGACAAAAGCAGTGTTCAATGCAGTTTCATGTAAAACTACTCCTTTGAACTGCATGAGCGCATGCTGACTTTATCAATAAGGCTGGAAAGCATTTCTTCTAGAACTAGAAAACAGACTAATTCCTGTAAAAACTGTAAATTCCAGAGTAAATCTGTAAATTCCAGAGTAAAAACTAAACTATTGTTTGTCATTTCACCAATACATTGTTCTTGATATATGATTAACTTTGCTATTCACGAAAGAGCTGTATCCCTATAGCAAGATATTCTGGAGGAGTTAGTTAATTTAAATACAGTTATTAATGATGGTACCCAATATTAAATTATGAGTTTGACATTTGCTGTTGAACATTTTAATGTTTTTGCATAGCACCATTATATGATGGTTTGGGGGTTTTTTAACACAAAAAACCATTCGTATTTTTTTCAGCATCATATATGATGAAGTCCCTACATAAAATTCAGAAATACAAAGTATAGCTTCAAGCGAAAAAATCTGGCAAAAAATGATCACAGAACAATATGAGTCCTGAGGTTTCAAATGTGTAAAATTAAAGTATTTTTAGGACTATAATTTCACATGAAATAATGTACTATATGTGCATAAATTGCATTTCTTGCTATGTGTACTTATGATGATCTTGGATACAATAATTTATATCCTGCTGTCTGCCACAGAGTATTCCTACAAAGGTTTTGCTGCATCTGAATATGTTTTACTCCACTAGTGAGGAACATATAATTTTTGATTATTTAATTCTTAAATAGAAACCCAATCTTCTGGATTATCCAACTGACATGGAAAGTCTTCTCAGGTTTCATGGTCTTCTCTCATATTATCAAAATAAACTGGTTGTATTGCACAAGCAATCTGAAATAGAATATTGTTATATATTTAATCTTTACATAAAGAATCAAATGTACATAGCTGCAGAGATACTGAACAGACTCTTTTGATTTCAAAATCCTGTTTAGATGTTTAACACACAGCCAAGTATGGTAAATAGTTCTCTACAGCAGACATTTCTCAATGGATTATAACCTAGCACGAATAAAAAAGTTTTACCCTTCCACCATTAAATCAGAAAATGTGTCCTAGAGGAAGCATTGATAAAGTGGGGTAAAATTTGGACAAATACATTGTCAAATTTTGTCAATTATTAATTAATTAATTAATTAAATATAGGGAGTGATTAGGTATACATGCATACATATTTATTTTCAGACACAGACAAGTGGGTAGAGAGAGAAAAAGAAGGGTTTAAAATACATATGCTATTTTTAATATATTAACCATGACTTTTTAGGATTTGATTAAATTAGGAAAAAGAGTGGAAGGAAAATCAGTTGACACGTTGTCACTGAGATGTAACTGCAAACTTTTCCTTAGTACATTTGAATGTTTCTGACTCACTTATTGTCTCTTCAGTAAATGTATTAGGTCCTTCATGGACAGCCTCAGCTACAGAATAGTTGCATTAATGCAATTTGAAGCTTAACAATTTAAAGAAGGAAGTGTAGGGTGCCTTGCAAACACTTTTTTTTTCTTTGATAGTCCGATTTTAGAGATTAAAAACTCCCTAATCACCCTCTTCACTAGATTTTTTTATTTTTCCTAAGTCAAGACCCTTGTTGGGAGCACGCTTTAATGCTATACTTCTGCCTTTGGAATCTGAAGGCTGAGCTGAATATGTGAAGAAAAAAATTAAAGGTAATTTTCTCTCTTTAAAGTAGAGCATGTAAAAGAGTCCGTGAAATTTTGGTTAGGTTGCATCCGATTTGACTGAAAAAAAGGTACATACATGATAAAGTAGGTATTTTGATATTCTGAACTTCCTAATAGCACTGCTTCAGAGAAACAAAGAACTTTTTAAATCATTTTTTCCCTTCCAACCAAATGATCCTGCTTGATCTGGTTTATAAAAAACCAGAAGATAATATTTATATTTACTAAATTTGCTTAAATTGACTAACAACCCCTCACTGCTATTGTTATTGTTGCTTCTGACACTTCATGGGCTCTCCATTTCATGGTGTGTCTCTCCCATGATGGTCCTCAGAGCCTGCAGCAACAGGGCTTGAACTGGTTGGCATATCTAGCTGTTATCATTGACAAAAAGACAGCAAAATTAACAGCAATACGCAAACTTCTTTATCAGATAAATATTTTCCCGTGTAAGATTTTCCTGAGTGGTTGATTCATATTTTCATTTAAATCTTGGTAGGAAAAATTGTCAAAGACTTTTAGGGTTTTTTCTTTGTTTTTGTTTGTTTGCTTGAGGTTTTGTTGTGGTTTGGCTGGTTGTTTTTTCCATATGCTGATAGCATATATATTCTTTATCTATTTACACTAGATTTCACATATTTCACTTTTTATAATCTAGTCTGCAGTTAAGTCATTACCTATGTGAGTTTTTCAGAAAAGCTTTTTCCTAATGATTCAGTAGGCGAGTATAGCCCAGGAATTGATATAATACTAAAGCAAAACATTTCAGAACAGCGAGGTTATACATTTCTCAATGAAAAAAATCTTAAAACATTAGTTTGTTTAAGTGTAATTTTTTTCAATAAATAGTTCAAACAGAAAAAAGACTTTATAAATTTTCATTTTTTTTTCAAAATACCCCATGTTGTCTCTTGAAAGGATAATCCAAGCTCTTAGATAGATAGAAAAAAAATTAGATGGTATTGGGGAAGTAACTTGTGAATTTACAGTGTTAATTATTCCCATGTGAAACTGTTGCCCATATTATGTTAATCTAATAATAGAATATATCAAACAGCAAGTGTCCAAGTGAAACACATAATCAAAAAAAAGGTTCCATTTTGTTTAAAGACAGTTGATGTAATCAAATAAACTTTAAATTCTTCATATAATAAAAAGATACGTTCGTGTTGCAGAGTGAATAGAGCACTTACATGTAATCTGTAAAAATAAAACTTAAAATTCTCAATATTCTTTCAATTCAATTTCCATCCTGAAAGGAGACACTAATTGCTAGTTATTGCATATCACTTTCTTAATTTATTTATACATCGACTGATTAATCTAGTTAAGGACGACATTTATCGTTAACAAGGTCAATTTCTTTGGAAGATTTTTATGACAACACAGTGCTATAAATGAACCAGCATTCTTCTGTCCCTGATGGGGAGCTTCTTTCTATTACTACCTTAGAAGTAATATACTATAAGTAATTCAATGAAGGTTTTTTGGTTTTTTTTTGATTCTGTACGGGGAAGGGTGAGAAAGAAGAAATCCCCAATTCACTATGTAGCAGTTAATTTAATTTTATCAAAATAATGCCCAAGATAAAAACAGGACAGGTATTCACTGTGTATTTGGTCATAAGTAACATTTTAGTTTGTATAAAATTTAGGAAAGTTGACTTTATTCAGATTGCAGGGAAAGTGTCTTGGTTCCTGTACAAATTTATCTTTTAGGTCCATTCATATAGTGCTGGAAATACTTTATTGCTTCTTTTTGTTTGTTTACTTTTTGTTTGTTTGGGCTTTTTTGTTTTGTTTTGTTTCTCTCCTCTAACATCAAGGTTACTTAGCTAAAAATAATTCAACAATAGCTTTATTTTTCTGGGTGAATTTTATGTCATATTACAGCTTTGTGTAGAACCAGGAGACATTGAAAAAGTGGGGAGGACAGAGGCTAACTAGCTTGTGAGGTGTTTAAAATAATTATTTCATGTTTTGTAATTTTTTAATCCAGATCCATTACTGTCTGTTGTGGAATCACATTTGTCTTCTTTAGTAACATGACACGAACCAACTGGTTACTGAAATCAGACTTTTTTGAGTCTGGCTAATAGTATTCTTTATTTCCTTGAGGGGGGGAAGATACTAGACAGTGTTGGTGTGGATAACACTGTAACCCGAAAGGAGAAACTGAAAAGACTCAGAATTTGCCAATAAAAAAATCCCAGAATATAATTTTAAAAATAAATTTACACATAATGGATATTATATATTTCTATCACAAATACATAATATCTGCATGACTCTATAATTAAAAATATAGTTACCCAAAGTTTTAGGATTTCTGATATATAAGGAACAATGTTAATTAATTCCTTCCTGAACAGGTCTGCATTAGTGTTTTCACATTTGTGTTTTCATTATTACAAGGGAGTCTTATGTTATCGGGGATTTGTACACTTGATTTGGTTAGCAGGTTGAAGGTAAGAAGAAGAATACTGTGGAATGCAGCCCCTTGGTCATTATGTTCCTCATTCCTATGCCTTGCCTCCCCTGCATTGCCAGCTTTTCTCTCCCTGGCCTATGCTGCTGCCAGGCCACAGAGGGCCTCAGAGCTGAAAACACTCTTCCTCCTCTTACAGCTCCAAGCTTTGTGGGACACAGTCTGTTGAAGAGTGTATTTAACGTGATATTTTATCTGGAGATGTTGTTTCCAGAGAAGTAGTTTGCAGTGGTGTCACATATCTACCTAAAAGCCCTTTTAACAGGAGAAAAGCTTAAATGTAATTAGCATTTTTTTTATCCTTGCAACAGGATTAAGTAATTGATTGCAAAATTGGAAGTGAAATAACAAACAAAAAAAACCATAAAGTCCAGAAACTAATCTTTCTTTTCTCATTTAGGTTTTTCATACTTCATTCCTTAGCTCTCCCATGCTATTTTTTATGAAAAGCCTTTGAGAAATTGACTTCTTAAATTTTCATCCTGTGCTTCTATCTCGTGCATTTCTGGTTACCATTCAGTGTAATAAACAGGTATTTCAGATGATATCAAGATACCTGTGACTCTCTAAAGTGCTGGTTGCAGTGCAGCCATGCTTACCACACTCCTAAATACCAGCTTTTCCTCACACATCTGTGGATAACTTGAGCACAACAGGAGCCTGTGGGTTCCTGGGATTGAGGAGTGCAGATTCTCCAGCTCTGGTTTCTCACCTTTTGCCTTAGCAAGTCTGACTTAAACATATCAATCACCCCTTAGAGAAACTCCTTCCTGCAGTCACACCCTGGTCTGATGTTGTTTTATGGAAGCCAAGCAAGATAATGACACAACAGGTTTGTGGTCCCATGACATGAGTTTTATTGCTATGTATAGAAGAAGCCACTGTGTCTCATATGTCTGTCACCCAGCAGCGCTGGAGCCAGACGAATGAGATATGTCTTAGATATGTCTTGGGAGTTAGATGCACCTCGATTTAGATACTGCATGGAGGTGTTCTTTTTAAGAACTGAATTCCAGTAGCTCTTTCAACAGAAGTACCCTGCTGTTACTGAGGTGTCCCTCAGAAGTGTGCCCAGCACTGCTCCACAGGGACCTGCCAGCAGGGGAAGATTTGGAGTGAACATCACCATTTGACTTTTTAGTACATCATGTGCACCTGGAGCGACACACTTCCCTGTAAGGTAGGTATAACCTCCCAGAACGTTCCCTGACACATGTAACCTCTTTCATTTCCAACTCCAGGCGGAGGACTGGAAGGTGAGAAGGACAGAAATACAGGAGAGCAGGGACTGCCCCAGCTCCCCAGCAACTGGTGACCTGCTAAAGAAATCCTGGCCTGCCCCAAGCTCCTAGTTCCTAGGACTGTCTTCTCTTTGGGAATGTGAATACCACCCATTCCACTTCTCCATCCTCCACCAACACTTTTATTTTCCAAGTAAGAGACAAACACACCATCCCAAATACATTCTGGATGACTAACATTTTCTGGCAGTGTCTAGACTGGTCACAAAATGTGGCCACCCCAAGTCACAGCTGAGTAGGATTCTCCTGGCTTTGACAGCTATCTAAGTGAACCTTGACATTATTCCAACATTCAAATATTCTGTATCTTTTTCAAGGTATGAACTGACCCCCAGAAATGAACACTGGCTTTCCTCAGGGAAACATAGACCTTTCGAAGGTCATCCAGCAGGCCCAAGGCACTAAATCTAAGAGCAGAAAAACATAGTTTTCATGTTAGGGAACTATCAGGGTTTTTATCTTGTTCCAGTTCTCACAGGTTTTTCATGGGCTTTTAAACAACAAGTTAGTATATTTTTGTAGCTTCTTGATATAAGGCTAAGTACTGTACCTTCACATTAATTTATGGTCAGACTTTCCCATCTGTGTCTGAAAGTGATGTTCTCAAGTTAACTCTTATATTCACCAACAGCTATTTATTTTTCTGAAAAGCGTCTTTTTCAAACCCAGCTCTTTTCAAATTATTTGATGTTTCTTAGAACTATGAGAAATCAAAACTGAGATTAATTCTAAAACTCATAGACAAAAAGCCTCTAAGCTAGCCATTAATGATTACAGTCTTCTTGAAATAGTCTCACCATACAATATATTTAGTAGGACAACATCAAAGCCCAGAAAAGTTCTGCCTTTTGATTTTTTTTTTTTTTTCATGAAAAATATCTCAGTAAGCAACATTAGTTAAAAAACAAATGTGCAGTCACTTTGTTCTCTGTTCCCCAGTCTTGTGTTCAAACAACATAAAATCATTTAGGACTGGCATACATAAAAGATTTTCTGAGTCAGTGAATCAAAAATGGTACCTTCAGAACAATAGAAAGTAGCTCTAGAAGGAAACATGCTACATGTCTCCTTTTCTATATAATAGTTTCTAATATATATATATCAGCATATTAGAAATTTACCTGGATAGCCTGAATCATTCAAAGTAATAGTTTATTATTATCAAAGAAAATATGAGTAATTCTTTGGCCACTATTAGCCGTAAGCTGGTAATCACCATAAAATGCTCTGCCAATTAATTTGCAAGCCTTTTGCTTTTTAGATGTTGTGTTGCAGAATGTACTGAGCTGTACTTGCAGGTTTTTGGGGTTTTTTTAATGAGATTTATATATTTTTTTTTCTACAAGATTTGTTTCCACCAGATTGGTTTCCATTTTCTCCTGTAGCCAACACGCTAGAAAATCTATCAATAGGTTACTGTTCTGACACCAAAGCATAATTCCAGCGTAACCTACTGTTTGTTTCTTACAAGTTGCACTCATTGCCAATACTCAAAAGAGATAAATTGCTATATCCTGCAAAATCTAGTAACACATGCACTCAGTTTTGGAGCCTTCATTACCTCTGCAGCAGTAGGACACAAAAGTGGCCAATCATACTCACCATCCACTAGACTAGAAAAAGTGAAACAAAATGCTTGCTTCATGCATCAATTTCTCTTCATTCATCTATACATAAATATCCATGCATTCAGAATAATCAGATGCTATTATGATAACACTACTGTCTGCTGGATGATTTGCCCAGCACAACCTTTGTAACTAAGGAATATATTTGCAATTCTGTAAGCACAGAAGTCTTCTGACCAGAACTTAAATCACAAAATCCCAATGAATCCCACAGTAAGTATATATAAACATACAGAAGAGGGAAAGTTAGAAAGAAAAGTTCAGATATTCTTGTAACAGTTGACTTTCAAATCTAGTATCAATAATCAAAAGCTTAGCATTCAGTATTAATTATCAAGATTTTTTTGTGAACAACAATCTTGTAGATGATATATCATACATCTCTGCATGGAATCAACATATGTTTAATGTCTTTTCAATGAAATTATTAATGTCAACATGCCATCACATTACTATCACACAATAGCACATCAAATTCCTTCACACAAATTGAACAGAGGTTATGTTTGCTACTTACCTAACTGGGTCTCCTGAATTGTTAGCTTACTCTCCAAGGGGTGTAAAAGCTTTGGTGGTTTATCTGTTAGTGGTGCTAGAAAAGAAAGAAATTCACATATGTAGTTTTCTGATTATTATTGGGTGGACTAAGACTTGGTTTTAGACCTATTATTTCAAGAAGGCTTTGGTTTTTCTTTTGTTTCAATAATGTTCATGCCTTCAGTAGCTGTAAATGTTTTTGCTTAGACAGTAAATAAAGCTCCAAAATTAAAGGCCCTTGTATTAAAAAAAAAAAAGTCTTAAAAACTCCCACCAAAAAAACCCCAAACAACCAAGCAAAAAAAAAGCCCCAAACAAACAAACAAAAAACCCCAAAACCCCCAAACTAACCAACCAAAACCCTGCCCCCCCAAAAAATGCACTGATATTGCCATTTTCTCTTTTTGTAAATATTATACAGAATTTCATAGTTTGTTGTGATATTTAATTACTTTTCTATAAGGTAAAGTCATTAAAAGATAAATAACATAAGCTGAGTTACTGTAAAACAATTTTGAATATTTAATGAAAATTTTATTTGAAAAGATATTCCCAACACTGAAACTTTGTAAAGTGGAGTACTAGAAAAAAACCTAAGTTTTCAAAATTCAGGGAATGGATACAATGAAATTATGTCAAGATTCCTAATACAATGGCTTCCCTTTTCCCTTTTGGTCTACCCTGAAATAATATTAGTAGATTTATGCAATAATGGAATAGAAAGAATTTTGCAGTGGTCAAAAACCTTCTGAAGGTTGTTGAAGTGTGTTCAAACCATGCAAGTATATAAAACATGCTATTCTACTGAATATAACACCTGTCTACTTAATTCATAGGAGTGACATTGACTATTACTACCTTTGTTGTTGTTAGCAAGTTACTTCACTGTTTGACAGATGAGTGCATGCCATATGAGAAAAAAAAGATTTTTTTTTTCTTTTAATACTGATAGTAAATATTCATGGGAAATTTCCAACTTTTCCAGTCACCTGCAACATTTTGATATTCGGCTTTTCAACATCAGTTCATACTTCAGTTTTTAACACAGATTATGGGCTGTCGCAGATTTAAAATACATTTGACATTTTGATATAGCTCTAGAATATTTGTTCCCTTCAACTTGTCAAAATCAATGCTCCTTTTCTTACTGACACACACACATACCCATATGTGTATGGGCTTAATCTACTAAACACACTCATCTCCTGTCACTGGAATAGCAGAAGTTTATTTGCATTCTCTTCACTGTGTTTCCTCTGGTCTTTTAGTAAAATAACAACACTCTTTAAAAGGTATGGCTTTAATTTCAACTTTGCAACAATTAAAGAATGGAACCTTTATCAACTCGTGTTTCTGCTTTACAGAGATTATCCTTTGTATGATACAGAAACCCACTCAGTTGGTATCAGAGGTGTTAACCCTTCAGACCTAGTGATGAACTGAAATTCAGTGGAGTAGTAAAAGATGTGCACTTGGTCCACAAACCTTCTCTCTTCTTACATCTCCTAGTCTCGATGGGAAATCATTCTGCACAACAGGCTTTGGAGAGAGCTGCAGTTGTGAAAGATTTTTGGCATCATCTCTGGCTTGCTGCTTTTCTTTACACCAATGTTAATTCCTTTTATCCTTNTTTTCCTTAAAGGCTAAAGTGGGTGGAAGGGAAAAGGATTCCAAATATATTTTCTTCTTAAACTGTAAAATTAGTCATTCCCATTTCTTAACTTCTCTGTAAAGGCTCATAATTCATCAGCACATTGCCATTTTTTAAACATTCATTATGAATTTAAATTTAATTTTGCAGTTCTGTCATTCTCAACTCAATTACTATTCATCAGATAATGTCTTCTGAGTCACTGTTGTTCTAAATCTGTTTTGAAACTGTGAGCACAGTTCCCTCATTGTAAGTAAAGATATAGTAACTTGTGGAGTTAATCTGAATGCAATGAATAAATAGACTAGAAACCAGCATTGTTATCAATTTAAGCAAAGATCAACATTACTTTTATGATCCTGTATCTCAGGCCTCTAAGAAGCTTTCTGCATTTAAATGAATAGGCCCAGGATGTGTGGAGATAAATCATACTTCAACAGAAGTATGAAGTTGTTATAAAATTTATTCTCAGCTTAATTGATGAGATTTAATACATAATTTAACAAATAAAATGCTACTGAAAATAATAAATTAGACACATAAATGGTGTATCAGAATCACAGGAGCATGTAGGCTGGAAGGATCCTTTGGAAGTGGTCCAATCTCCTGTTGGAAGCAGGTCCAATAGAGCAGGTTGTCAGGACCTCATTCAGTCACATTTTGAACATCTCTGTGGATGCAGATTTCACCACTTTGGGTGTTCCTGCTGCCAACCACCCAGTGGCCCTGTGCTGGACTTGGTTCAATACATCTGTCTCTTTGAATAGCAAAGAGCTGAAAATTTGTCAGTGTCCAGGTGTGGCCTCACAGACACTACAGGACTGGGAAGGATCACCCTCCTGGACGTGCTGGCTAAATTCTTGCCAAGAGCTCTGCAGTTGGACTTCACCTCCTCATGCTCAACTTACTGTCCACCTGGGCTGACAGGGCCATTCGTGAAAAGCTTTTTCCTACTCAATCAGTCACAGGTTCTGCTCTGCTGCATGGGATTATTCCACTCCTAGACTAAAACACTGCCTTTGCCTTTGTTAGACTCCATGATTTTCTCCATCTCTTCAAGGCTTCCTGAAGGAGCATCTCTCTTCTCTGTCACCCATTTCTCCCATTTTGCTGAGGGTGCACTATTGTATTTCTGTCCTGTAAGCAATTCCAGGGCCAGCTCCTTCACCTGTCCAGAAAAGTAAAAGTATCCTTGGGTACTCTGCATTCCAGAGCTTTGGACTGTGGGGAAATACTGTGAATATGAGTTATATAAGCAAGGAAAAGAATTTTAATAACTATATGTGCTTAAAATATCTAATTCTCCAAGGTGATCTGAAACTTTTCCTCAGTCAATCTGGGCCTTTAGTGTCTGTCATTTGATCCATTTCTTAGCCTGAAAATGTATGTAAATACATTCCAGAATATTAATCCCAGTGGACTGATGCAGAGGTGGGAATTTCTCTAGCTGCCTCTACACCTCTCAAGTGTACCCCCTCCACAGATAGCAACATCAATGGACAACACAGAGTTACTGCAATGTTCATTTAGTTTAGAAACTCTGGAGTAGACCTATGTGTCTCCAATAAGCTTTTTCATGTCCTTAAAATCATGGGGAATGACTTCTTAACTAGGCCATGTGTGAGGCTATTCAAAATCAATATTATTTTCAGACAGATATATTGAGCCACAGGTATTTATCCAATTGAACAGCAGAAGCATAATTTAATCCTTTCTTCCCAAACTTTTACGAAATAGCAAGAATGCAACAAAATTTATAAAACTCACAACTACGTCTGGTCTCTTAAATAAGCTAAATGCCTTTTATTCTTTTTGTTATAAATAGATGCAGCAAGGCAATAATTTTCGTGTCCTACAAAAATATCCACAATTTGAAAGCACTTCCTGTTCTGTACTGTATGCAGAGAACAAAAATTTTTTTTGAATATGTTTAAAAATATAAAGAGAAGATCCTCTTCCCACCAGGTAGTACTTGTCAACATGGCTGTCATACAGGAGGAACAGAGTGCTTGGATTCCTCTTCTTGCAACAGGGAATTCTCAAGTGTCTTGGCAAGAATCTTAGTTCCTGGATATTATGATCTACTGATGCATGGACTCACTTCTCCCTTCCTCCCTCTTGGTTTTTTCCTTCTCTTTCTTGCTCACTTTTTTTTTTCTTTTGTTTTTCACCACCCTCACACCCCCTATTCCCCCCCTCACTTTAGAGTCAAGAACATTATCCCAGACACAATTAATCAAAATTGGTATATTCCTCTTTAAAAACAATGGGGATTGATAGGTCAATGCCTTTTAAAGGAAAGCTGTTTGATCATAAATCAAGTTTACAGCTCATCTTATGTTTGACTTCTGAACCATCATTGATGAATGGTTTGAAAACAAATACGTGTCAAACTCGAAATAAACGAAAGTTAAAAAAAAATAAAAAGCTGAAGTAACCAATTCTGAGGATTTATTAAAAATTAATATACAACTTCAGAGATACCAGTGAGCCGCAGACATATTGATCCTGCTCAGAGAAAAAGTGACTGAATTCACATTCCATGTCTATCAGATTGGATGTACATTTAAAATATATTGAAGAATTTGTCTTGCGGTAATGAAAGTGAGAGCCGCCACAATCAGTCACCCTGCTGGAAACTGGCCAGAAGATAATATTTTTACATCAGCCACTGACTTTCATACTCCTCTTCCTACGCTGCTGCTTTAGCTTTAGATTAACGTGGTCACATGATACGTGCATGCACTTGCTCTGTGCAAAGCACTGTTATTTGGAGAGACCTGCCAACTGTTAGATTTTAACACATGTAATGAGGAAATCTTAATTCAACCTGTATATCAAAGTAGCACTAATCTGGACATCAAAATGGAGCTGCCTCAAAATGCATAAGCTTTATAATAGAAAAATTATAATTTCAAACACCTAGGTTTATGTCTGTTTTATGAAGTGCTCTTGGATTCTCCCTTGAAAATAACTACAAAAGGTTTTAATTTCTTAGAGGAAGACAGGGTTTTGTGGAATTGTCTGCAAATCAGAAAGCCAGTTTATTGTCTGGACATTTTATTCCAGGCAAAAATTCACAGGAATAGTTGCCTTACTTGTCCAGTCTGAGTTATATATATATTTTAGAACATTTCTGGTTCAAATGTTTTATTGAATTAAAAATTACATTTGAGGATGAAAATCCTTCTGATCTTTCTGAGATTTGAGATAACACAATGAGATTAAACCTCTTATGTTTATGAACTTAGACCATTTTTAGAAAAAATGACTGACTTGTCCCAGGAAGATACTGTAACTATAGAACAGGATTAAACAGGGGGAAGAAGTCATTGTTATGCAAAGGGAAATCATTCCTACACTTTGAAATCAAAGGACATCAGAGACATGGAGCTCTTTTCATGAAGTCTGCACTGTTTCTTTGAATTCAACCCACAGTTCAAAAAGACTCCATCTCTTGCTTTGTATTTAGAAACTTCAGAGAATTCCTTGTTCCCATGTACTTTCTTGCTAATTTTCTGAGTTTGTGTTTCTTTTTCTCCTACATTTACTGTGCCTATTTTGTCATAGGCAGATAATTGTGAAGACATGGTACTTCAGTCAGGGGAGAGATATCTGAGGAGAATATGGAGGAGGTTTGACTGACTATAAAGCTGAACAAGTTGCCCACGGAACCCATGGATGCACCACCTCTGGAAGTGTTCAAGGCCAGGCTGGATGGGCCCTAAGTAACCTGGTCCACTGGAAGGTGACCCTGTCCATGGCAGGAGGATTGAAACCAGATAATGTCTGAAGCCCCTTCCAACCCAAACATTTTATAATTCTGTGGCAGTGCCTGGCACTGCTGGCTGCTCCACATGCTCTCAGAGTTGTCCTGGGCCTGGCTGTGAAGTGCATGGGGTGCACTCACCCTTCCAACTACCTCATCTGGACATTCATCCAAGCATTGTCAAGCATAATTATCTTATGCCAACATCAGTGGAGAAGGTTTGAACGTAAAACAAGGGGGTTTACAATGAGTAGAACAATGAATCTGGGTTTAGATTGCTATGTTAAAGTATCTGCTTCATGAGACACTCTGAAAATAAAGCACTATCCTTGGAAAGTCCTCAATTATGAAAAGTTGACATCGATGACTATATTCAGGAATCATAAGTAACTATAATAATAGAAGGAAAAACTATAGCATTCCAGTTGATAATTGCAGTGCCTTGAAAAACTCTGATACTTTTATGTTTGGTTTCTTTGTTTTAATAGAAGTGTTTAAAAGAAAATGCAGTAGCAGTAGTCTACAATAGATTGAACTAAAATTAATTATGTCCAGCCTGAAGCTGCAAACATTAATCTACACAGTCACTGTCCAGATGAATTTTGATACTCAGAACTCTGAGATTCCTCAGTGTAAATGTGAACTGAGCAAAAATAAAAGTAATGCAATGCAAGGATGTTGTTTTTTTCCTTATTTCTCCATATGTAGGTATAGTCCTATGTATTCAGATCCATCAATAGAGACATCAATGCCTTTTAAAGACTAAATATATGGCAAGG
The DNA here is from genome assembly GCA_013397195.1 of Hylia prasina. Taxonomy (NCBI): domain Eukaryota; kingdom Metazoa; phylum Chordata; class Aves; order Passeriformes; family Sylviidae; genus Hylia; species Hylia prasina. The sequence continues at coordinate 1,499,988 of VYXD01003419.1, read as the reverse complement.
TCTTTCATAAGAAGGGAATTCTTTATACCTGCTTGAGACTTCTAATAACCTTAAATCTCTGGTCTCAGTTACATTCAGATTAGTTTTCAGTCACATGGGCATCATTTAAAGTCACATATGCCATGAATTGCACAGCAGCCCTGTGAGAATATTCTGCCTCACTGTGTGAATGCTGAATCAAGCAGTTCAAACTGAGGGCAGATACATATAAGGATCATGAAGATATGTGTGTGAAGCCATAGGCATACGACAGTAAATGAGCTGTCTGATGTGACTTAGTTTCCACTATGACTGACTGAAGATCAGCTTTTATCTTCTGAAATGTTCCCATATATCTTGAATTGCCAGACAAAAACGTCTCTGCTTTCAGTTTATGTCTTTCTCATTGTCTTCTCCTTATCACATATTAAAAACCCCCAAAACCAAAAAAAAAATAACAATTCCCCACCCCTACTGCTTTGGGCATATAAATGGGTTTTATTTCTCACACCTAATGACTTCTTCTGATGTTTTTCCCAAACTGGCTATAATCTTTAATTTTTTCAATAAGAATTTTTTTGAAAAAAAAAAAATCTTTACAGTGCTTTCAACAGAATATCAGCCGCTCCTAAAAGGAAGATCAAAACCAGTTAAACCTGTATTCAATAAAGACGTTGTAAAAGTTTTGATGATGCATATTGAGAAGAGACGTTGCTAAAATGAAATCTAAAAGACGGAAAGAATATTTCCAAGAAGCTTTTTAAAATGTTTTAAGCCTGTGAGTCCCCTGAGATTAACAACACACTGAATACTGGAGAAGAGCAAATGCAGCCAGAAGTTGGAGTTTTCATTATCTGCTCATCTCTAATTGAATCTGAGGTGACACTTGTGCTATCCCTATGATTTCAGAGGAGATGTTAGTTTTCTTGAACACACAGTGACACTTCCCAGAGGTCATCTCCATGGAAAAAGTACAAATAATCAAAATACTGCCATGGAAGATGTTAATGCAGTCTGGAAATACAAAAGAACGAGCTAGTTCGAGTTAGAACGAGTAGTCAAACTATTGAGTGAAATATCAGCTTAACATCTTTGTAGGCTCCTGGTCTCTTTGTGTGTGGCAGATTTAAGATTTATATATTGATCTTATAATGAAAAAGGGAAGAAATAAAGCAATGATTCTAAATCTTTGATTAAAAAAAATTAATTATAGTGGCAGAATTTCCTTTGTCTCCCACAAAAAAAACCCAAACAAAAATAAAAGACCCATAATACAAAAAGCCAAATATAAATATTAATGCATCTGAAATATCCAAAATATCTTTTCTCTCTTGCCTAAAGTTTCTCTACACTACACCACTGTTTTTTTGTACAAAACTGATTCCTAAATCAATATAATGTCATGCTGAAACCTGGTCTATCTGCATGGTCTGTTAAATTTTTCCCTTCACTTGGGTGTTAGAGGTATCAGATCATCTGGGAAAAAAAAGGAATGTTGTGGCTACAAGAAGTCAGATTATATATCATCAGTGCATTTATTGAAAATACAATCTCTTGTTAGTAAAATAATTAAATGATGTATCAAAGATCAAGTCCACCAGCAAATTCTGTGATGTTTCAGCTTAATGAAGCAGCTCCCCAGTATGTTATTCAGCAGCAATGCAGTTAGAACCTGTCAGGGAATCTGCTCCTGTATCTACATGTGAGCTCCTGCCTTCGTTTAGAGAAGTGGTGTGTTTATAACTCCTGTAAGGCTTGTGGAACAAATAGAAACACACAGTATTTTTAACAACGAAGCTACCTGAAAAGATGTCATATTCATGAAGCAAAACAGTTATATAAATAATAATGATTTAGGCAAACTTATTATCATCAAGCAAGCATTCTGCAATACACTATTAAAATTTTTCTGCATATCATCCTAGATTGACTTCTCAAATCATTATCCTAACCTGTTCTTCCTTTTTTCTATAGGATAAAATTCAGAAAATATGGGGATGGAAGTATCATAAAATTGTATCTTCTGTGAGTAGAAAAAATATACATTTTTTTAACAATTACTCTATCATTCTTTCCAGATGACCCCAAGAATCTCTCATTTATACAGTCCAATTATTCAGTGATACTGACATTTTCTTTTTCGGCCCCATCTTCGTACCTGTCATTGAATTTAAGTATTTACTATTATTTCTTGTCCTCAAAATTTTCACAAACATTAAAATTCCCCCTGAAATTGAGCAATAATTTCCAATTTTTTGCCTATTATTTATATACCCTGTCTCAGATTTGGATTTCAAACCCAAGGAAATGGAGTGTGTTTAATAATCGTTTGAATCATAAAGAAACCTGGAAAAGACCTTTAAATCACCAAGTCCAACTGTTCACCCAGCACTGCCCAACAATAAACCCTGTCCCCGAGTGCCACATCTACAGGTCTTTTAAGTACCTCCTGTTCCAATGCCTGTTCTCTGGACCCCGTCCAGCCCCTCAATGCCTTTCTTGCAGTGAGAGGCCCAAAACTGGACACAGGATTTGAGCTGTGGCCTCACCAGTGCCCAGCACAGGGGGACAATCCCTGCCCTGGTCCTGCTGCCACACTATTGCTGATCCAGGCCAGGTGCCATTGGCCTTCCTGGCCCCTGGGCACACCTGGCTCATGCTCAGCTGCTGTTGACCCGCACCCCCAGGTGTTTTTCTGCCAGGAAGATTTTTCAGCCACAATTTAAAGTACCCCATTGAAGTAGAACAATGATTTTAGGAAATTAATGGTAATGTTGGGAAACTTGTTCCTACCTTGCTTTTATTATTCTTTCCTTTTTTTAGAGTTAGGGCAGATAGTTTTTGGATATACACTAGCTCGTGACCTTTGAAGACAAATTCTAGATACTCTATTTTTTTTATAATTAAATCTGATACAAATCTGCTGATAATGCTGACATTTCAAAGTAAGATTTCTCAGCCTCTGAGGAGGCCTTGTAAAGAGAAGAGGACCCTATGCACCCTTACCACTTCAAGTCTTCCAGTGAGCTGACATTTAAAGGCCTTGCAATTAAAGATTTTACATATTTCATAGAGTTTTCTCTTTCAGGATTTGTATTCAACCTTTTAATCCTGTTGCTCTATTTAAAAATCATCTGATTTAAAAGGTGACCTCTCATTCTCTCTGTTCAGTTTCTGTCTTAGACCTGTAAGATTAGAACAATTACTTTGTTCTCCAAGTAATTTCAGTGATTTAGTCTTCTGAATCTGTCTTTGCTCTGCTAGGAATTTGGACATACTATCATTTCTTGTGACCTAAAAACTGAAAAAAATCAATTTCTATGAACAATGAGAAGACTTTTTATTTTCTTTTGTACTTCTCATTGAGTGCAGATGTTTTTTCTGTCCTCTCAGGCAGCTTTTTTTGATCTACTCCATTGAGAGAAGGGTTTTGCTTTTAAGCTGAGAGATTTTGGACTGTAAGAAAGCAAATATCACTCCTAATCTTCAAAAAAGGCTGGAAGGAGGATCTTGGCAGCATAGGCTGGCCAGCCTTTCCTTGATCCCTAAGAAGATGATGGAACATACAGTCCCGAAAACCATTGCCAAGATTATTAATAAAGAGATGATAATTGAGAATAGTCAGCATAGGTTTACAAAGGTAAAATTGTGCTTAACCCACCTGACAGCCTTCAGTGATGAGATGATGGGCTCAGTGGACCTGCAGACAGCATCAGATGCTGTTTATCTTGACTTAAGAAAAGCTTTTGTCTCATTGACAAACTCAATGGATTTTGTATGTGGATAGGGAGATGGGTTCAGAACTGAGTGAACTGGTGGACTAAGAGGGCTGCAACCAGCAGCACAAAGCTTTTGGAGCAGCCTGCACAACAAGGATCAGTGCTGGTTCAGCACTTCTTTAGTGATCTGGATAGTGGAACACAAAACTGGAAAGAGTGGTGGATGACCAACAGGACTGCTGCCACTCAAGGGGACCTTGACAGGCTGGAGAAATGGTCTGACTGACAGGAACCTCATGAAGATCAACAAGGTGAATTGCCAAGTCCTGTCCCAGGGGAGCAATAATCCCAAACTCCAATACAGGCCTGGAGCCCAGCAGCTGAAAATCAGATTGGCATGGAAGGACCTTGGGTTCATAGAACACAAGTGAGCCAGGAGCCAGCACTGTGCTCTTGCAGCAGTGAAGACCAGCAGCACCCTGGGCCCCACCAAGCAGAGCATGGCCAGAAGGTTGGAGGTGATCCTTCACCTTTTCTCAGCTGTGATGAGACACATCTGGAGTGCTGGGCCCAGCTCTGGACTCTCCAACACAAGATAGATGTCAGCATCCAGGGATAAGGACAGTGATGACCAAGGGATTGGAGCATTTTAGACAAGGAGAGCCCAAGAGAGCTGAGACTGCTCAGCCTGGAGAAGAGATCCCTCAAAGAGATCTTGTCCATGTCTAAAAACCATGATGGGTGAAGTCAAGATAACAGGACCATACTCTTCTCAGGGTAAGGGGCAGGATAAGAGGCAATCGCACAGGAAAAAAAAAAAAACCCACAGGAAATTCCACTTAAACATAAGAAAAATATTATTCACTTCACAGGTGGTCACCCACAGAAACAGGTTGCCCAGAGATACTTTATTGTCTCCATCACTGGAGATTTAAAACCCAGCTGGACATAACCCTCAGCAGCCTGCCTTCTCTGCCCAGAGCAGATATTATATTACTCTGAGCAGATGATTGGACCAAAATATCTCTAGCAGGTCTTCACTTGTTATATATTTTTTATCAAATATTTGTACTGTACAATCAGTTTCAGAATGCCTGGGGAATTCCTGGGTATCCTGAGTATCAGTAGGTAGGATGGGGGACAGGCCATGCAAATTGCACTGTAGAGCTCCAAAGTTTGTCATATAGATGTTGTGTCTGGTTCTACACTGCTTGTACAGATCCTTCCATTATAAATCTTGTCTGAAGTCTCAGCTGTGCAGTTTTTGTTTACATACCTTTTCTAGTTCATAACATGGTAGGAAATCAAGGTCTACTGTAGCACATGAAAACCAAAAATAATACAGTCCATGTAAGGAGAGGGAGAAGAACATGCCTGAGAACAATAATATCTGACACATATTGTCCATTTAATGTGCCAAGCTTTAAATAAAGTTCTGTCTACAAACCCAGTATGGCAGATGTTATATTAGCACATATCATACGGTTACTTGGCAACAAACAGATTAGACATCATAAACATTTGGTCTGCAGAAATGTTACCAGGGCTGGTGATTACACAACCATATTTAATGCTTGGTGCATAAAAATATCCACCCTAGTTGTGTATATACTAACTGTCTGTAAAGCAAACTCCAAACTTTTTCAGCGAAGGGCCTAGTTAAATATGTTAGAATTTTCTAATCTATTTCAGAGTTTGTCTACAAGGCACTATTTGGTGTCATACAGAGGATCCCCATTAGAAAGGACACATAAGGACACTGTCTGGGATAGAAAACTCTGATTCAGGAGTTCAGTAATGTTTGCTGGTGAGCAAGGGAAGGGATGCACTGCTAACAAATCCGTGCTACTTCTACTGTTTGAGCTCCATGCCACTGCACAGTGCTTACTACAGCATATCACCAGGGATATCAGGGATACCTGTTTCCAAAAATGGTGTAGATAGTTAGGAGGCCAATGTCATGTCAGTTCACAGAAACATGTTATGGATCCCCTTTGTTTAATTCCTATGCTTTTGCAAATCCTACCTGGCACCCTAATCTTTGTGTAAATCTAAGAGCAGGAATCTAAATCCCCATAAAACTAGTGACTTACTTGTAGAGTTTTCTTTTGTAAAATGCAATTTTCTATCAAGTTAAACTCTTTCCCAGTGGATAAGAAATCTGGAATGCAGAGTCTGTGTGGAAAATAACACCACAATCTATTTTGCATACAAATACTGTTGGTTTCTGTTTATATAGCTGACTTTTTTCTGAATGTTCAAAGTACATTACTTGCAATGCTAGTGAAATGAGAAAATTAGCTGTCATCTCAAATACAAGATAACAAAAACCCCCAAACCTGTATGGAACCTTAAAATGTAGATCTGTAACACTCCTATAAGAAAAGAAGTTGTTTTTACAAGGAACTAGATGAAGAAAAAGATCAAATCAGAAGTCTATCAATTTTTGCAGATGACAAATAAAAATTACAGAGAGAATAGGAAAATTTTGTTTTCATGAGAAAACACTCATTCTTATATTGATTGAGGGATTGTTCCTCAGAAATATTTCATCCTTGTGTTCCATTTTGGTAGCAAAGAACAAATTTTCTTTCCACAAACAGCTGGAAGTAGTGGCTATTATGTTACATGGCTCTGGGTCTTTTAAGGAGAGATAAAAGGAAAGTAAAAGTTATTACCCAGCAGTAATAGCCATTTCTTTTCTATGTAGTGCACTGGCTGGGAATAGTCTGCCCAAAGTCTGACATCTCCATTTAATACTTCTAAATTCTCAGTAATAAAAACCAGTCCTATTAATATTTAGGAAATAAAGATTAGTACGCAACGATGTCCACAGACAGGACAGCAAGTTATTGTATCAGAGGAAGTAAAAAAGATCCTCTAAGTCAAATGAACAACAGATGATACCTTCTGCTCCTACATTACATTCATAGAGTCAGGCTAAGTTGGAAGGAATCTCTGAGATCATCTAGTTCTACCACCCCTTCAACACAGGCAGGGACACCTTCCACTAGACCAAATTGCTCAGAGCAGCATCCAACTTGTCTTTGAGCACTTTTAGGAACGGGGTATCCTCAACTTCTCTGGGAAACCTGCTCCAGTGTCTTACCACCCTCCCAGTAAACATAACGAGGTCTAAATTTTAATTAGTAAAACATGCAGATGGATCTTCAAAGTCTCTGTAGATCACATTCCCATTATACCCTACAGACATCTGGCATTTAGGAAAACTCGACAGACTTGTGTTATGGAAAAAGAGTCAAAAGACTTGTCAAAACCATAATGAAAGTTCTAACTTTTCTTTCTGACTGAGTTACATCTCTGCTCTATATAGTTAGAATATTTGTTGTTTTCTTCCATGTAACCTCTTCCAGACCAGATCCAGAAATTATTGCCTCTGTCAGAGGTTTAATTTACCTGTAACATTTGTTAGTGGCACACATAGAATGTCTCTGGTATTGTATCATACACAATACAGGTAAGATGTCATAGGTTTTATTGTTGCCAATGGGTTTCACCAGGACTTTAAAATCTACCACAGGCCCTTTTCATGCCTGATTCATAATACATGCTTGATATATAATACTGGGAAGAAACACTGAAAGTAGCCGATCAGTGCATAAAAATAAATAATGACACTATTAAAAAAAAAAAAAAGGTAACAACTATTTTTTTTTTAATTTTTTTTTTTAAGGAGTTTGAGAAATGCCATGTGTGTGGTGTCCTCCTCTGCTTTCTTCCCTTCTGTTCCTTTTGGTCTAATAAATTCAAGTAAATCTCACTCTAGTTGTTCAGAGATGATTACTGGGGGACATGCAGTAAGAGATGATGTAACAGGGAATGGTACCTCAGCTAGATGGTGGCAAGCTTAGTGGCTCTGAGAGAATAACTTAAATTAGTCATTGAGTGAACTAATTACAGATTGCTAATGTAGAGCCCACCACAATGGAGGTTTAAAAGAGTGAAAAAGCACTCCAAAAAAAGGAAACTTGAGGGTACTTTCTCAAGTGTGTTAGGACTATGCATCATGCATCTTCAGAACTAAAAATTAAGTGAAAGGAAAGCAAATCTCTCCCAAATTCACTTTGCATAAGGAAGAGCAGAGGAAAACATGAAAACATCACACATTTCTAGTGAAATTATCTGCTTGATGTATAAGTGCAGCTTGCAGCACTTGGAGCTTTTTACCCTATTAATGATTTGCTACTTATTCTGATAGAAGTGAATTCATCAAGTGTTGATGGGGTCCCAAACCAATTCCATATGTATATCTTTATCTTTCATGCATATTTCAAACATATTTATCAATATGCTACAGGTTAAGTATTCTTCACCCAGACTCACTTGTGATAAATTTGAAATTAATATATTTTACTTATGACAGCAACCAAAATATAAATAATTAAAATAATGAAAAATTATGCAAAGCCAGACACATTTTTCTGGGATTTCTTTCTGAGAGTAAAATTGACTTTAAAGTACCAGGTAGATTCAAAATATTAGAAATCAACAAGCAAGAAATGGAAAGAATTTTTGGTGTGGAAGAACTCTGGAGCCATGCTATACTTATTTTCAGGGGAAGACCTCATACTAGGAAGCAAATGTGGAAGGCAAAAGGAGCGTCAGTGAATGCATGTTCCGTGATACATTCATATCTCTTTTGCTCTTACTTTTTTATTTTTTAAAGGGAAAGGCAGGAAAGAGAATTTACCCTCGGTACATACTTCAAATCAAACCAAACCATATTCACCAGAGAACTAAAAAAAAGCTATGCAAGGAAAAGTAAAAAAATAAAGAGCATATAGAAAATCATGATAGAAAATTGTCAAGTGTAATGTTGTACAGATTTCAAAAAACATATTTCATAAACAACTATTGTAAAGATATTAAAAGCAGGCTGCATGCAACAAATATTTTTGAAAAGAGTCACTGAAAAATTTTAAATTTTTCAATACCAGGTGCCCTATTCAAATATTAATCAGAGTACCTCATCAACATGTGGATATTTCAAAGAGAGTTTCTAAGTGTGCATTTATTTTGTGAAATATCAGAATCAAAGCTAGGTGAGGCTGCAAAGAACTGCAACCTGGAGGTCATCTAGTCCAAAACCCCTGCTCAAAACATGGCAAGATTACCAACTCCTGTTCTAGAAACCTTCAAAGGGTAATTTTTGTTATATTAATAAATTTTAATCTTCCTTTTCATCTTGCTTATTTTATTTGATAAAGATGTTTGGGATGAAGAAAAGAGGCGGTTTAGTTCCCATCCACTTCTGCTTTGCCCATGAGAGAACAGCCTCATGCTGGAGTTCTGACACACAAACTCACCAGAGTATGAAACTCTTCAAAACTTTTCTGAAACAGGTTTTTCACTGCTAAACTTTTTGCAAAGAAAATAAGGGCCAATTTCTCTGCCAAGTGTTGTAATTTTTTAAAAAAACAGACTTACTAAAAGCTGCCTGCAAGTGATAGCCAAGTTATTAATAGTTGAGCATTGGCAGCAGATTTAGGAACATTTAAAATATGATTTTAATCTCAAGAATTATTTAATACAAAAGATTTTATTTTATTAATCAGCCTCAAAAATGTTATTTTGAAGTTAAGAATAATCAGATATTCTGAGATCATTTTTATGCATGCTAGCATTTTTATTATTGCAAATGCACTTTAAGATGCACTTAGTAAAATGATTTTGCCTCATTAATAACCATTGTACTCTTGTACTCTTCTGTATAAACTATTGTCTGTATAGTCTGCAGATATGTTTTAGCTTCTCCATTTCCCATCCTTCCCAGATATTTCAGTAGATTTAATGTGCATTTCTTGTTGTGTTTTGGATGTATGCAAATGGAAAAAGATGAGTTGAATATGGAAAAGATAGATGGATTGTTATATACTTATCTCAAAATAAGTAATTGTTGATAGTCAGATGAGGTTAAAATTGCAATATCACATTTGTGTAACTCTGGGGTGGCTAAAAGTTGGAACAATAAGTAGACAAATAACACTGACCTCTAAAGAAAGTAGGACATTCATGGAAATATAATAGGCTGCCTATTATCTTCTGTCTATAAGCAGAAAAAATTGGTGGTTTTGAGAAGTGAAAATTATAATGTGCAAAACCCACATTGTCCTTCTTCTGTTGACAATTATTTGGTTATAAAGTATTAAACTAATTATGTCAATGAAGTAATGTTTCATATTTATTAATTTTTCTTAAAGATTTTCCCACTGTTCAGCACTTTTGTCAATATTTTACATTCAATTATTATGTACTTCTCAACAGAAATAATTTCCACAGATTTTTAAATTGTATCCATATGCAGGACCCACAGCTCTTTAGAGATGCAGATGACTTGCACTAAAATCATGAGCAGGGCTTACAGCTTCCCCACAGGTTCAGAGAGAGCAAGCTCTGCCTCTGGGCCAATTGGCCCAATCTGAGACCAGTCTCACAATGTGTCAGCTGGTGCAAACCCAGTATTCTCTTCTTCTGTTTTATCTGTAATTAACAGGCCCACTGAGCAAACTAATTCATCATCATGGAGCTCCTCTAAAGTTGGTTGATTCAATAGGAACAGAAGTTTTTTAATTTAAATTTTATTTGGTAGGCACCACTGACTTGGATATTTTGAAAAAAAATCCTGACATAATAAATGAAAAATAAATACTTAATTCCATATTAGAATGAAGGAAAAACATCAAGGGTTTCCTGTTTCCCTAAACTGTGAACAGTACAGAGTATAAAACTTAAAGAAAAAAGAAAAAGCTCACAGTGTGGACTTACAGTGAGAATATGGGAAACACTTTATAGGTCTTATCCACAAATTTCTGTATCTTTTCATTCAAGTAGTTAACATGTTTAAACACAGTTTTCCCATCTAATTTAATTAGCTGTAATCATAGCAAACTATTGTAAGGTAGGCATCCAAGATATATGACACATCTTTTCAAATATGTGTAGAAGTATTGTGAAAATGAGTGTAATAGTAGCATTCACTAGCCCAAGGCAATTGCAATTACAAGAAATGCTCTTTTGGTAAAAGGTCACAATCTGACGTCTTCCATTCACCTAAAACCGTCTTGTCACTCCACAAATTCTAACTGAAAGCATATTTTTAACAGCCATGATTTATTAATTTAACTTTAGAACTAATTCCATGTTCTTCTGAATATTTTAATAACGAAAATTTAAAATATTTTATCTTGACAGAAATGATGGATTAAACCTTTAAACTGCTTTTTATTTTTTTTACTCAAGCAGTTTATACATTTACCTATAGGCATACTGCTGAATAAAGTATGCCAGTTTTATGAAACACCAACGGTCTGACCATGATAATTCCTTAATGCTGTGTGAATCACTGAGAACTTTTTTAATGACCCTTTCTAAATTACATTAATCCTCAAGTTTCTTCCCACTGTCTCCTGATTAATTCACTTGCATTTTGCTGGAGGCAACATGCATGAAGTCTTTGCCTTCAGCTGCATGGCTGGGGAGGATGATTTTGGTGAAGTTCACATCACATCAGTCAAGGACGAACGCCCCTCCACTGTCTGGCCACTCTGTGTTAGTGACCTGGCTCCTGAAGCCACCTCCCTTTTCCAGAAACCCTTTCCCAGAAACCCTTTTTCTCACCCGAAACCCTTTTTCTCACCCTTTTTCTCACACTGTAACACACTTATGCTGCAGAGAATGCAATGTAATTAGTCACTTTAACTTCTGCTGCTAGCAAGTTGTCAAGCAGTATTTGGGGAGGGGAAGGGGAATAGCATAGAAATAAAGGGAAATCTTAGAGTAGATTTTTAGGAAAATGAATACTGTTTGAAAATCATGTGTCTCAAGAAGGAAATGGAATGACAATGAAAATTAAACTGGCACTTATTCGAAAAGCATGTGGAAGATGAAAATACAAAATGTTTTTGGTTCACATAATGAATTAACCACAAAAAAACCGACCAAACTGATTAAAAGCAAAATCTACTTAGAGGAGGGAAGGGGGGAAAGAAGAAACTATTATGGAATTGATAATGCATCCCTACTAAAGAATGGCTATTTATAATAATTTTTCCAACTCTGTAGTAAACATCACATTTCTTAGGAGATGGTTACATTTCTATCCTTTTGATTTATTAATAAATAACAAAATAATAGGCATAATTTAAAGATGTAATTATAAGCTGCTAGCAAAAAAATTTCTGTGATGTAGGTGTGTATTGAAAAAGTATGGTTTCTCTCTTGTTGACTACATGTAGAGGTAAAATATAATAAAAAATGCTGACTTAAAGAAGGTATTCTGTACCAAACCACAGTACGGATATTTGGAATGACAAAGTATCCTAACAAATAAGCAGAAGAGAAGAAAGACAATTTACAAATCAAATTAGAAAATGCACAGTTTACTGAATTATAATTCTATTTCCTTGAATAACCTCTCTCAGACAGTGACCTGTGTCATTGTTTTATCTGTTTCACCTCCTACATCATCTTTCTTTTCAGACATGTAATGAATATATTGAACACCACCTGCTTTCCTATGAAACCTGTATCCTTTGTTTTTATGAAAACACACATGCTTCATTTTCCTTTGGAAAAACAATTAATTACAATCTGAAACATCTCTCTAGCTTGAAACCTAAATGTATTTAGCATTTAATATGTAAAAATCTTCATCTTGTGAACAAAAAAACCCAGCAAAATATATTAAACCCCACACATCTTAAAGTTTTCTTGCTATTGACCATATATGTCCCCTAGGAATTTTCACACAAAGGAATGGGCTTTTTCAGCAGAAAAATCAAACTGGGGGTTCTGTTTACACTTATGTTTTCTGAAACAGGACCAAGTTACCATTAAACTAATATAAGTATCTAGTTTTCTTTATGATTGAACTATTTATTGATTCACAGAGAGACACATTGCAACTAATAATAGCCTTCTAACTCCCTTTATACTTTCCTCAAAATAAAGTTATTATTAGGAAAATTGTTCAATCTTATAAAAATTGGCAATGACACCTGAATGCATTATTACCTTCAGAAAAAATTTAAAAATCACCTTTTTCCACAACATATATTATTCTGCATAAGAATCTATAATCTCTGTTTCATCTGAGAAATGTACTCTGATCATGCGTGACATAAAACTTTATTTGTATTTTGAAATTGTTTATCTTGCTTAGACACCTGGGACAAAGAGTGATTGGTTTCAATGCACCTCACATTCATAAATATGTGTAGCAAATATTATTAGGCTGTGTAAGCAAGAGCAAGTCCATGAGCAATACAGGAACATCAGACTAAAACTACATCAAGTAAGTTATTGATTCAAATTCTTCATGTGATATGCAAAGATCTAGTCTCCTCTGGAACTGCTGAAAGGGGAACTAGTCAAAAGTTTATTTATTTGAAATAAAACCAGTTGCAGTCTGTCTATATTTGCAACCTTTCCTTAGTCATACATACTTTATTGATCTCAACATTCACAAGAATGTACCTTGAGCTTGCATGTTTGCTCACTATTTGTAGTTAAGCAGTAACTGACGATGTGATTTCCCTAACTTCATGAGGCAATTAATGTAAGCACAAAGAAATCCTCTCCAAACAAATTTTTAGTACAATGAATATTATCAGATTAACCTCTCCTTCTAAGTAGACAGGTCACAGTCTTGAACATGTTTCCTTTCTTCTGTTGCTCAGAGAGAAAAACTACCACTTATGAGTTTTGTCTTTTCTTCTTGGAGGGGAAAAAAAAAGGCAAAACCCTCCTGTCTAATAATGTTTTCTCTTTCACTGAAACGTGAAAGCTTATCGGAGTGCTGCTTGTTGGTATTAAAACTTTGAACTTAATTTCATAGGTATTATGAATAGAAATGTCAAATGCAAATGTAAAAGTAAGTCAGAGCAAGCAAAGAACCGAACAACAAACAAAGGAGATCAAAATCCTAATGCACTTCCTGTTTCACATAATACCCAATTCCGTATTAATGTTGATATTCACAGCAATGGCAGTGATGGAAAATGTCATCGGCACATCCACAAAAAATTCTTGGGGCACACAGCCATAGACACTTTCTTCTGCTTAATTACCAAGTGGTTATATAAGGGAAAGGACTTGTGAATCATTAATGTTGGCAATTATCCATACCTGGTGTGCAGTGAGTGCTTTGGGAACAGGTGTTTTTAGGGTTGTTTTTTTTTAAATCTTATAGATAATGAGAAAACAGAAGATTCTATTTTAAAACCAAAATATATTAGGTAGACTTCAGGAGATCTGTTGCTTGAATGTTGCTGTTTTTCTTTAGAGAGACCCTAACTGAGGTTAGAGCATGAATGACACTTCAGACCAAACCAAACCAAATCAATACTTTTAGTACCCATTCTGGTAGCACGCTCCCTCTGGAGTGGTGGCGAGACACAGACCAGAAATCAGAGTAAAGAGATGTGTAGGCACACACACAACGGCTTTTTAATCAGACATTTTATGGAAGGGTTATCACAAATAGGTTACTGGTTGGTTCTGAAAGATGGCTAAATACGAATTCTAATACTTACATGGTTTTCTACCATCAGCCACAGATATTGAAATGCAGTCACTATAGACAGGAAGTCTTTGTCAGAATGTTTAGCAGGAATCCATAAGATTTTTCTACTTCACAGTATATATGATTATGCATATATGTAGACATACGTGTATGTATGTATATTCAAAAACACATTTGCAAAGGTAGTTTGCTGCAACTCAACCATTTTCTAAAGAACTGAGGACCAGAGAGATTTTGTAGCACTGCAACCACTTTGGACTAAGTCCCAAACAAGGTCTATGCTAACTCCTGACCTTGTGAAAGACACAAAGCAAATTTTTAAAATGTAATTTTTCTTTCTAAAGAAGATTACAAAATTAAGTTTGAGACACAAGGCTGCTTCAACATGTTTCTTTACAAATTTTCCTCTGTGAGTCATCAGCCCATGAAATAAATATTCTCCTAAAGAGTAAGATTTATTTTAGAGGAAAAGAAAGAACTTTCTCTCTCTTGTAATTCTGAAATAGTACATGAAATGAATCAGAAGTAAACAGAGCAACAAATGGAGTCACGCCTCTACCAGCCTGAAATCATAAATGCCAAAAGTATTATGTGTTCTGATTCATCACAATGAACTTCCCCAGGAATCTGAAAAAGGTCATTCAAATATTAAACAACCCACTATTTCACTCAGCAAAAAGCACACTGTAGCTCTGTGCTATAATCCTAAAATGGCATCTCAGTTGCCAAGTGCCCCTGATGTGTCCAGTTGCAGCTTAACTAATAGTAAGCTGATGACACAATTTTCTTCTCTACTGCCTGAACTACAGCTAACTGTTATGAGAATGTCAGTGGTTGAAAGACCTGACAGGAATACCTTGGGCATTTAAATATGGGGAGTTACTTGCAATTGAGAACTAGTAACTCTTAGACTGAGGTACACCTTGCTCCCCCCAAGGCCAGGAGAGTAAAGCCTCTAAAGCAGCAATCTCTTACAGGGTTTACTCCCCACAAACTGACCCCAGTCACCCTGTATAAACAGGCATTAAACATGCTCTGGGCTAAGCAAGCTTGTTCCAAGTTTTGTAGGATTACCATATTCATAACCGTGCATGATGTCTGGGGGCAGGAGCTGTACCCTGGTGTCCAACCTGAGTCCTACTGTCCTTCCTGGCCAGGGGCTGCACATGGGTGTGTGAAAGCATCAGCCACCTTTCCAGCTTTCAGCAGGTCTGCCTGAAGGTGCTGGCCACACATCCTGAAGTGTCCTGTTAACCAGGCTGAATTGGTTGCTCCTGTCTTAGACAGAATACAAGTTTCTTATCACATTCACTCCGTATCAAACATTTAGAAGGTTAAGAGATGAGATTGATTATTTTTAACTTGCTGAGATGTTCTTCAGATCATTATGTCTTCATCAAAAAGCCAGGAAAAATTACAGTCATTCACTCATTAACAGGTTGAGATAGAAACAATAGCAAATAGCTTGATATTAATTTCTTTGCTGCTTTGAAATTTGCTGCCATATACTACATGGAGATCACATTCATTTAATCGGCTAATTAGCTGCAAGCAACCTCTGATCTTTGCTACAGATTGAAAATACCTTTGTCAATGAAATCTGTCTTGAATACAGATTTTTGGAGTGATTTAGAATATCTAAAAGAAGAGCATTATGATTTTATTAAGTTTACCGTGGAGACTGAATTTATGTACTTGTAACACTACTATGACCTATATTAAAGACAAACTGATAACCATGGTAACCAAAAAGCTTCAGAGATCTTATAAGAGGTTTCATGTAAGAATTTAAAAATAAAAACTCTATACTTTCCTTTTTATTTCAAAAATGTCTTTTTTATTTCAAAGAGCTCTAAGCGAACAATTATTATATATATATATATATTTATAAATAGAGAAAAAACACTAAATTGTCTTGTAAAATTAATTATATCCATATATTTAACACTAAAAAGTAGGTAGCTAGGTAAATTCCTCTTTTCAAGAAATCTGTATTTTGCATAAAATTAGAAAATTTATTGTCTCAGTTCAATAGGAAGGTATTTATAATTAACTTAAAGCCATCTCCCACCACTGGTCTCAAGTAGTTAATAACACATGCATTTTACATGACTTAAATGGTTGTACTGTTTGTCAGCAATTATGTCAACAGGTTGTTTTGCTGTTTTGTTTTTTTTTTTAATCACTAATCATTTAGGCATTCAGTACCAAAACAAATAGAATGAAGATGTATGTCTTTCCTGCAAACACTTGGATTACCATCACTTTGCTGCTTAATATGACGCCAGTTGCAAAGAAGAAAATGTCAATAATTTGATGTAAAGTTGATTAGATCTATAAATCATGAAATTCATTATTTAACATTTCCTCTTGAAGCAATTTCAGACTCTCAGCTATGATAAGTAAAGGAATAGACTGGTTCCAGCCTCTATTTAACTTCAGACAATGTGTAAGCCATAAATGTATTTTCAAAACTTCTNGATTTAGAATATCTAAAAGAAGAGCATTATGATGTTATTAAGTTTACCGTGGAGACTGAATTTATGTACTTGTAACACTACTATGACCTATATTAAAGACAAACTGATAACCACTGCCATGGTAACCAAAAAGCTTCTGAGATCTTATAAGAGGTTTCATGTAAGAATTTAAAAATAAAAACTCTATACTTTCCTTTTTATTTCAAAAATGTCTTTTTTATTTCAAAGAGCTCTAAGCGAACAATTATTTTATATATATATATATTTATAAATAGAGAAAAAACACTAAATTGTCTTGTAAAATTAATTATATCCATATATTTAACACTAAAAAGTAGGTAGCTAGGTAAATTCCTCTTTTCAAGAAATCTGTATTTTGCATAAAATTAGAAAATTTATTGTCTCAGTTCAATAGGAAGGTATTTATAATTAACTTAAAGCCATCTCCCACCACTGGTCTCAAGTAGTTAATAACACATGCATTTTACATGACTTAAATGGTTGTACTGTTTGTCAGCAATTATGTCAACAGGTTGTTTTGCTGTTTTGTTTTTTTTTTTAATCACTAATCATTTAGGCATTCAGTACCAAAACAAATAGAATGAAGATGTATGTCTTTCCTGCAAACACTTGGATTACCATCACTTTGCTGCTTAATATGACGCCAGTTGCAAAGAAGAAAATGTCAATAATTTGATGTAAAGTTGATTAGATCTATAAATCATGAAATTCATTATTTAACATTTCCTCTTGAAGCAATTTCAGACTCTCAGCTATGATAAGTAAAGGAATAGACTGGTTCCAGCCTCTATTTAACTTCAGACAATGTGTAAGCCATAAATGTATTTTCAAAACTTCTTTTCTCTTCCATATGCTGTTCTAATATATATTCTGGAATCCACGAAGGTGATCTTTTTTATAAAATCAGGAAAGGAACATATATTATTTACAAACCTGAGTATTTTTGCTAAAACCAACCTGGCATTTGTTATCTATCATACTTACAGCTGTAATAATACACATCCTGTAAAGTGTCTGGAATGTATTGCATGCATTATACTTAGATTCCATACAACATTATCTGTACTAACAAGTACATATTCTTAAATGTGATATATTCAGTTTCAATATTGTAAGTATCAAAGCATAATAACTTATGTTAAAGCCCAAATGAATGCATTCAATAAAAATTTCGTGTCATGCAGTGGTTATAGATTATCTTGTTAAATACCCATTAAATGCCTTGTTATTATGCTTACGTAAATAAGCTGAATTGAGAAACTTGTGGAAGTTCCCTTGAATGACCGCCCAATGTGCCAATTACTTGAATAGAATGAAAAAATAATTCTTCATATTTTCAGTTTTTCCCCAGTGCACTCTTTGTTCCACTATAGTCAAAAGTTAGGGGAAAATCATTCTTCAAGTAATTCCACAGCCATGATGCAAAAATGTTGGTTTATAATAACATCCAATAAACATTCAACATCCAACAAACATTTTAGATTTCAATTGAATCAGAATTATATCTGGACTCTCTGAAAAGCACCATAGTGGTGGCTTCTATACACACGATGACTTATAGAATGCAGATGAGTACAGACACTTTACTTTCCTTTTTTTCCTAAGTCAACAGTGTTAAAAGTGTTGATAAAGGGAAAAATCATTTAACAGCTCAGTTCCTGTACTTCAAGTTATTCATACAGGTTAAAAATAAGAACTGGTTCATTGATGTGGGTTTGATGACTTTTTAGATAAGCAGTTGAACATTCATGCTCTGGAATGATATGGTAAAAAGTCAAATGAAATGCTGAAGTATTAGCAAATGATGAGTCATTTAAAGAGTAATAGGCTGAAGTCACAATATCATATGTGGCAATTATATTTAGAGATTTCCTGCTTTTTGCTTATAAAAAACTATTGCTGCATAACATCAGGAGTCTAATATAAATAGGCTCCTTGTGTATTCATTAACTATCATATAGTTAATGAATGTGGAAGTAGAAACGAGAAGCTTTTAAAAACATGACCACCTATCATTTTTTTATTAGAAACTCACAGAGATTTCTCTATATAGTAGTCATTGAGGATTAACAAGTTCATGGCCTCATGGCCCCCCAGTAAAAGTCTCCCAGCTACCAAATCATGATTGCCAAAGGAACCCTGGCCCACCTCAGAATACATTTTGTCAAATTGTTTTCACTTTGGACAAGACACATAGAACATTTTTTTTTTTTCTTCTAAGCTTGCCCCATCCATTTGTCTTGTATGCATCTGACAGTGCAAGAAGGGTCAGTGCTTAGCATGGACACTCAATCATGATGTCAGTGTCAGTGCCTATTTTTAGGTGTAAAAACACCTGAACCAGCTGCTCAAATCAGCTATAGCCTGAACAGAACTGTCAGTGCAAAGCCCAAAGTCAGTAAGGCACCTTCTTCTCAACACCCCTGCTAACAGAAATGAAACCTGGCCCCTAAGAGCCCTTCTTTCTCAGGTCATTCTAATTATGGGTCCACAATCCATACAGGCTGACTCAGAAAGGTACACAGGAAAGAGGAATGTTAACAAAAACAAAGAGCTTTCTTTAATTTGGGGAGATGTTGCAAATACACAAGATACACAAAAACCAACAAAAAAACCCCTTATTTTCAGAAATAGCTAGACCCCAGGAATTTCATTTTAAGAATGTGAGGATTTATCAGACTATACATTCTGAAGTAAATATATACTTGTGCTGAAAAGCAAAATATCCCTGAGTGGCTCAACACACTCTCAATGTGTTCTTGTACTATTGCTCTTTGTAAGTACTCTACTAATTATCTAATGATTCTGAAGTGGTTTTAAGTGGTATAAAAGAGTCAATTACCAGTATAGTTGTATTATTATGTTATGGGATACTTAAAATACACATGTATACATGTTTTCCTTTGTTTAAAATCACTTAGTGGGTTTATTTTCTGATTTGCAATAGAAGAATGACAGAAACTTGATGTCCCTCTGAAAAGCAGTGAACCCAATTCTGTTCACAAACCTAATGATGCTTTTCCCAGGGTATTTGTTTAATCAGTTTGTTGTAACAGACATATTTGAAGGGGAATGATATCCTCTACTGTGTCCTCTATAAGGCTGAAATTACTACTACATTTAAAATTTTATTTGATAATAATGCTTATAATGAGAGCAAAGATACATAGTAAGACCTATTAGTAGAGTAATACATTCAGTGTCATATCATATCTAAAAAATTATAGACAAGAGATGAAAGAGGACATCCTGGTTCTAAATTCAGTCCTGCTAGAAGCAGATTTCACACATACTCCAGTCATCCTAAAAACATGAGTTATTAATTATTTTTAGCTATAATTCTCAATGTAATCAATGTCAATTCACTGGCATCTTTTCTCTTAGCTATTACACCCCTGAAAGTGGGAAACCATCTTTGACCACATGATTTGTGGTATCTGAACTAAGATGCATATACTGAATTATTTGAAAAATCAGATGTTTTGCATTTCTTGGGATGTTACTGTCAGAGTTGTCTAACCCAGGTGAAGGCTGGGACTGTGTGTGACTAGACAGACTGCACAAAGATGTGTTGGTATGCAAGCTCTTGTCCAACCCAAACCAAACAGGATGGTTTTGACTGTCATAACATGCACCAAACGGTTGTAGTCAATAAAGCTCCTGTCACTGTGGGACTTTCTGTGTAAAGATCAACTACATAAATCCCCCAAATTCCCCTGCCAACCCCAAACTTACTTTTACTATATTGTTTATAAATTTTAACTCTATTTTGAAACTAGTTCTACTCATGAGCATTGCCCTCAGAGTTCGACTGAACAATATTAGTATTAGAAACATCCTATTTTTAGCTTTTTCATAGAGGTTATCAATTCACATTTACTGCTATGACAAATTAGTATTTTGTTTCTTACTGCTTACAGTAACAGAAGCTTGTGTCATGAACTATATATTGTGTTTGCTAAAAGCCTATATAAATTGTCAGTTTATGTCTCATAGAGGCACTTGCTTTCCAAACCAAATTCTCAATAAATCAGATGAAGTATTTTTAAATAGCAGTATTTTTCTTGTGGAAATTTTGTAAAAAATAAACCCCAGTAATTTCTAAATTGTATTTCTAGCTCTCTGGTGTTTTTGCTGCTCCACTTGGATTGGAGCTATTGATTCCAAAAGTAAAATTATAGAGCCTAGAGACACAGGACTGCTACTTGTGATGTTCATCACAAGGCAGGTATTTCAGCAGTACCAGTGTCCAACTGGTTCATCAGTGACAGCTGTCCTTGTGTAAATGTAATTCTGCAAGGTCATTAGAAAAGTAACAGAAGAAATTCTATGCAGCAGTTTTACTCATAGAGGGAATGATGTCTGCCTGCGAGACAGATACAATGGCAATATTACTTTTATCTGCCATTTTTGTCTTTTTTTTTTTTTTCTTTAATTCAGGAACTTGTTGAATGCTGCTTTTCGTTTTGCTTACACTCCTTAAGCAAGTATAGTTAATTTCAACCTTTGAGTAATTGAAGACAAATACTAAAAAAAGAAAAATTACATTGACTTTACAGTGGACAAATTTATTAACAAAAGTACCACTAATATTGATCTGGACAATGTTGTTAATTTTACCAATTTACTTACCATGAATCAATGAAGAGAAGGGAAACAGTTAGAAACATAAGAGACTTTTCCCATCACCACAAAACCTAAGACTGAATAAGCTGCATGGCTCTCAAGTAAGTGGTAGAAAGATTAGAGATGAACAATAAGCAAGCAGAAAACATGATGAGATGGCAGAAATGTCTTTGTTTTTGAAGGACCCTACAACTGAATGCTCTCTCTGAGACTCATGTAAAGGATATTCAATCATGCCGTAAATTTAAAAGTTCAAATAAACCTTGCAAATGTGGGCTCAGCTTAGGCATCCAATTTTACTTGTATGTATGACCCTGTCATACTCAGGCTTTGTTAAGATCTGTTTGCAGATCTACAGCATATCTGCAGCACAGGAAAGGAACCAGGGAAGATGCAAGTCATGACTTTATTCAGCTACTATGACACATTCTTTAGAACTTTGCCCTTAATGATCCCACAGAATTTTGTACCATCTTATATTTTTTTTAATTCCCCTTATGTCTATGCCAATGAAAAAAAGAATGAGCCTGCCTAGAACAATTGTTATGATAGCAACAGAAGTATCTCTCAAGTATGATGGTACATTAGAAATTCAGCAAGAAGTAATCACTATATGTTCATGTGTATATATTTATGCATGTTATTTTGCCTCGTGGACTTCTATTTCGTTTTGCAAACCAAAAAATAACTCTAATTTTAATTTCTGAATTCACTGCAGTATAACAAATTATTACAGAAACAATGTAATAGAATTTTATAAATGCTATTAGTTCTCTCCAGTCTTTTTTGGATCTGTAGCATTTTCCTACAATCCCCTCCTGCTGAAGCCTTGCTGAGGAAGTCGGGGGAAAAGAATGACTAATTCTAAAAGTGGAAGTGATAAACTAAGGACATCATGCTCATACAACTCTCTTCTCTTGCTGCAGCTAAACAATAAAATTTTATGTTAGTAATTGATATTGGTAGTATGGCAAAAGTTTACCACATAATGAGCTATTTTCATAGTAAATTTTAAATTGTAGTTTATCTATATTAAAACTATGTTATAAAGCTCCCCAGCTCATCTACCATAAAACAACCTTCAGCAATTGTTGCAGGATATAATCTCTGGATAATCTTTTCTGAAGAATGCATAAAACCACCCATCTATTTCAAGCGGTATTACTACTTCATTTATAAAGTCCCACAGCCATGTAGAACTGTAATCAACTTTACTGTGATGTGCTGCTATTAAACAAAGCTGGTATTGCCTGCTTTCTTTGCTTCATCCCTGATATCAACTACACCATCAGGATACTTAGGTGCAGCTCACAGATCATCACAGCTTTCCATTCAGGAGAAAGGAGTTGCGAGACCTGAGTATGACCAGAATGGAAATACATGGAAAAAAACCCCACAGTTTAATAGTGTTTCTCTGTTACAGCTAATAAAGTTGATTCCAGTTTCACCTGTTGTATGTGCAATATGACACACACAACAGGTATATTTTGGTGGGTGTCATTCTCTGGGGTGTTTCAAAATAACTTTACTTCAAATTTAAAGAACCTACTGCAGTACAGAGAGGAGCAGAAGAGGCTGAAAAGAACTGTGGAGAGAGAAAATCAAACACTGACAGGTCTCCTCAGTCTGTAGAACCTGCTAAACCCTACTGGAGTACAGCTGAGGACATAAAAGGAAAAAAGTCAGGTGGAGAGACAGAGAAAATCTCTGGAGAGAGAGAAAATCTCCTACACAGTAAAGAAGCTGTACTTCATTTCTAATCAGTATAATATTTATTTAGCCAATATTAACTCTTTCAGAGAAATAATGTTTGTGAAGTCCTGGGAACACAGGGACAACATGAAAACGTAAAAGAAAAGTTTGTTTTCAAACAAAATTATTTCACAGTGTAAAATTCACCTGCTGGTGACAGGTTATGGCACTCATCTGGTGGATCTGCACCTCAGCACAGTTTGTTAAACTGTGGAAAAAGAAAACATACTGGGAACTTTCCATTCCAATGGACAGACTGAAATCACAAGATCTCATTTTTTTCTGTTTCTGCAGATGCTGGAAGTTCAAGGAAATCTCCATCTGTATATTTCTAAAATAATCCAGCTTAAACTAGGTTTATTTTCAGAATGTAGGCATACACTATGGGACTGACAGCACCAGGTGGGTGGTTCTCCACTATTTATTAACTCCTAAAAGCAGACAAAATTTAAAGGTATGTTAACCCATCTTATCCACTGGTACCTAGAGATGAAGTGGCACTATGATTACATTCTGTGTTGCAGTTTGAAAGCAGAAAAATCAGAAAGTGTGTGTCAAAACCAGCAGTGTGGTGTGTCCTGCAAGGTCCTTCATTAAGGTGTTGGTAGAAATATGTTGAGATAGTGAGTATGCAACCCCACAGCAGTATCAATGACTACCCACATTCTAGCTTCTGTGTTAATCATCAGTGAAGAAAAAGGAATCCAAATACAGTGCTGTACCTTCTCTTATCAATGACAATAAGCTACTAATTCATTTTTAGATGAGAAATACATTCTACTGGTACAAACTATCTAATAATATCAAAATAATCAAGCTCAGTATCAAGATTTATATAAACTCCAGTGAAATGAAAAAGCAAACAAAAAAGTATTGTTTTCCTCTCGGGAATCAAAGAACACAAAATATATTTTTATATGATTTTTTAGTATTTTTTTAAAGAACATGAGATGCCCTGAATTCTGCATTTTGCAAGTATTTCAGTTAAAAAAAACAAAACAACAAAACAACAACTCTGCCCTCGACAAAAATTACTTTTTGTAATTTGAAAAGTATCTTTGCATAGTCCATGACATTATGGACATCAGGAGTGACTGTCTATTTCTACTCAGATAATTCATTCTATGTCTGTTTGAAGCTCTGATGTCATAAATAAGCGAACATGTAAAACAATCACACAGCGCATCCTAAGATAGAGCACATGAGGCTGACAGCTGCATCACCTCCTCTTTGTAATGGCAACATGGACTAAATGGACAATTATGATGACTGCATAAACAAATGTCCCAGAATCGCTAAATTCATTTTTGTCAGAAAATTTTCTGATTTTCCTTTCTGATGCTATCACTGTAGGGCAGAATTTAAATATGTCTCCACTCCTTCACATACATTAGATCTTTTCCCTACTTAATCTAAGCCATGTCTTTTCTCAATTTTCAAGTACAGTTCTACTAAGAACTGATTTATGGCTTTCCCTTTTAGTTCCTGAGCAGTTACATCCATGAAATGAAGAAGATGGGGATGCTGTGCAGCCCAATATTCATGTTAGTCATGAAGAAAGTGGGAGTATGAGGAGGATTCCAGGCACTGCGACTGGAACTTCTGATGTTGGCTGGAGCATAACAGGACCCCAAACCCTGTCACATTAATAACTGGACATCAGCTGCAGCAGCAACTCTGAATCTGAGAGACAGTGAGACTAATTTTAGTTTAAACTGAAGGAAGTTTTGTTCCTCCATCCTGGGGAAATTGCTATTGACAAATAGTTTAATGTGTATTGTAGCTCTTGTTTGATAACTATACAATACAATATTTTAGGAATACCTAAATGACATTTAATAGCTTAAAAACAATTGGGAGGCCATTGGTCTTTGTTATTTTTGCTATTTTATTGATTTTTTTTTTACAACAATCAATATTTATACACGAATAAGGAGCTAAGCAAAGATTCTATCAGGCAGAATTTTTCTCATACAGATTTCTTTTAAATTCTTGGTTTAAGTAGGACTGAATCTACTGATATGTGAGTTTAAAACAAATTCTGTATTAATATATTTGTTTTTCTTTTAATATAATGTAAAAATACTGAGTATACTTGCAATCCTTGAAAAGTGGAAACAAATGTAATCTCTTCCCTCAGAAGTCATCATGCATTGAATGGGTTTTTATGAACCATATGGACATTAGTCAATTATTTTAAAATTACTCAAATGTATGTTCAAAAGTTCCTAATTTCTTTATTTTAAGGACTATTTCTAGCTGTCACAACTGATGTATTTATATCTTCTGTCTAAATGTAGAGTTATACTTTATTATTCAGTAACCATGAATTTTCTGTAGAATGTGAACACTGTACTTTCTGTAGTTACACAATATGAAAGTGATGAGAGACATCAGTTGTTTTAATCTGTTTATAATCAGTTTCTATTATAGTACTTCACCATTCTCACCTGTTTCCTACTTAAAATATTCATTGAAACACACATATCAGGACATGCATCTCAGGATGAACAGAAGTGTGAAAATTGAAACAAAAGCTTCATGTTGATGTTGTAGAAAAGAACAAATCCTCCTAGGAGGCTTAATCAATATTAAGAATGATATGGAAATCATAACAGATGAGAGTAATAGATTGAAGGATAGAGAAGGATAAAAAGAATATTTCTCTCTCAGTATGAGCTGCAGGTATGAAATACACTCAGATGCAGCAAATAATAACATTGATTTACATTTGTTTGGATGAACTAATGGAAATTCTGATCAAGGTACTGACATTGCCATCTTCTCTTTCACAATACAGCTTTATGTGTTTTGACAAGGCCTGGAAAAAGGCCAATAAAAATTATTTCACATTCAGAGCCAGAGATAAACTGTAAAATCTTTGCTCTTATATAATTAAATGGCAAAATTTCCTTTTGTTAGACTAATTGATGAAAAACTGATCATGTGTGTCTTAATCTCTAAATTTTAACAAATAAAACTGAAAAACTCCAATTTTCTTGCAGTATTCTTAGTAAATCAATCCCTATAGGAATTGGGAAAAATCCTTGCCAGTCAGATTCTCTGACATAAGGAAGTAAGATATCAAATAAAAGATTAAGTAAGCAAAAAAACCCACCAAAAACCAAAACCAAATCAAAAACAATCAAAAAAACATTGCCACAAACCAAAAAAAAAACCCAAAAACAAACAAACAAACAAACAAAGAATGCAGCCAAAAAAAACCCACCACCCAAGGTTTTTAAGATGACTATGGCTAAAAAATTGAGTAAAAATAATTCATAGTTTGGTAGTAGTTTATGATATATCATCTTTTCACAAAAATGCTGTAGTTCACTTAATAGTACTTAGAAAAGTTGAACACAAGGACTGGCAAGCCAATGTGACAAGCAAGTTGAAGAATGAAGCTGACGTATTACATATCATCAGTTATTAGGTCCTTTCAACTTTTTAATTTGTGTGTGAACAAATGTCTTGATGCAGACTAGAAAAAATTAAATTAGAAAGAAAATACTTAATTCTTTATGAAAATTCTGACCCAGTCAATTAAGCCAAATCATGATTTTCTGCTTTAATCATGGAGCCCTTTTGTGGGGCTTCTGACCAAAGTAAATTTAGTGGAACAGACAAAAAGAGAAAGCTACACAGAATCGAGTTAAAAGAAAAAATAAAATATATGTACAAGATAACTGATTTTTGCCTTTACTAAAACAATATCTTAATCCCAATATAGGTTTATTGACAAAAGCTTGACTAATTCATTGGATTCACAATACAAGTGTTTCTTTTTCATTTTAGTCATGATGGAAATGCTCGGAAGCTGTTACGTGCATTTGCACAAAATTTTCTTAAATCAGTCTCAGAGGACAGATTGCTCTGCACTTCAAAAAAGATTATAGTGTTATAAATTCACACACACATACTCAACTGTACCTATTACACTGTCGCAATTCTATGATGATTAAGATGTTGGAGACCTCATCTGCATTTATTTCTGGTTTGTTTTTTACAGTCAAATATTCCTCTGTGGTATTGTCCTACACTGCAATACACCAAAAAAAGCATGGAAATAACTAGCAACAAGAAAGCATTGCCATTTGGACCAAATCTATATTTTTCAGAATGTTCTCTCAGTGCTTACCAGATCTGAGTATTCACGAGATATTATTGGGTTTTGTCCTGTCCTGTGTACAATACATGGATATTCTACCACAATTTCATACGCTGGGAAAATATATTTTGCACAGAAGACATATTGATGTCTTTCAGCTTACAAACACTACTATCAGAACTCAGTACTACTAAACATTCTTATATTTTAATGACACACCTTGTTCCTATAAGATAACCAGGATGAAAACTCTGAGTTACCACAAAAGGTGCAGATTGCATTTACACATTTACACTATGACAGCCTGCAAGAAAATGAAAAAAAAGGGATGGCATACATGTTCCTGTATGAAAAAAACACAAAGCCAACCTAAATAGGTAAAGAAAGATGGAGAGACACAGTCATGTGAAACTATAATAGAATTAAAACCATGAAAACAATTCTTCTTCTACTCTCTCAGGTTGGAAGATAAGTGTGAGAATAATAGCCAGGATCAAACCAAATAGAGCTCAAATTGTATAAGAAAATTTTCTAAAAAATAACAGGAAAATCAAGACTAAGAAGAAAATCAAGAATATTTTCTTCACGCTTAGAGCCAGATTGAAGTAGGCAGTAGTATCAAATACCACTTATATGAAATTTGATACCAAATATATTTTGATAGGGAATATATTATGTTTTCTAAAGAAAGAAGGAATATGAAAATTCTGAGACTTAAGTAATTGAATTTTTACCATAATAAAAACATTCTGTACATTGTATTTGAATGCAGCCTGTTTATTCAATTTTCTTAATCAATAATTCACCCTCGACCTATAGGAATAATAGTGAAATATTTTAGATTTCTCCCATGGAAAGGTTTTTATCACACATATATTGATGATATATTAAAAATGTGATTTGTGATTTCCTTAGACTGGCATTGGAATTAGAAGGATATGGATACTATTACACATGTACAATTTATACAGCTTATACATCATATTCTCTGATAGTCTCATCAATGCAATTATAAGACAAAATAAGACCTCAAATAAATAATAAATAAACAATATGAGGTGCTCACACCCCTGCAGATTGTGTCCAGCAGGACCAAATTTCTGCCTTAGCAGGGCAGTAAGACCAGTGTGTGCTACAGGACTCTGCTAATTCATGTGAAGGAGCAAATTTTGCATTTATTTAGAACTTCTAATCTTTCTTAATTTGCAGCTGTGCAGCTTGGGAAGCTGTGTTACTAAAGAAAACTGGTAACAAAATACAAATTAAAAATAGAAATTTAAAACAAATCAAGTGATATATTTTAACTGGAATAACTAGAGTACTCATAAATTCATATTGTCTAAATAACTCTCCTTTAAGAAAAGTTTTGGTTACTTTTTTGTTGGTTTGAGTTTTTTCCTCCCTTTAATTTGAAAACTACTGATAAACTGTCTCAGACCATTTTTATAATTAAATTGATTTCTCCAGTTTAATAGCTGGATTTTGGACTCATCTCTTGGAATTATCTGAATATACTTATAGTTTATTCTTCTGAGAATTCTCTCAGCACTATTTTTCATGGGCACAACCCTAAGCCACTACATTTAAGTATGTTGTAATACTCTATATTTTGAAGTATCTTGTATCAGTAGAGACAAGTCTAAAGTGGCATGAAAATAGGATTGTCCTTCAATAGCATCTGGAACGTGTCTGCTTCTCTTCCTCAGGTCTGTGGTTACAGGACCCAAAATTTACAGGTGCTCACCCCTAACTAATCAGAACAAAATAAATAGAAACAGACTATTTTTGCCAATTTAATGCTTTAGTCTCCAAAAATAAAATTGTTTGTACATAATGCAAAAGTCATGGATAACAAAACCAAAGTATTTGCCTTTCATAAATGTAAAGGAAAGTCATAAATGAAAGACAGGATTTAATACAGGAAGAACAGCATATATCTCACATGGATTTAATTTCCCCACTTCAAATGTTATATTTATCAAGTATCTGCTGTGCACAAATACTAAAATGAATATTTTTCAATTTAACTGCAGGATGACTGCCCCTTAAATAATAATTTATTTGGAAACATATGAAAAGGAATTAGGATTTAATGAGGTATATATAAAATGATCCAAACATAGATTTCTGGATAATTAAAGATAATAGCAATGTGACTGAAGGATTTTTGCACTGTGTAACAGTGAAATTTTTCCAATTCATAGATACCACAATTTTTTTTTTTTTTACTAGAACTGTAAGTTCTGGTTTAATTTATCTTGTGATAATTATATACTGCTCTTGGTAAATAACAGCCATGAAATTCTCCTGTAAGGCAGTGACATTGCTATGGACTCACTGGAATCCCACAATACTTTCAGACACATTAATTTTATGGACTTTTGCTGAAAAGTTAGTTATATGCCTGTAGATAACCATGACAACAATGAACATGTGTATCTATCTAACAGGGTCAAAGTTAGAAAACTCTTCAGAAGAGAAAATTTTACCCTTAAACTGCTAGCTTGATGTTTTATAGAAATAAACTCATTAGGAAAATGTTTACATTGAAATGAGAACAACATATGAATGTGCATTCAAAAGATAAAAATACACAAAAAAAGTAGTTGTATAGGGTGTTAAAAAATAATTGCAAACTCTCTAATGTTGTTTTTCTAGAAAGTAAAGCAAAAACACAAAGCAGAAGAAAATACACAATGTTTGCAGTTCAGAGCTTTCAGAAATAAACTTTAAAAGACTGCCAGTGTTTTTGTTCCTCAGTCTTTCAGTTTCCTTTTAGCCAACATAGTGGAATGAATGGCTCATCTATCCTTCACATTTCTTATCGATTCATTAGCATTAAACGTGAATGGTTGTGACACAGCAGCAGTTAAAGACTAATTTACAAGGACACAAACAGCATTTTATGTAGTAGAAAGACACTAATAGAATAGATGCTGCTTTGCTCAAGTCATTTCCTTATTACTGTACTTACATAAAACATGACCATACTGTACAAAATTTACATAATTGCTACAGTGGGTTCCTAAATTCAGAAATTACTTTCCCAGGTCTCTTGTCTGTACAATCTAAATTTCATTCTTTTTCTTGGCTCTCCTTGGGCAAGTTCCTCTTCTAGTAAACAAAACAAAACAAAACAAAACAAAACAATAAAACCAACCAAAAAAAACAAGATAAAAATTCCACCAAACTAACCTCAGGCCACACAAGACGTACAAGAGGTACAAAAATAATTTCCACACTGTAAACTTAACCACACAGTTGTTAAAGATACAAGACAGAGAGGCAAAGGAGGAAAGTATCATCACATTTTACTACAGAACACTGCTGATCTACAGGATCTGATACACTGATGAGACACAGACAAAAGAAGACACTGGAACAAATTCTCATCCCTGTGCATATTGGAGTAAACTGGGAAAAGAATGAGAAAAAAATACAAATTTCATAAAGATATGCTGCAGGCTGTTGAAAGAGGGAAGGGCAATGGGGGAATAGCTGTGGTAATACTGGCTCATTATTTCCTTCCTGAAGTGTTCTTCTCACACATCATTCATTTAAAATGGAGAAAGGTTATCAAAGACTTATTAAGGATAAATAGAAATCACTGTTTTCACAAACCCCAAACATCTCTGATAATACTTTGTAAAAATTACCCACTGCTCTTTCATTTCTTAAAGGAAAATCCCCAACCAAACCAAACAAAAAACAGTAAGCAAACAAACAAGCCCCCACAGAACAAACCACAAAGGTCTTTTTTGTGTGTGTGTGTGATTTTAAAGAATATTTTCAGTTTGAGCAGGTTCATAACTAGGAGATTAATTCTATTCAGAGGGATATAGTGAGTCCTGTTCACATTTTTTTCCCTGTAATTAAAAGCAACTACCAAACAATAGAGAATTATTCCATGAAAAGAAAGATCTACAAAGGGACCAATCCTCTCCTAAGTATATAAAATCTATAACACTAATTAAAAAAAATCTCAAAATTATGTGTACATTTACATACAGTTGACTGAAAAAATTCAGACCTTGTCCAACCATTCAAAGATCCATAAAGTTTCCCTTTGTTTAGCAGAGATTTGTATGCTTGGATTGAACTTAATGGAATAATCTTTCTTAGATACTTGGCAATGTTGGAATAACAAGAGGTGAACTGAGAGGAAAACAAAATTTGCTATCAGCCCCAAGTGATAAAAAGCAAAAGCAGCTCTTTATGGTGCTGCATCCACAGGAAAGGCTCCCAGGGTGCACTCTCCAAGCACAGGGCAGCTAGAAGACTACATTTGTTTATGTTCCCTGATGTTAGAGAGGATCAAAAGAAGGGCACGAGGCATCTGTGAAAGCATATGGAATTGGCAGGAGGGCAGCAGCACACCAACATGTAAGGCTGGAAGGCTGGAAGGCAGGAGATAAAGCACCACTTGTGGGGTACTACACCAAGAGCTGGGGGCAGCTGGGACTGGGGAGGCAGAGGTGGAGTGCGGGGCACCCACAGGGGGTCAAAACCACCATGAGATGCTGTGAAAAAGACGTTCAGGGGGATGTAGACGTTCAGGGATGAAGGGAGAGAACAGGCCACCTAGAAATGGAAGAGGAGGAGGCAGAGATAAGTTTAAAAGGGACAGTTCTGGTCTATAGACAGGTTTAGTGCTGTCTGTTTGCACAACCCCAGCTACAGATGATTAAACAGCACTGCTGGTCACCAGTATTTTCTTCATGTTGGATCTCAGTGCTGAGCTATCACTGCAACACCCTGAGCCCACAAGAATTAGAAAAGGGATTAATAGTTCATATTTAAAAGAGAATCAGATATTGTTACCCTGCGACCAGGGAGCTTCACAAATTAATATTCCTTTATCCCACACATGAGGTATGAAATTCTCACTTTGCAGGTAAAGACTAAGGTGCAGAAACTTTAATTCATGTACCCAAGGTGATACATGTTCCTTTGGTAATACTGGAAAGCAAGATATGTCACATGCCTAGGCTGGTGTCCTAACAAACCTTCAGAACAAGTGCATCACAAATTCAGTTAAGTGCTCACTTACAAACTTGTGGTTTTCCCTCCATGATGTAGAGATATACACTGTATTTAAGTCATAATGCCATGTAAAGAATGCATAAACACAAATCTTAAATGGAAATTTGTCAAGAAAATTTTGAGGTATGAAAAAGAAAGAAAAAAGAAAAAGGAAGAGAAAAAGGAAAAGGAAAAGGAAAAGGAAAAGGAAAAGGAAAAGGAAAAGGAAANAAAAGAAAAAGAAAAAGAAAAAGAAAAAGAAAAAGAAAAAGAAAAAGAAAAAGAAAAAGAAAAAGAAAAAGAAAAAGAAAAAGAAAAAGAAAAAGAAAAAGAAAAAGAAAAAGAAAAAGAAAAAGAAAAAGAAAAAGAAAAAGAAAAAGAAAAAGAAAAAGAAAAAGAAAAAGAAAAAGAAAAAGAAAAAGAAAAAGAAAAAGAAAAAGAAAAAGAAAAAGAAAAATGTACTCTTATGCTTGTACTTCTGCTGACCTTATTGTTTTTATGCCAGAAAAAAATTAGTAACTAGGAATTTTTTGACAACATATTTTATAATCAAGCCCTTGTTGGAAAACACTTTTCTCATCAAATGTCTGGTAATGAGCTCTGCAGCCAGAAACAAGCACAAATTTGGCACCAGCCAAAGATAACAGACATGCTGTTTGGATGCCCAGTAGATTTTGTCAGCAGATGATTTGGAAAACAAAAAATAAAAAACAAAACCAAAAAAGCCAAAACAAAAAAATCAAAAAAGACAGCATTACAAACTAACTGAAAAATTCTGATGATGATTTATTACCATGTCCTTCTGTCACAGGCGTGGGCAGAAAAGACCTGTACCTTCCTCCAGCTGCAGGGCTGGGTGCAAGCAGGGCTCTGCACCCACAGCTCACGGAGCTGCTGCGAAGGAAAGGCAGACTGGGGGTACCAAGTGTCAGCAGCAGGCAGAACAAGATGACAGAAGGAAAGGGATCTTGCTGCCACATTGAATCAGGACTAAATTGTGGCATATGGCAACTGCACAAGAGATGTTATACCCTTTTGGCATGGACCCTGAATACACAAGTGGAAAGGAGAGTCTGTGTTTAGTCATTAGTCCCTGCTCTGTATCAGGGTAAGAGAACTGGGCTGGAAAATAGTAACTAGCAGAAGTAGTAATAATGGAATATACTTTTTAATCACTTTTAAGAAAAACCTAAAGAACTCTTTCAAAAAAAAAGATATCTATTTCTTTTTTGTTCCAACTCAGAAAAATTTTACTATTGGATTCTCCCAGATATCCCGCCTCCTTAGAGCTAGTAAAGGTGAGGGAAAAAAGTAATCTTTTGCTTTCTTTTCCCCAGGGGAGTGTCCATACCAACACAGCTTTTGCAGGCAGACCATCACTGCACCTGAGACTCTTGAAATGAGGCACAGCTGGGTGGCTGAATCCAGCTTTCAAGAAGTGGGTGGCAGAGTGGATCTCAGGCTAAGGCAGGAAAGAGCGAGATGAGATGTGAACTAAGCCAAAATTTCACTGGAAAGCCTGGTTCCTCCATCTGTCCTCTGCTTAACTGCAGGTCTATTTTCATGTTCACTTCAGTAGTTATGGTCATTCCTTTAAGGAGTAACTCCAGTCATTTTAGTAGCACTAACTTTCTAGCAAGCTTATCTTATTTCCCGTGGCCCTTGTGCCGCTTTGTTTCAGCAAGTGTTTAATACAGCATAGACAACATTCACACTCACAAAATCATTTATTAAAAAAAAAAAAGAGAGAAAAAAATCTTTGTAAAGTTAAATGTCTGAAGATAAAAGAAATAAAGAAATGTAGACAATAGGAATATAATTAGTACTATGTGACTTGGTGAGATTTCTGCTTTTGATCATTAGCATTCCTACAGCTTTTTCTGCTCAGGAATAATGAGGATAATGGGGTGCTTTTCTCTAACTGCAGTCATAAGGTATGGAAATTGAAGAAATCTCTACAGAGTCAGAAATCCGAAACTATAAATAATAATGAAGGTTCTTGGGTACCCTGGAATTAACTACTGACGCATTTTGTGAGAGGAAAAAAAAGCAGTTCCCAGCACCATGTCAAGAGTCTTGCTGATGGTGTGCAACACTCTCCAACTCCTACTCTTATTCTGGTCACAGAACAAGCAAAAGCACTTTGATGCACAAGGGCCTAAGATTTTATACAGCAGTGCTATTCAGTTCATATATTCTGCCCCACAATTATTTTTTTCCCATGTAGATTTTGTGCAGGTCATTATCACTAAGCTTCACAGGAAGACAGACACGGACCCTCAAGGTAGTACTGAACACACCATAAATGAGAGGAGAGGGTTCTACTGAGCCCTCTCTTTTATCCCCTGGGTTGGGATGACTCAAGAAATCATTTCAAGATTAGAGTGAATTCAGCGTAGCAACACCTGTGGCTCAGTGGCAGGGAACAGAGGGATTCTAATAGGAGCTTGGCTTGGAGACCTTGAAAAGAAAAAATCTTTCTTTTACAGTGTAATTTTTCTATTTCTTTCATAGGAATTACAACAGTTGATTTTTTTCCAGAATTGTTTTATACCACTTATTTTACAACAATTTTTCATTTCTGAAGTGAATTATTTGCTATAGAAGATTTTGTAATGGCATTTTTGTTTCACTCTATAATAAATAAGGCAAGTGTATTATGGCATTCAAGGTATACAAAATTTAATTCTCACTGGACATGCAGAGTGACTTCATGTGTGTATTAATAAAATTTTCTTATGAACAGCAGCAGAAATGTTAATATTTTCTCACCAAGACTCTTACACAACCCATTTTTAAAAACTCTATCTTAGAAAATAAACTGGAGGTTAACAGTGTGTTTTGAAAGATAAATACAAGAAAAGGAAACTTTAAAGCACATTTAGGTGAAAACAGTGATAAACTCCTCTTTTTAAACAACAATAAAAGAAAATAAGTGGATTCTAAACCAGTGGCATAAATAGGTTTTCTATCTGTAAGTTAACGAAGAGGAAGAATAAAAATATTCCCCTAATTTAACACTGACTCAAAAGGTGGGCGCTTTTTTATTATTTTTTTATTATTATTATTATTTTTTTTTTAAATGCCATTGTTGGATGGAGAATGTAGGATGGAAAGCAGGCATACAACTGAATATACTTTTTACTTTCTCATATCTAGAAAATACTTTTAGAGTCAAATGAGCATCATATTTGGTCATCTAAAATTATTTTTAAATCTGAATTTTGAATATTGCCTCAATTCACATCTATTTCACAAGACCCACCTCACTTTTACCACACTAAGCCATCATATGAAAACCTTATAAGCAGTAACTGGTATCAACTTTTCAAAGAGTAAAATTAGCTTAAACAGATACCTCTGAAGATTATTTAAGGCAACAACCCCTTGTCCTCATACCTTTTGCACAGGTTTGAGTCTGGGCAATGGCAGAAGGGATTCCCACATTACCTCAGGGGTCCCAGAGTTTTTATTGAAGGACCACCTCTAAGTATAAGAATATGAATGTGCTTAGAAAAAAATCTCCAGAATATGAACAGAATACGAGGTAAAACCCAGAAATGGCAGCAGTGACCCATGTTCTCAGTGGGAACCCTGGGGAAACCATTTACCTCTTTACCTGTGTTGCTAACTCATCTCTGCAAGGGTTCCTCAAACAAAGTGGTGTGTGGGCATTTTGATTGCAATTATACCTGTCAGCAACCTGGGTTTGAACAGTTTCTGTTTAAATAGCTCTCAAAATAGAGCATACAATTTGTCCTTTTTTAATAACCTTCACTGAAACTCTTCAGTGAAGAGAGTGCAAAGAGCAAGTGAAATAACAAGGTAATCCAGGAAAACCTTGTAAGGATTACAAGACAAAAAAACTCTTAAATAGCCCTCATGAATGACTATGCTCTTAAATTATGAGTTCTTTTTTACAGCAATGCATGATTTCAATTGACAGCTGCAATATAAAACATGAAATAGGAGCAAATATTTATGTATATATTTATGTGTAACTGATACATAACTATATCTATACATAATTAAATAGGTAATTATGACATGCAGAGTCACTCTGATATTCTGTTTTTCTGATTTTCCTCTCATCATAAATCAACTTATATTATTGGAATCTGACATATTAAGCATGTACCTTAAATAAATTAATCAAAGGCATTCCATTTGAGACGTCACTGTTTTAATTGATGCTTTTATGCTTGCATCCTTAAAAGAGCTAAACCAGTTTCAATATTATGATTTCTGAATAGTGCAAGAAATAATGGGATTTGAGCATAGAAAATAAGAGAATAAGAAAGTTGCTTTAACTGGACACACTTTATGTTCAAATTGCAAAAGGTGTAGATGAAATTGAATTTTCTTTACCACTTTATTTTTTAATTAGCACTTATTATTGCTGATTCCTTGTCCTGTCTTCTCTTTTCAGCTTGCAGAGTATTTAGATACTAATAACTTATTTTGCAAGTCTGGACCACATGGTAATATTTAGGTTGATCTCCTAAATTTATGGGCCAAAAAACCACCACCGGCATATTCTGGAAATACTTCATCTAAAAAATATTTTTATATTGTTGTTAAAAAATCACAAAATAGTATGAAATATTGGAAAATATTGTTTGATACTGAATAATAGAGAATGGAAAGCAGAGTTGGCTAAGCATTTATAACAGTGTTAATGGAAGGAAAGTTTCCTTTAATTTCTGGCTTGATAAGGAATGGAAATAAAGATAGTGATTTTGAATATATTATAGATGAATAAAATTTAACAGAAAGTAAAAGAATTTGAAGTTTCGTCTTAGTTTGACCTTTCTCTTGTCTGTCTTCATGGTATTATCTTTGTGAGTAAAATAATTCGCAGAAGTTCAGGAAGATTACTTTTGTGCAACAAGGATTTAATCATGTAATTTTTCTGAATCATAACTCAGTTTAAAAAGATATATAACACAGAGAAACAGAAGGAAGACAGAATGAAAGAGCAAATTAATCTTTTTTGTGAAGGCCATGTAGAACATTATAATAAATACAAAAAGTAAGGATTTGCTGCACTAATAATTCCTATTACTAGCCTAATAAGCATTTAGAAAGGTCAGGATTTTTCTATATACCATCCAAATTACCCTCTACTGATACAAACATGAAAATATTATTTGGCATGTTGTTTTGTCAACATTTGTAATCATTTTGAATCATTAGAATACTATATCTTGTCTAAGGGATCCCAGAACATCTTCACTGAGGCTCATACTTTTCAAGTTGAGTGCAGAAGTGGCCAAGAAAGGGATACTGCACTATGGATATGTAATTATTGCTAAAATTTTAATATCAAGAAAAAATTCACTTGAAGCGTTAAATTCAGATATTTTGGATTAAATGGACAAAACCCATAACTAAAAGCAATTAACAACCACTGAACAGAAAAAATCTTTTGTCAAGAGAGCTGAGTGGCTCGGCCAGTTCTTTGCTGTATGTCCTGAAAAGTCTGTTGGCCTCATTTAAACTTTAAAAAGAAGTTCAAAAATTATAATTTTTTTATTATATTATTATAAAATATCTTTGCAATTAATTCAGTTCACTACATGTAGGATTTTTAAAAATACTTTAATTAGTTGGTTTTATTATGTTTATGGGGTTTGATTATTTTTAGTTTTATTTATATTGTTGATAGTTTTAGCATGACAAAACATGCCCCAGGTATTTTTTATTTTCCCACAGTGCAGAACGGACAGAAATATGTTTCAGAAAGTGGAGGAATTAGAGTGAGGTCAGTGGCTTCAGTGACTGAGCAGTCTGAAAATGGGTTTGCAGAACTGAGTATGGCCATTTAAAATCTGCCTTCTGAATTAAGTGCAGAAATACAGAGAGGTTTAACTGAGCTGGGAACAGTTCACCTTTGCTTGGACATACAAATGGAAATTCCTGAAGGTTCATGGCTTTGTCTTTAGGTGCCTAAATGTTAAAAGTTAAATTCTGTCAGACTATTTCAGGACATCTGTCAGAAAGCTTGTGGAGACCATGGCATTATGCCCAAACCTCTGACACAGCTTTGTTACCTCTGTCCAGCAGACCAAAATTCTTTTTGAAGTTGTGGGAATTGTACATTTTACCGAAACTGTTGAAGAAGGTAACACTTAGTCATCTAGACATGTGGGTCTTCACAGTCATATAAATAGTTGTCTGTGAGCAAATATAGACAAATCTTCATATTCAGACTCCTGATTGACTACATGAATCAGTGCTAAAAATAGTTAATCACTTTCTACTCTTCTGCAACTGACAGACCAAATGTGACAAAGATTAGCTGTCATAATGTGTTAAACATGCTCTACAGTTCCCAGTGAAATCTATGATTCAGCTGCTTTGATATGCACATTTTGCTGAAACAGCACAATTATTTATCTTCAGAAAAGTGTACAATTGCAAGAGCAAAGTCTGCTTTTGATCATCACTTTGAAATCTTCATTAGCACAATTCTATTCAGAGCTGCAGCTGCTTCTCTTTGCTGGTGGAAACTAATCAATCAAACTGCAAACTTACTTCTGAAAGAGTGCAAAGCAGCAGCCAAGTATCAGCGTATTTTTGGTGTGGCTTTAAAGCACACTAATAAGGAACTGAATATGTAATTCTCTTTATACTAAATACACTATTCACAGCAATGACAGTTAATTAGCAAGTAAAATGCAAAAGTAAATATTTGGCAAGATTACAACTTTTAAGCAAAGGACTGTAAATGAACTACTGGGGTAAGTAACAGATGTTTCCATAACGTGTACCTGACAGGAGGGCTTTTAAAATTAGGTCAGCAACAAATTCTTTCAATTATATTTTTATTTTCATTCCAGTTAGAAGGATTAGTTAGTAACTTATCCTCTGTAATAACCTGCAATTTATTAACTGGAAGCTTCTCTAAAGTTGTTGGTTTTTATCTCTTGACTGCCTCAGGCTACAGCCAAATTCTGCCAAACACCGGAACTGACTGAAAGGACATTTTGAAGAATTTTGTCTGGTTTTCCATCAGCAAATGCAGTAGCATGGCCAAAAATTTTAATGTGAATTCTGGCTGGACAAATGTTGTCTTTCATCACTTTTAAGGAAGATGATAGCCCTTAATACAATTTTGATGAGGATTTATGGATATGTACCAAGCACAAAATTCTGTTTTGCTTACTCCTTTGCAGGATAATGTTATATTATATAATCTCAGTTCAATGGAACAGAGCAGATGTCAATCCTGGGTATATATTAATTGGTTAAAATACATATGGGACAAGTACAGATGTCTCTCTCTGGCTATGTGGTGCACAGTGAAAACACTCCATTCTAGATAGAATAAGGCCTGGAAGTAAAGACACATCTGGGGATGTGTCAGTAGAGACACACACCCCATTCCCAGAAAAGGAAACTATGAATTATTCATGGAGAAAGTATTGTAATTTTTGAATAATTAAGATAGGCAGAATTATCTTGTTCAGGCAGGGTTGCTTAAACTCTTCTGCAGCACTCAATAAATTCTATTTTGCCAATAGAAGGGCAAACATGACCACAAAGGCAGCTTGGTTAGATATAGACGTCAAGCTGCACCAAGCTGTGAACAGAACAATCTTACATAGGCCTGCCAGGTGTCCCTCAATCACCCAGGGCCCTCCAGGGAAAAAGCCCCGTGGGATCCACCCTGGCTCCAGGATGTCCTGCTTGGGATGCCACTGCATTACAGCTGCCCATTCATCTGGGGTCTCAGCCCTGTGACTCCACAGACAAAACTGAAGCAATCAGAAACAGCAATAGGAAGGAAATTTTGCAGTGCTAACCAAGTATCAAACACAGTAGATTACCAGTGCAAAACCACTGCTGTGTGGAAACTTAAAATAATGTATATGGTTCCTTGTTTTACAAACATTCAAAGTAGGTACAATACGACTGAAGACACCAGACATATGACATATTCTTTTTTCTAGAGAATCTTTAAAGATGTAAAAGAAGCTGGTATATATATAAATCCATCATTTTTAGCCTGGGAACTGAAGAGTTGCAATGATTTTAGCAAAATCCTTAATATCCTGCAATCATTGAGTTAGTTGACAGTGTCAATGCAATGTGAAATAAGGCAAAATGACAATAAATTATTTTTCAGCTCTTCAGGACAAAACACTTGTGTATCCTTGACTCTGTTCTCTGAAAACAATCAGCTAATGAGATTTTCCTTATGGTAATCTGTTTTATGGTACCAAACCCACAAATTGGTGGGGTTTTTTGTGGTATTCTTTTCTCAGCTTCAGCAAAGAAGCTGTAATAAATCACCCAAACCTAAAAATTCTGGTTGGCACATATTAAGAAGTTACAAGCCATTGAAAAATGCTTTTCAAAAAGGAAACAGTCAACACAAAATTCAATAATACTTTCTGAGAAGAACATATGCAAGTGAATTATCCTTGTTCTGACATGTAGTTTGGCAAGCTTCTGGGATCAGTAAATTCTATGTGAATGAAGAAAAACTTTTAGTTTCTCAAAGAGTGATTTTTATAAATAAGTATATGAACAGAGGTGAAGTCCTCCCTTTTATTTCCCTCTCCAAGATTGTTTTCAAACAGTTATTTGGTTCTGTCATAGACAATCTAATAAAAGAAGATATATTTTTCTTCAGACACTATTAAAGTAGCCTGTATAATTTTTTAAAAGCAATTTGCAACAGACATTTTATTGCTCCAGAATTTTCATAGATGTCAGCTGCTATAAAATAATGGGCACATTACTCACAAACACATGCTGCAGAAAAACAGTTTTTCCAGAAATCCTGATCTCATTCTGTCATTTGTAAAGAATTCCCATTTTTCTAATATCTAGAAATCATCAAAGTTAGCACAACACATACACCTGTGATCAGAAGATGTGTTAATTTAAATGAACAGCAAGAGGTTCAGCAGAGTCTGACCCTTTCACTGATATTCCTTTGAGGATAACATAAGTAATGAATGGGTGGTGATTTAATTAAAAAAATGAACTCTTCCTGGTTATGCATGATTAAGTTCACAGACCAATAAAGATTAACACTTAACATTTGCTTGTTTTAACAATGCTCCATGGGCCTGTAGAACTGCATGAGGAGAGCATTTTCTCCTGTAAAAGCTTACAGTATTACAGTGGTAGAGGCAGAATGACTCTGAAAATAGCTGGTCTGTAGAGAAGATTTTCAAGTGAAAAGTATTCACAGGCATTAAAAATCACTCTAAGAATTTCAAATGAGAAAACCTAAACCAGAACAAAACTGATCAGGTTTTTAGTATCATCCTTCCCCTAATGCCTCTTACCACCAAAGTTACAGCACACAGAACTGTGTTAACAGGGTAGGGGGTTTTAATATTTCTTATTTCTTTGTGATTTTATACGTATGCTAGCAAGTCTGGATAAGAAATGAAGACCCCTTTTTTCCATATATATTGAGCATACATGTGACTCAGATAGAAATTAGACTGAAATTAGACTGCCCCTGGTGCTGGAAATTGGTTAACAGAAATATATTATCCTGGTTTAGTTTTTTAAACATTTATGTGGAAAGGTAATGCTGCTCTCAATTCATGTAAATAAGAAAGACAGAAAGACATCCTCCAGGTGAAATAAAAGCTTTATTAACCTAACAAAACACAGCATTGACACAGAACTCTAAAGCTGTAGCAAAAGCCCTAAATTTAATGCAGTATTTGTGCTCTTCAGCTTGAGACATAGAAGTTAAGCAAATAACTAGTGCAAACAGCTGATTTTCTTGTGGAGTTCCTATCATCCTAGCACTGGTACAACAGTTAGATGTGATGAAGTCCTTGTAGAGATTCTTATCTTCTGTAAATATTGTAGGAGAAAGCCACCAGATTTTTGTTCAATTGCCATCACAAAAATAGTCCATGAGTCCTCAAGCATATTAAAACAAGAATAGAAAAAGCCCTTACAGATCACCTAGTCCAAACTTTCTTGGTAAAACCACACATACTCATTGAAGAAATGGGAGGGGGGACAGGAAGGGAACTGGATAAAGAATAAAGCAAGTTTTGATGGAGACCTTAGAACTATAAAGATTTCATCAGTTCTCACTTCCTCATAAGAACAAACCACACCAAGAGCAAAGTTGTCCTGATGTGGCAGGAAATTCTGGGAAACATTTTGCTTGAAACAGAACCAATAGCTGTGACAGGAAAGCTGACGAGCCCAGTCACACTAACAGCCTCCCTCTATCTTATGTATTGAGGCAACAAGAGGAACTCTACCTTCCAACTAAACTAGTAAACATTAAAGTTACAACATTAAAAAAGAAGTTTCACTTCCCCAGCTTTGATTTATTTAGAAATAAAAATGTATAAATTGGTGCAAAGTTGGTTATAAAGGTTTAGATGTGTACAAGAGTACAAACACTAAGAACAGTGATTTTCCATTTTCTGTCTGGTTTTGGGATGTAAAATGGCTGCTATGATTTTAATTTACTCTAAAATGTGTATTTCAAAAGGTTATGTCACGTATTTGATCGAGCCCAAACAAATTGCTGAAAGCATAAATTATTCATTACCCATCTGAAACCAATTTTAAAAAAACCAAACTCCTCCCCATAAAATAACTAACAGAGTTGACTGATGTGTATCTCCAGAGGATATCTTTCTGTGGATTAATTTAAGAACTATTCCTATGATGAAGGAAGATGGTTTGTTCATGTATGTACAGATTTTACATACCCAACAAGGTAATTTTCTCTTGTAGCTTGCCCTTCCCCTGGGAATATTGAAGGTGATGAGAAAAAAATGCTGAGGAAAAAGAAATCCGTGCATAAAAAATGAAAGTTTCACTGTCTGCAATATATAACAACTGCAGAAGACACAATACTAAATGCCCCAACCAAAGTAACCCTTCCTATAAGTGGTTTGAATTTTGTATTCCTTTAAATAAGTATCTCCTGGCTTAAAAAAAAAATCTTGCTCAACTCAGAGTTCAGAAAGTGGTCAAACAAACAAGCTGACATGTCGTGTATGAGATTCCACAGAGTTTTATTGACCTAGTAGCTTACAAAAAATTATACTTTTGTCTTCGTCTCAACTTCCAAGGAGGCTTGAGGAAATTAATGACCTGAAGAAAAACCCTGGTTATAAGTCAATCAAGCTGTGATTGCATTGACATTTTTAGAAAGGTTAGGAAACACTTTCTATGACTATGGTGATGGCCTAGGATGGTTATGGCTCCAGCTGCCCTCTGACATCTTAAGGATAAATTGAGGGGTTTCCTTCTTGGTTTTGCACTGGTAAAAGCTACTCAGGTATCAGCAGCCCAGGCCTGGTCAGGACTTCACACCTTCTCATACAAAAGCCTTGAGCAGACCAGGTGTTTTGTTCCATCAGGCTTGATTACCCCAGCTCAGGTGCCAAAACACCCATCCTGAAGAACAGCCATAATTTTGGCCATAACAGCACAAAATGCAAAAGGCCACTTGCCTACCAACCATGGGAACACATTGTCCCTCATTGTGCATTCTTTGTCCCAGGAGAACTGAGAGATCAGCTCAACCTCTCTGCTCTGACCTCTAAAGCCACCTGGAGCAGCTGCCTTCCCCTGGCAGGTGTCATCTCTCCCCTGGTAATATTCTGCTGCATTCTCCCCTGTAACCCAGCTGCTGACCCCCCACGGGTGCAGGGGGCAGCCTTTGCACTTCAGAGAGAGTGGAGAATGACTTTTCTGCTCCTAAGGAGGACACCCATTAGCACAACTTACAGAACTTCAAAGTTCGTATTTCCAAAATGCAGCACTCCATTCAAAAAGCTACATAAAATAAAAACCAGGCTCATCCTCTCTGATACAAATGATCAACCAATGAATTAATAAAGCTAATTTTATAGGCTAAAGATATTTCTAATGTATGTCCAGACAGCACAACTTTGCATAATATAATCTGATCTCTTGCACAATACAGGGCAGAAGATTTCCTTGAGTTTCTTTAGACTTGAAATAAAATTATCTTCTCCACATAGTTAAAAAAACAAAGCCTCATTTAAATGATATTACAAGCAAATAACAAACAAACAAACAAACAATATTTTACTGTTTCCAGTCAAAAATTCTTACATTTCCAGGAATTCAATGCTTTGATAGAGCTTAGATTCACTTTATTCCCCACAACACTACTCTTACATAAAATATTTTCTGCCAATTAAGAGAAGCATTCAAAAATTATTACTTTTTAAAATCAATTTTGTATATGCTAGACTCTTAATCTACATCCATTCTGA
Organism: Hylia prasina; assembly: GCA_013397195.1. Taxonomy (NCBI): domain Eukaryota; kingdom Metazoa; phylum Chordata; class Aves; order Passeriformes; family Sylviidae; genus Hylia; species Hylia prasina. Next base: position 1,455,481 of record VYXD01003419.1, on the reverse strand, counting down.
ACTGACAGTTCAGAAATCATGTGGAAACAATACTAAATTAGTGACAACAGAATTTTTCTTCTTTATCAGACAGAAAACATCATTTTTAATTATATATGTCAGTACAACTGTAATGATGCAGCCAATTATAATGAGGTACAACCAGCAAATTCAAAAACATTTTAATTAAAAAGCATAATGGTGAGAATTAAGTCTGTCTTAACTAAAACATTTAAATTATAAACAAAATGTTGTAGTAAATGTCTAGACCCAAATATATTAAGCTCCCCAAAAACACTTACATCCACCCATTCCTCTCCAGCTCTCCCATTTTTAGACTCAAAAGTGCTTTGCTTTATTAGATTAATACTAGAAGCTTCAGGTTTTTTCAATGGAAAAGTCATTAGAGAAGACAGAGCTGCAGTAGCAGTGGCAGTTTTCATCCTTCTGTGCCTTTCTACATGGCAGAAAACCCTACATTTCCCTGCCTTGGTCCAAGGAAATTCCTCCACCACCTGAGTGAGGGGGTGTGCTGCTTCCCACAGCCCCAGGCTGTGCTGGTGGTTGAGGCTTGGTTCCTTCCTCTGCCCAGCCTGCAGCAAGGACCTCAGCAAAGCCACCAGGAGCTCTCCAGATTTTTTATACAAAAGTGAAAATACACACCCATGCACCATCAGTTACCTAATAAATGAAAAGTCTAAGCTTATATTTCACATTGGTCTTTTAGCCTGATTTTTAAAAGTATTATGGTATTGAGAATTGAACAAATCCTTCATCTTCTCTCTTTTTCCGTAGATAAAAATTTCTGGATTTTTATTGTGAGGATTTAAAACTATGGAAACATTTATTCAAGAAAAGAAGCCTTATAACCTTAGTATCTTTATTTATATTGATACTGTGTTTTCCTGTACAAACACATTAACCGTAAACACAAATGAGCCATGTTTTAGTGATTTACTGAAGATGCCTTTTGTTATAATATCCCTGCTTCCATTTTGAAGAGTTTCATGAGTCATTAAATCATCCAGCAATGCACATACAATAGAATGCCAAGTAAAAGGAAATAATTTAAAAGACATTTAGTTTTATTAATAATAGCAACAACAGAAAACTCACTATAAATGTTGATTTCTCATTAAAAATTGAGTTTATCTCTATGCTGAGTTTTATGTTTTTTCCTGTGCATTGCATAGCCACATACCCATATCAACAGAGGATGCTGTTCTGATTGTTACCCCATTTACAGCCCATGGTATACCAAAATGAACTCAAATCATAAATAATAAGGATACAATTTTTACAAAAAATTCAGAAATATAGTGAAAATCTGAGAATATTCTTATTTAATTCCTAAGGCAATGAAGCCACATAGTATGATTCAATTTAAGTACTAGCAAATGGGATGTAATAAAGACTGCAAATGCAAACTGTTTAGATTAATGTAAAGCCAAGGGTGTTGGTTATGCAATTCTCTTTTGCAATCAACTGTCCCTTGTTTCATTTGAGATAAGTAAAAAATCTAATAACGTTAATTTCCATACAAAATTTTGGGAGAAAAGAGGCTAACACAGAGACATAGCAAAATACAGAGATAAAACTGTTGTATGTTAGTGGTTATTCCTTTAATTACAAATTCTGGCAATATGTGACATTGAAAATATTGATACTAGTATATGAATATTAGATGCCAGTAATTTGTTTCCTTAATAAAATATATATTTTAAATATGAAAAGGAAAAAAAAATCAAATTAGCTATGATATATTCAGAGGGATGCACTTCTAAAAGAGTGTTATTTCTAAATAGCCAACTCTGATTAGTACTATATACAAGTATTTGAGGGTCCTTGCAAAATTTTCTAGAGGATGCATTAAAAACTCCTTGTGATTTTGTAATTAATTTTCATGTAGTTCCTATAAGTCATTCTTTTGTATAAAGACCAAGAATTTGGAAAGCCTACGATGATGTAAAAATATAAGAGAGGTGAGTCCTAGTCAGAATTTAGGCAGAGGCCTAGAGAGAAATATAGATTTGGGGGAAAATTTGCAGTATAATAGATAAGACCAGAGAGAGATTCAGCAAAGAATAAAGCCATTTTTATATGTAAGGAAGCGCTGGCAATTAATGCAGCCTTGAAGAAATGTGTGTTAAATAGAAGCACACTCATCTAAATTAGCTTAGGAAAAATGTTTTGTATGCAGGGGATGACTTGGGAGAAAGTGTGTTGTACTTCCAGACTGATGCTGTGCCTGGAATTCAGAAAGGAGGATAAATGATACTCTGAGAGATAACTTAAGTGCCTTTTCAAGTGTTTCTCGTAAAAGTAACTTAAAAAAAAAAAAAAAAGGATAAAACGAAGTGTTATAAATGGCAATTACCATTACCTTTGGCAGACAATTGGTGTTGGAGTGGGCTCATTTTTAATAGATTAATTTATATGGTAAATGGAGGTGTTTGTGTAAATCATGGCCTTGTTTAAACTTTTTTTAATATAATGTCTGCATTTATCTGGATGGGAATTCTCAATGTGATGCTACATATCTGAGATATAACCAAATACTCCATAACCATTTTCAGTCTGCATAGGTTTGTCTAAATTTTGGCAGATTAATAACATCAAACAAAATCTTAGAGACTACAGATATTTTCACAGAATCACAGAATGGTTTGGAGCCTTAAAGATCATCTCCTTCCAACCCTGCTGATGTGGGCAGGGGCACCTTTCTCTAGACCACGTTACTCAGAGCCCCATTCAACTCGGTCTTGGGCACTTCTAGGGATGGAGCATCATCCACAACTTCTCTGGGCAACCAGTGCCAGTGACTCACCACCCTCACAGTAAAGAATTTATTCCTAATGTCTCATCTAAACCCACTTGGTTTCACCTTGAAGCCATTCCCCTTGTCCTGTCACTCCAGGCCCTTGCAAAAAGTCTTTGTCTTTCTTGTAGACTCCCCTCTGAAAGGTACTGAAAGGCCACAAGTAGGTCATCCCTAAGCCTTCTCTTTTCCAGGCTGACGAATCCAAATTCTCCCAGCTTTTCCTCATGGGAGAGGTGCTCCATACTTCTAATTATCTTGGTGGCTCTCCTCCTACACATATTTACATGTATTTTTCCTGTTGCATTTACCTTATCATTAAAATAATCAAAGTGTAGTTTATATATGAATGCAGCTGAACAAAAATCACAGGAGCAATAATTACAATTAGTCCTATTCTGNTAAATATAAATTTATAATAAAATAAATTAAATTAAATAATTTTAATTCACTGTGTTTATTGTATAATAATATTTCAGTGATATGTTTGTTTAAAAAAAGTATCAAATTTAAAAGCTAATTTGAGATAAAAGAGCAGAGAATAGTATTCACAAATTGTTACACAAAGAAAGAACAGAATAAAAAGAAATTGGATCAGTTTTTTATAAATGACANAGGGGCACCTTTCCCTAGACCACGTTACTCAGAGCCCCATTCAACTCGGTCTTGAGCACTTCTAGGGATGGAGCATCATCCACAACTTCTCTGGGCAACCAGTGCCAGTGACTCACCACCCTCACAGTAAAGAATTTATTCCTAATGTCTCATCTAAACCCACTTGGTTTCACCTTGAAGCCATTCCCCTTGTCCTGTCACTCCAGGCCCTTGCAAAAAGTCTTTGTCTTTCTTGTAGACTCCCCTCTGAAAGGTACTGAAAGGCCACAAGTAGGTCATCCCTAAGCCTTCTCTTTTCCAGGCTGACGAATCCAAATTCTCCCAGCTTTTCCTCATGGGAGAGGTGCTCCATACTTCTAATTATCTTGGTGGCTCTCCTCCTACACATATTTACATGTATTTTTCCTGTTGCATTTACCTTATCATTAAAATAATCAAAGTGTAGTTTATATATGAATGCAGCTGAACAAAAATCACAGGAGCAATAATTACAATTAGTCCTATTCTGATCCCATAGATCTATCAGTGACCATTTACAGCTTTTACAGCTCATGTGCATTAACATGGAATTGTGAGAATTGATGTTTATTGGTTGGAAGACTACTTAAGATTGCATCTTCTCAAGGTTTATTTTAAGCCTTTTCTCATCCCTGTAGCATTTAAACAAGGTAGGTGACATTTAGAGGTAATTTTTTTGTATTCTTGGACTAAAATGCTTTGGAAGTTTTTAGCATAATTCTGTATGGTGTCTCAGATTTCTGGGTTACTGCTTGATCAGACACAGTTCAATAACCTTGGCATAAAAACATTAATGGCAATCTATTTTGCAGTGGAGCAGATCAGTGTCTCTTCTTCACACCTCACAAACCATAAAGAATTATGAAAACCTTTATGGAACAGTAGTCTAAATACAGAAATCTACTGTGAAATTTGTATTTACATGACACATTTAGTTCAATGCATGCTTAGTGAATTATCAATGTATGATTTTCTATTTTATATTCAGAAAACAAGCAAATAAATTTATTATTATATAATTTTGCATAGCTTTATATTTCATCAAAGTAAGCTTTATAAATAAATAAATTCTATAATTATAAATTTANCAGATACAGATGATTGATAGCTGAAACATATAGAAGAAATTTCCCTCAATAACATGTGAAACATAGTTTTAGAGAAGATTTCCCCTGAACCCTCTCTTTTAATTGCAGTATATTTGAACAGCAGAATATGTTAATTAATGTCCACAGTTCATGGCAAACATAACATTTTTGTAAATTAAGAAAAAAATGGGAAAAGCTTTAATGTTATTTTGAAAATTTTTCACTACACCTGTATTCATTAAAGATTTTTGTGCATACTGCATTATATAGGCATACAGCAAAATAATAAGTAATACTAAAAGCCAGCATATAATACTTGAAAAACCACTTTCCCTTATTTCCAAAGAGACTACTTTAGAGTAGTGTCTAAAGCTTCCCTCCATCTCATGTAAACCCCTGAGGTTAATCCAGCAGTTGTTTTGAAGCTGATAGTGTATTCTGCTCTGGGTTTACAGGTCTTGAATAGACCATTGTGTTGAACAGGAAGAAAAAAGAGAGATTTATCAAGTGTGATATTTTGAGATGGCACTGACTGCCTGTCCCATAAGCACTGTACTAAATGTTATAACTCACATATAACATCAGCTCCCAAAACCAAATAGTTTTCTGAATACATAAATCAAACTACTGGACCAATGCAGACATGTTTAAGACAAGCCATATATGAGAAAAAAGGGCAAAACCTCTAACTTTTAAGAGAAAACATCTGAAATAACCCCAATGTACAATATTCTGCTGACAAGCAGGATTTCTCCCCTCATCTGCAGCTCTCCTTCTCAGCAGCCCTGTCTTTGGCTTTCACCACACTCCTATTCAGAGTGGCAGTGACTGCCCACAGCTCCCATCAGACCTGCATCAGACTGTCAGTGATTTTAGCATGTTAAATTATTCTGCTTTAAATTAATTGCATTACTTTTGCTGAACAATGTGTGGATGGATTCCATTGAAAATATGAGCAGGAATAAACACATTAAACAAGAAAAAGATATTTGAAAGCATTATTTCAAAACAGTGAAATGTTTCCAAAAGCAACTGAAAGATGGTATTTGACACAAACTTATGTCTCCCAATATACTTTTCGACTTCAAGTTTTAAAATGTAATTATTTGCCCTCGCTTAATCATTCTATATTCTTGTCTTCACTAGCTCTATTATTAGCAGTAAATATCACCAAAATATTATTGTTTCAGACAGCTTATTTAAAAATAAATCAAATCATCTTAGTTTGTCATTTAGGGAATAATGTGGACTAGATTTTTTTGTTATATTGACTATCTATAATAATTTATGCCAAAATTCAAATAGTCTTGATTTTATCACATTACAAGCTGTATTGTTACAGAAGTGACTGCTTACAGATAGTTTCAAGTTGAATCCATTCAAATGATCTTCTCTGACATCTCAAGAATCACAATATGTTAGAGGCAGGCAACAAAAACTTTTCTTGCTGCAACTTCTGAAGATTTTTGCAGCCAGCTACAACTTTAACCTGGATTAAAGTGCTGTGCATTAGTTCATAGGAAAATCACAAAAGCAATGATAACTGTCTTCTGCAAATAAGTATTTTTTTAAATGAATAAGTGTTCATATTTAATGTTAACTTCAGCTATTTAACTGTAATTGGACTCATAAGATATGAAAAACTGTAAACTTAGCTTTGCAAAAATGGAATGAAAATTCAAATGTACCTTTTAAAACTAATCTTTAGGACTATCGAAACTATCTTTCAAACTTTATGAACCTGGATAAGTTTTTTTCAGTTTCCTGACTGAGTTAAATAAAGCACTCAGCCAAGAGCAGATGTGTAATTCTGTAATGGAAGAGGGGGCAGGGGAACTGAGAAGTGACATTATTTAGTTGGTTTTCTTGTTCATAGTCTAAAGAATAAAGTCTTTCATTGAGTGCCGTACTCAGGACTCCTTCAGAATTTTCAAGGCTCATTATTTAACAAATGATTTAATACGTTATTCAGGCTGTACAATACATTCAAAACCTAAGGATGGAAGAAACGAAATATTTTATAAGATAGAAAAATTTCTAAGTAACATCAGTTCCAATGTGATTTGATGAAAATTTGCTTTTATGTGTACATTTAGGAATAGGCATCCAGAAATACAGCTATCCCTATTAAAAAGTCACAAAAAATCTCCATATATTGCAAATTTTATTGCTGATACAGTAGCTTACCAAAACATTGTACATAAATTGTTCTAGAAAAAAAAGCATCATTGCCTTAAGTATGCCTTAAGAACATTAAAAATGTAACTTTAAAGCCTCCTTTCAGGGTTACAACAGTTCATCCACCAGCAGATGTTTTCTCTTTGACAGGATGCTTATACTCCAAATACAACTGCTAGAGAGAGTGAAAGAATACAGAGTGCTTTAGTGCTGAAGACTGAAACCCAAATGAAATTTATATGGGTTCAATGCCCTATTTAGGAAATGTATTTTTAAAGGGGACTTGGAAATACCTTGGAAATAACTAAAAGGATCTTGAAAGACAACAACATTCACTGTGTGTCACCACTCAATAATGAATTATTCAATAGCAGGATACTCTAGAAGACCACAATATATGTAGCCTGGCTGAAGCCTGAGCTGGCAGGGTGCTTTAGTGCTGCCCTGGGCAGTGTGGGTGTATGGGAGAGAGTTTGGGAGATCCCAGCAAAGGCTCACAACAAAAGCATAATGTGTCAAACTCTAGTAGGTTTTCCAGGAAGAATTCACCTTTCCAATTTGGCGCTTCTGGTGAAAGTCAGAAAGAGACAGAATTAAAAGATACATTGGAAAGACAAAGAAATTGATTTGAGTTTCGTTTTCCCATGGTGAGGGGAAGAAATCCTCCCAACAAGCAATCACAGGTGAAACACAGAGGACTTTAAATGCCACATTATATTACCCTACCTGGGTCTAACAGAGCAAAAATCCTTGCTGTTCCCCACACAGTTCATTGCTGGATTTTGGGGAACATCCATGGTTGCCCTCTCCCAGGTGCCACATCCTGCATCTGGGACAGGGCAACTCTGAATGTACCCACAGTGATTTGGAAAGGGACCTGGGGGTGCTGGTGGATGGAAAGTTGAATCTGAGCCAGCAGTGCCCTGGCAGCCAGGAGGGCCAAGCGTGTCCTGGGGGCATCAGGCCCAGCATGGCCAGCCTGGCAAGGGAGGGGATTGTCCTGCTCTGCTCTGCTCTGGGGCAGCCTCACCTCCAGTGCTGGGGCAGTTTTGGGTGCTACAGTATAAAAGAGACACTGATGTCTTCTCTTTGTGACCAGTGACAGGACCTGAGGGAATGGCCTGAAGTTGTGTCAGGGCAGGTTTGGATATTGGAAAAAGGGTCATCACCCAGAGGGTGGTTGGGCACTGGAACAGGCTGTCCAGAGAAGCGGTCACAACACCACGTCTGACAGAGTTCAAGAAACTTTTCAACAATACTCTTGGGCATAGTGTCATTCTTAGGGTTGTGTTGTGCAGGGCCAGGAGCTGGATGTAATCCTCGTGAGTCCCTTCTAACTCAAGGATTTCTATAATTCTATGAGATTTTGGGGTCTATGGGGTTTTTCTTAGTTTTTAAGAACCGTTTGTATTAATAAGTTTACTGGGCAATGAAAAGAGAGAGCACTGTTTTCTGGGCTAAGATGCCTCATTAAAGAAGACAAAATATCAGCTTATTTTGCCAAATATATATATATATATTAGCATTTAAGAAGGAATGAGAGATACCTATTCCAGAAGAGCAAATCCCTTGTGTTTATGTAGGAAGCTGAAGAAGAAGTCCCCAATTTGAATTTCTAACACATCTTTTAGTCATTTTCTTTCAATAAATCTTGTCCTGCCCTTGGGGTCCCCTAGCACAGTTACTTTCCAGGGAATACAGAACAGGAACTGAACATTTTCAGCCTTCCCCAAGTGTAATTTTCAAATCCTCTCCATATAGGTTGCATATGTTCCAAGTTTCCAGTTTATCTTGAAACAAAGACTCACTCCTAGAATTTGTCTGTCTTTTTTTCCTCTCCATCTACTTTTAAAATAACTCAGAGGAAGTAAACAGTAATACTTTCATTATCTGTCCATATTTTTGTGCTCCTGGGAAAGTTTTTCTGGTTCCCATTAACCTTTCTTCTCTCTGTGTGGAGATTAAGCACTCAATCCCTTTCCCTAACACATATTTCTTTCACTCTGACAAAAGAAAATGTATCAACTTTACTTTTTTTTTAATAATTGCTAAGAGCTAAATCAATTAAAAATAGCCATGGAAAAGGTTGTAAAATAGCTTGGTTTAAACGAATTTGTACATACCATTTTTATCTATTGGAATTATAAACCCTATAATAAAACACTATGGCAGGATTGGTGAAATGCTGATATTACATACTGTTTGTGAAGAAAAAATTGGCATACAAAATGCATTTTGCCATCATCTCTTGTAAACAGCTACCACACTGATTCACTGGTCTTTTTTCTCTAAATTTCATATCAGGGAAAAAAACCCCAGCATTTCAGTAATCATAGGTTCTCTGAGGTGATTTCCAGAATAAATGTGCTCTGTTGAATTAAGTCTGTTGGAAGATTGGTGGACTAGAGTGGAGGAATAGGGAATAAAGCAAGCTTGACTAAATGTGTTGCTTAGTCAGAATCTCACATCCTTTCTAGAAACTTGACTGGAAAATAAGATAAGTGCACACTTTAATCTCAACATATCTGTACAGTGAAGATAGTCACATATTTTGTACACTTAAATGTGCCTCCTATAAATTATTCAAATATGTTCTTTCCACTCAAACTTTTCAAAAATACATTTATGTAGAAACTGAATACTACAGACTAGACTGCAATACAGCCAGACCAAGTCAGGCAGAATTTCTGGGTCCATAAACTATATCAAATTGCTTTTCAGAAAGATGAGGGTCACCAGTTAAATATTGATTCTCATCCTTCCAATTTTGATGATCAATTACATAAGGATATTTCTTAGGTGATTTTCAAGTTATTATTATTATTACTATTATTTATTTAAACAAAACCAGAAGGCAGTTGAGACCAGCTAATATCCTGGTGCTTACCATGTCCCTGTCAGATCCATGAGACCAAGGCCGACCAAGGCAGTGTGCCCAGGTCAAGGAGCAGTCAAACCATTTCAAGCACTGTGTGCTGCACACTGCATCATGTTTGCATCACCTTTCATTACATTTGCCAGTCATGTCCATCTCAATCTCCCCTTTCCTATGATTGTGCTAGAATCTCTGAACTTCCTTACCTTTCCCACTTTTCATCATAACCTCCAATTCATATTTACTGCATATTTCTTTGTCCTCAATATGTGTTTTAGTTATCCTTCTATCTGCCACCAGAACCTTAATGAAACTTGATTTTACAACTATTTTTTCTGGTGCTTCTAAGACCTCATTCTAGAAAAAAAATCTTTCTTATTTTCACCACTGCTCCATGGCAAAGGTGGATTTTCCCAAGTCTCAGCTTTGTCTGTCCTTTCTCCTACTTTCACAGCATATGCTCTTTAAAGAGTCTGATTCCTTTACATTCAATTCACACATTTTCCTAGCAATGCATTATTTTTTTTCAAGTTTAAATCTATTCTCTTATACCTTTTAACACCTGCCACATCCAATCTAATTCTGTTCATAAGGTGCTATCATTTTTTTGTAGTATTACCATTATTTCTTCCTCTAAGAGGATCACTCTATCTTGTGTTAAAAGTTAAAGAACACATGACATTACCTTTTTTTTTCCACTCTACTTCTCATTGAGACACAGAATCATCTATTTATGTCATGATTGTCTCAATCACTCTTTGTATTTGAGCACCTCTTAATGCTGATATTGCGGTACAAAACTTTATAGCTGTTTAAGGAACAAAAAATGTTTATATAAAGCATATATGCCGTTAATTCCAACATGGAATGCAACATGGAAGCAGAGCTATAACTTGTAAAAGTTATATGAACTACTTTTCCTTAAATTTTACAGCCAGTAATTGAAATAACTCTGACATGACAATTGGCAGAGGATAGCTAATAAACTCAGTGGCACACAATCATGATGAGTATTAGTGTTGTAGTGTTGTGGTTACTGTAAGCACGACCAGATCCTTTAGGATGAGCAGTCCCAGTTTCCTGAGTTCAGCCCAACCTGCAATGGACTGCAAGATCTTTTGGTCAGCTCTGCAAGCCCACAGGTGTGCTGCTGCTGTTCAGAGGCTGCCAGGAGAAGGTGTTCACCTCCCTGGTACCAGCTGATGCTCACAGCCTGGCTCTGCAAGGCTCATTCTTCTCTGCTCACCCCTCTCTGCTGCAGCATTTGACTGGCCTTGCCAGCTTCCCTCCCTCTCTCTGGGACCTACAGCTTCATGTCCTTCCCCAGTTTCCCCTGACAGATGGTTCCCTGTTCCCAGGGAGACTGAGATACCTCTTTCTCTGATCCAAAGCAAACTGATCACTCAGTCCTTGGTTGCAGTTCTTCATCCAGGGTTGCAGCCCCAGGAATGTTCCATAGATAATGAGGTCTGAGGCTGTTTTAGCCATGATGATGTCATGCTATTAATGTGTAACCCAATGAATTCGTATTTATGTTCATTCAGTAGTTCAACAAACAATGTATGGATTCTATCTTGCACAAGCAAATCTAAGCCTGTGCTGGGTTGACAATTTGTTTCCAGACCCTTCTCACCTCAACGCCTGCCATTCTTCCAGATGTGGTCAGAAGGGTTTCCCGAGAGGAAAAGAGATTTAATTTTCCTACTGCAGTTTATCACACAAAATCTAAATTACTCTCTGCATTTCTCCTTTAGTTTTCAGTCTCCTCAATTGCATTTTACTCTAAGAGCATAATAAATATCCAACTGTGTCGGATAATATTGCTTCTAGCTCAGAAATCTGGCTTCATCTAGCTGAGCAACATCAATAGGAAATATTATTTAGAGACTTGCCACTTTCTGCAAACCATTCTCCCACAGAGTTGATCACCCTTTGTCCCCTTTCATTTCGTACAAACACGGTCAAGTCACCTCCATTTTCTAAAGAAAAAGGTATTCAACATTCCTCTCCAGCAACATTTTTTTTATCCTTTCTCTTCAATTACTGTGGGCACAGAATATTACAATAACTATCCCTAGCTGAGTTTTCATATATTTGCCAGAAACCACTAAAACAAACTCCTTAGTATACTCTGCAGATTATATGAAAAAGTACCCCATTTAAAATTAAATTCTTTAATTTAATATCTTCCTTTAGCCAAAATTTTTTCTCCATCTTTGTCTTTCTTCTACTATTTGATCCTTTGTTAAATTTCTTTCTACCTCATCTGAATCACTATTTCACTCCATTCTAAACATAAAAATATGATCTCAAATCCTGTCATAATTTTCTCCATGGTTACCAGAGTCCCCTTTGCTTTCTTTGCCTTGTGCATTTTCCTTTTAAATTATTTCTTTCATAAAACCTCTCTCTCTAAACAAATTTACTTTCCATTGTTACATGGCAACACATTCCAGAACTGTATTCTTGCCCAAAAATTTACCACATGTGACTTCAGGACCTTATACTTGTAGAAAACCACATCTCTCCTAATACTTATTGCAGAAAAACAGCCCAAACAAATCCAACATTTGCACTAATCTGTTTCAGATGACTATTTAGACAGAATGGCTTCCTAGTTGTGTTTTATTTCATCTATGAAAGAGTTTGGATGGATACCCATTAGAGTCATGTATCTCCATCCAGGATACCAAAGCTACGACATCCGTTTGACTTTTGATTAATATTTTACTGGATGTCCAGCTGTAAATTTAATTCCAGCTGCCTAAACCATGTTTTTTCACACTGTTACTTCTTGCTGCCTTGCTCTTGCTACCAATAGTCTTTTTTATCTCCATTCATCCAGACTTTTGTCTTGGATGTCAATTTCAAATGACATTTCTTACTCAAGTCATCATATCTAGGTTATCTGTATCTTGACAAGTTTTATTTTTACAACCGAGACAATGAATGTCTATCATTTTAACCTTTATTAGCTGAGTCCGTTTTTTTCATCTCAAATGAAAAGCTATTCATGATGCACATGACAAATTCATAATTCATTCCTATTACTTTGATGATACAAATTCCCTCTTTTTATTTCTCTCTTGAATTCTCCTCTTTATCATATCATAAATTAAAGTAGAGAAGAAAGGCTTCACAGTATGTCAATAGTCTTTTCCTTTATCCTTCAATATCAAGGATTCACCTTGCACTTGTCACTCACAAAGTGCTCACAAAGCAATTCCCCCTCTGTGTCCTCAAGGGCAGTTACCCATTTACAATTAACAATGAATTATTGTTTCCTTGTGATTGTGTATTAATCATAATGCTATCATGGGTTCTTTTTCACACTTACATTGCTAGCTATTTAGGGAAAGAAGAGCTTTTCTTCATTATACAAACACCTGTTAAGTGGGGTCTGGACAAGACATTCTTCTATCATGAAAATAGAATTATAAAATGATAATCATGTAAATTTTTTATGCATAATTTTTGGGTGCATACTTTGTATAACAGGAAAGTTTCATACTAAAATGTCATGCCAAGACACGGGGAGAGATTAGTTCTCTTCCTTAATGGATCTTCTGTGACCCACAGTTAAATGAATTAGCTCAATAAATTCATATCTCTGAATCCTTATTATTAAATACTCTGCTGTCTAAAAATTACTTTAATTGGAGTAACACTGGAAAAGTACAGTCTATAGGTATTCTGTGACCTGACCTGTACTGTCATATTATGACAATTACTTTGATAAAAATATTAGTTAATAATACAGTCATGAAAAGTACAATTTCTAACATGAATGCAGCATTTTTATTTTCTTGGGTTCTTATTCACAAGGAATGAAATAATTCCGATATTCTGACAATAAAGTGAAATGTAAGTTCTTTTTCATTTTTTTTTTTGCTAATAGTTTGATGTAATTTTGAACTCTAATGCAAATTGTAAAATGAGTAAAAACCACATAATTACTTGATGCATTTAATGGAATCAAAGGAAACAGTCTAGAAGGAACAAAACAACTTCAGAGTGATGAAAGTTGTTATCATCTATGGGTTTTTCGTGTCATCAGAGGGTACTGTAAGACTGTGATATCAATAGGCTGAAATAATGGAAAATTTGAGTGTTGCACAGGAAGATTATCTGAAATATTTGTATTGGGAATTAATCTGCCACTCTACCATGGTATGATTCAATACATGAGATTTCCATGCAAAACCACAGAAAAGGCAAGTGGGTGTGCACTCAGCTCACCTCTGACCAAAGTCACCCCACTGGGAGCTGGCATCAAAGAGCTGTCAAATGCACGCCAATTATCCATGTTCAGAGGGGACCTGTATTTCTTGTAACTGGATTTAAATTCACAACTGCACTTAGTGTCAAGGCACTTAATGCAGTCTATGAGAAAACATCCACAAGATCATCAGCGTCAACATAAATACAGCGGAGGAACCATCCACAAAAGGCTGGTATCACACAGCTGGTGCATGAGGCACATATACAGGAGACACATCCATGTTTCACAGCAACAGAGCAGGGAAAGAAATTTTAACTAAGAACCCCAGGTGTCATTCTTGAAGGACATCTTGATGGATCTTTCTATTTTCTAAATTCTAGTCAGCTGCTAAGAGCTAAGGAAGAGTCCGCCTGTGCAATTCAGATCAATTTCTAAACCAATTATATGTGGGACATATAATTAATGAATTGATTGATATTTTGCCCCTAAAAATTTTTGAGTAGTTTGCATAAAGTATGAAACTGTCTCTGGGGATAGAGCATGGAGGCAGGAGATATGTGAAACCTAACCTACAAGGCTCTGAGTTTTCAGGAAGACTGGATATAAAACCAATGACTTATTACAGATGTTTCCTTGCAATTTCCAGGTTGAAACATCTTAGTGTAGTTAAATGATGAGGGCATTCCTTGAAACTTACACTTGTTATCAATCTAAGGTTGAAATTAAGAAAATTATTACTTTCTTTATAATGTTTTTTGCTGTACATATAAATTAACTTTTATGTCCATGACAGCTTGTTTTCACAGCTGGTCTTTTAACTTCTAATCCTCAATTTGGATCCCAAACAGAATCCACACATCAGGTTTTTTATTTAATATTCAATCCTCTTTCTAACGCCTGTCAGAAACCGACTTTTGAACAGGAAAATATAAAGAAGTGCACTTTAATTGTTCATTAAAAGCCTTCTGTGCAATTTTTAAGTGCTGGGAGACCAGCAAGAAAACCCTGAACAGCCATACCTCCTTCCATAAGTTCTGGAATTGCACACGAAAATATTCACAATCTTTTCTACCTCAGTTTTCAGGAACATTTGTCAGGTGTAATGCTCTATATTTAAGAACACATATAAACAAAAAGGTTTTCTTTTCAAGTACTTAGTTTATATAAAGTGTTTCTTTATCTCTCAAGATGAATTAACATGGATAGAATAATGAGACATCATAAAATATGTTCAACAACAGTCATATTCAAAGTTTCTAAAACAAAGAAAGATTAATCCCTAATAATTATCATTCTGTAAAAATCTGTTGTGGTATTGTAAGATAAAAGATTTGAAAATTAATGATTTCAAAATAAAATAACAATAATTATTAAAAAATGATATTCTTGGTTAGAGGCAAGCAGAAAATCATAAGAAATCACAATATGTGAACCTTATCAAATCTCACTTTTACTTATATAGAAAGTTCTTTTTCATATATACATATGAGCTGCTGCACTCATACTAAGGAGCTCTTATACTAATCAATTTTGGTAGGATACATGAACATCCGTTCAGTCTTGTTTTAATTTGTTAGTTCTCCCTTTCCATCACCAGTTGTCAAACTAGAGCAATAATAAAAACTCATTATGTTACTTCATATGAAATATGTTAACTA
Organism: Hylia prasina; assembly: GCA_013397195.1. Taxonomy (NCBI): domain Eukaryota; kingdom Metazoa; phylum Chordata; class Aves; order Passeriformes; family Sylviidae; genus Hylia; species Hylia prasina. The sequence continues at coordinate 1,440,030 of VYXD01003419.1, read as the reverse complement.
TGTAACTTAACAATTTCTTTCAGACGATGAAAAGAGATCCAGAAGAATCAAATATTACCCTTACTTATTTAAACGGCATTTCTTTTTCTTTCATGAGCTCAAAATCAGCTGTTTTAACTTTAAGAATTCAGTTTTTAATTTGCATTTTATTTGAACCACAAACTGGGACTTCAAGAACAATTGCCCATTCTTTTAGCTTCAATGTGTGAACAACTTAAAAAATTATTTCAAGTAAAAGGAAAAGAAATGGATTTTAAGTATGCGGTCTTTCATAATTATTTTTCAATTTTATTTAGGTTGTCAAGGTTTTGCTCGCTTGCTTCATTTTGGGTGGGTTTTTTTGCTTGTTCATTTGTTTGGGTTGTTTGGGTTCTTTAGCTTTCTTTGTTTAAGTTTATTGGGTTTGGGGTTTTTTAAGTGTAGCTATTGAATAAGCATAATGCCTACAGCTTTGTGCTTTGCTCCTCCAAAGGAAGTATGAGACCTGAAGCTCATTAATCATGAAGGGGCTGTGCTTTACCTTGTGATCATGCCAGCCCCTAATCGATCAAAAGGACTGTAGAGCATTTAACTCAGTTTGAGGTCTAGCAAAGAAAACCATACATTATTCAGAGATGTCTGGAATTCAAGGGTCAGGAAGACAGATTGCATAAAGAACTGCAAAACTAAAGGAGTTTAAGTCCTGACATGGATGCAATAGCCTCAGAGAAGATTAAAAGTGTGGAATAACAGTAATAGAAACTTTATTTATTTACCAAAACTACTGTAGTACAAGTTTCTTATCTCAGTGAGCTATCAGATAATAATGATCTTCAGATGCAATTGACCTGTGTGAATTTAAACTCATGACCTGAACGTGACAGATCATGTATCCCTCTATGACTTCTCGAAGACAGCAATTTGGCATTTGGAATTACTTTTTGAAACAGATAAAAGCATAGTGATCTTTGCATGGCATAAACAGGGATCAGACAATATATGCTAAAAACCTTGTGAAAATACATTTATTTTCAGCAACTCTTGATAAAAAGATAAAGAAATTGATAAATTGCCATCATGTCACAGAGCTGTTAGATATGTGGCTTTGTAAGCTATGAAGAGGATCCAAGTTAACAAGCATTCATAAATGCAACAGCTAAATTCCAATTCCAATTCTATCATCGAGCTATGCAGAAATACTTTAGAAACTCAAAGAAAATATTTTTTTTAAAAAAAATTAATGCAATGCAGGCAGTCTGAAGGAGAGACATTTTGATGGACCATCATTCCAGACTACATATAATATAGACTTCTGGTAGTCTTAAAAAAATTCATGGAAGAGGGCATTCTCCTGACTTTTTTTAATCTCTGTTTTTATATTTTCATAAACCCAAAGAATTGTTAAGTTTGGAAAAGGCTACTAAGACTATTGAGTCCAACTGTTAACCCAGCAATGCTGTCTTCACCATTGAACCTATCTGCCACACCTACAAATGTTTTAAATATCTTCAGGGATGGTAATCACCAGTTCCTTGGGATCCTGTTCCATTGCTTGATATAACCTTTTCCAAGAAGAAATTTTTTCAAAATATCCAATATAAACTTTCCCTGGTGCAACTTGAGACCATTTCTTGTCCTATTGCTTTCAGCCTGGGAGAAGAGACCGACCCCTGCCTTGCTACAATCATCCTTCAGGTGGTTGTAGAGAGTGATAAGGTCTCCCCTGAACCTTCTTTTCTCTAGACTAAACAACCCCAGCTCCCTGTTAGATGCCCCTAACTGCTGTGCTTCAGACCCTTCCCCAGCTCTGGACTCCCTCCAGCCCCTCAATGCCTTTCCTGTAGTGAGAGGCCCAAAACTGGGCACAGGATTTGAGCTGTGGCCTCACCAGGGCCCAGCACAGGGGGACAATCCCTGCCCTGGTCCTGCTGCCACACTATTGCTGATCCAGGCCAGGTGCCATTGGCCTTCCTGGCCCCTGGGCACACCTGGCTCATGTTCAGCTGCTGTTGACCAGAACCCCCAGGGCATTTTCCTCTGGGCACCTTTCCAGCCACTCTTCCTCCAAACCTGAAGCATTGTCTGGGATCTCAATGATTTGAGACCCGAGTACAGGATCCAGTATTTGACCTCACTGAAACTCATGCAATTTGCTTCAGTCCACCAATCCAGCTTGTTCAGATCCCTCTGCAGAGCCTTCCCACACTCCAGTGTAACAACACTCCTGCCCAACTTGTGGTCATCTGTAAACTGACTGCAGGGCCCTGGATCTCCTCGTCCAGATCATCCAAAAAGATTCAACAGGAGTGGCCCTAGTGCTGAGTTCTGGTGAACACCACAGATGTCCATCTCCACCTGGATGTAACTCTGTCTCCCACCAATTTCTGGGACCAGACATCCAGTCAGTATTTATCTGGGAAATTGGGAACCTGTGCAAGCTATGAACAGCCAATTTCTCCAGCAGAATGCTTTTACAAATGATGTCAAAGGGTTTTCTAAAGCCAGGGAAGCAATATTCACAGCCTCTCCTTTACCTACTGAGTGGATCATCCTGTCATAAAAAGAGATCAGGTGAGTCAAGTGGGACAGCTCAGCCTCTTCCTTCTCCTTTGTCATTGTTTCCCTCCATACAAAAAAGATGAAGATTCTCCTTAGTCCTCCTTTGGTTGTTTAGCATATTTATAGAAATATTTTATTGCCTTTTATGACAATACCCAAATTAACTTCCAGTTGGCCTCAACCTTTCTGATTTTATGCCTTCATAACCTCCTGACATCCTTATAATCCTCCTGAGTGGTCTTCCCCTTCTTCCAAAGGTGGTAAACTCTCTTCCTTTTGTTCCCTGAATTCCAGCTGGTTTCTAGCCAAATCTTTCTGTTCAGACAAGCCAGTCTTCTTCCCTGTAGGCTTACCTTTCAGCACACAGACACTCCTGCCCCTTGAAATTTTCCATCTTGAGAAATGTCCGGCCTTCCTGGACTCCTCTAGCCTTCAGGACTACCTCCAAAGGGATTTTGTCAGTCTTTCAAACAGACTTCCCTCCAGAAGTCAAAATAGTAGTTCTGCTGACCCCCCTCCTTTTTTTCACCAGTCATTCATCTGATTATATTGAATTGCTTTACTTCAGCATGAACAACCATTCTGTAATGCTAGTTATTATATTCCTATATCCAATTTATTTAATTGGCTAAAATGGGCAGATATTGGCTTTTTCAGCCTCCAGAGAACATTCAACTTCCAAATGACTTATTCTGGTTTATGAGTGAAAAATTGATGTTGCCAGCTGACCAGTCATCTATCAGGTAGCTCACATCTAAACAAATAACCAAATCCTCAGGAAGATTTGGACAAACAGCAAATAATTCCAGATAAATCTGAAATGAAAACATACACATAGTAAACATGTAAGGCATAAGAATGTATATATATCAATTTGTATTTAGAAATATTTACTAATTTCCTCTCAGTTATTTGTTTCTGTATCACTATTGTTCATTGATAAGCAGGTAAAATATTCTTTTCTACACATTTCAAGGGCAAAAGCAGAACTTCAAAAGCACAGATAACAAATAGTGTTCTATCCTTCAAATACATAGGTTGTCCTGTTATAAATATTTAATAGAAACTTCAGCTAAAAAACCTCAGGCCTTTACTTTCATATAATTTTATTTCTCATTGCTTTGCTTCTTGTTTTGGTTTACCCAACAGACTTTGATAGATTTTGTTGCTTGTTAAAAGCCCTGATCCAACTTTATCCAAGATGGTTTGGACCCCTTTCTTTTCCTGTGTGAAGACCTTGTGCATAATAACACAAAACTTGATGCCCACCAGAATTTTCCTAGAAACCAATTTTTTCATTTGCTCTCATAAACCATCTTTGTAATGAATTGTCACATTTACAAAACTATAAAATTTCAAGTGGGGTTTTTTTGGTGGTGACAGTATGAAATGCCACCCTAGGGTATTCCAAAGGTTTCATTGGCAGTGTCTGATAGAACTTCAGTGAGAAACAGATGCTTGGGTAGGCCTCTGCTTTTAGCAAGCATTTCATCTGAAAAATCAGTAAACTCTCTCCCATAAAGTCATTCCATATAAACTCCTCAAATTAAAAACAATAAAACTGATTTTCAGCCAGCTCTCAAAGCCCATAATACTCAACACATGCTGTGGCTTCACCAAAGCCCAGCTTGTTCAGAGTGGTACCTCTAGGTATCCCTTGTTCTGCCTGTGATTTACCACAACCAAGCACTTATTTAGTGCATATCAAACTATTGCAAAAGAAAAAAAAAAAGTATAAACTCGCCTCATGGTTTGCACTTTCTTTTTCTAGTTTGTGTTTCATTATTTCCTCCAGAATTAGAAAAAGTTCACAAGAGTTTAACATTCCCTCCATTAAAAAAGGACCTCTATAGTAACACAATATTTGTCTTCCAGAATTTCTTGCATCTTGGATGATGTCTCCAGTATTTTAATAATGGGATTTCCATTTCAATTAATGTTATCTACATCATTAAGATATGGATATAGAGATGCAAATACCAAGAAAATCTCATTCTATATAAAGCATCTTTACGAGATAAATTGTTGAACATTTTACAGTTCAGTCAAAGCTCAACATTGTAAATATTAATTAACTTAGCAGTGCCAAAAATTTTAAAATTACTGATTTTCAAGACTTGGGAGAGTTTTTGAGAAGCAAAACCTATATGTGGAATATATCCATGACTATATCTCTCATATATATAGAACATATCTCTGAATTAAGTCCAAAGTTAAAATCTTTCAGCAACTGCTCACATGAAGACAAAGATTCTCTTAATGATTACTGCCACATTAATGTATTCTACAAACCACCAATATAAGCTGGGATACAGAGAGGGAAGACATGTTCCTTTATTAACTATTACAGAAACTTTAAATGAAGTGCATGACCAAGCCCTTGTTTGCATGGGACTGATTATGGGATGAATTTCTCCATTACTTATAGTGGGTGCCTTATAATGCCATTGTTTAAAAGATTTATCCCTTCTTTGTTCAAAAAATGAAATTCTTCTTTAAAAAGACATTATATGATATTTTATTATTTAAAGAGTTCTAGTTCAGTGAACGTGAATGGCACTAAATTCATCAGTGCCTCCCTATCATCTTTAAGCAGAAGGATTATAGCAAAAAAATATTTTTTCTGCACCTTATCTTCAGTCTCAGAGGGAGAAGACTATGGCAGACCTAATTATATTCACAATGAACTCAGAGGAAAGTGGTTCTGAGGTAAAATTCTCATTAAAACAATAACTCATATCTCCATATGTTAATTCATAAATAGATGCTGAACTGTAGGATGATAAGTTTCTCATATGTATCAACTATATTTAGTGTTAATGGGCTTTTTAAATAGTTGTCATGAGAAGTCATATACCCGGAAATTTGATAAATTCCAGTGACAGAGAGGAATAGACCCATTCAAACACTGAGCCTTCAAACTATATTCAAAGCATGACATTTTCCTCCATGCTGCATCTGAATTACCCATTAACCAAGATGAGTGGAAACAATCTGACACCAAATGTCATCAGCAAGATACACAAAGGTCATTAGCTTATTAATGTTACACTCAGCACTTGTGCAAAATTGGATGGCGTCACTTCCATTACATGCCACAAGAAGGGCAATAATACAGAACAATAAAACATTATTTGAGAAGACCGGCAGGTGAGTTTTCCATAGTAGGACATAGAATGACAACAGTTGTCTTACATGTTCAGAAGTCAAAATTAAGGGCACAATTTTTGACGTAAATTTAAAGTTAAAAAAAATGTTAGCAGTTTCTTCACGGTTATCTTAGACAGTACTTAGTGATATCTAATACTGCATGGCAACTTTTATATATTTTATTACCTTTGAAGCTCAGCTCTAAAAGTTATTTCTCATTGACATGACTAGGACATTGCAAACTTTAGCATCTCTCTTCAAATCAAGTAATCCCTTCAGTCTAGTTGATATTGCAAAATGTGCTCCAGGCATTTTCTTTTTAGCACCATAAATGAGATAGCGTTCAGCTCTCTTGCATACTTATGCTGCATACGAAAGTGAGGAACATTTATAACTATTGCTGAAATAGGGTGATGCTAAAAATCTAAATTTAACCTTCAGAAATGTGAAAAATGATGCATCTATTTCTATATTTTCACTCAGATTAAAGATGCTTACAAAATACAGAAGACTTGCAAACGTCTGAGGAAGAATTAAAGTGTTCCGATGTCCTTAGCTGTACATCTATGATCAAAATCATAAATGAATTTAGGTTACCAAGGAGGCAGAAAAATAATTTGCCCCTTATTTTGGTTATTGTCAAATGGATATTGGATTACTGGAAAATATGCCATCTCTTTTAAAATAAAATAATGATTTATAAGGTTTTTTTCACAAGCATTTATGCTCACATGCTCAAATGCAATAGGCATCTAATATTAAACTCAGTCTAAGCAACTGTCTCACTAAATATAGATTGAATTGAAAGTCAGGCATCTCAATATCATTTGGGATTTGAGTCATGGTAAACAATGAAAAAGCAAACTAAATGAGGTTCACAATGTCAGTGTTATTTCAGAGGAATAGGAAAAAAAAAACTAACCCAGGACTGTGAATTTTGACATATTCTGATTTTTTTCCCAGCAAAATCAGTATTCTTGCTTTAGGGACTCTATTGTGAGCACTTATGCAGAAGCTCAAGCCTAGACATGTGGTTTCAGTGAGTGAATTATATCTTTGGGAGGAAGAACAGAGGCAAATTTCAGAACAGACCCGCAGGCTCAAGCTATACAGTAAATTTTCTTTATATTCATCTCTGTTGGAGGCATACAGCTTCAATCTCATTTAAAATGACAAATTACTTTCCCCCACCAGCCTCCTCTACATTTATCCCTGCAAATCAGTGGTCGATATGTATGTCCTCTCTGCTATTTTGATTTAATTTTATCTTGTATTAAAAATATAATCTGTCTGAAAGTGTTCTATAGATGTACACAGGTTTCCTGGATTACTGCAGTATTGCTAAGGTAGTGCCCTTTAAATATCAGCTTCATCAGCAAAGGCTTAAAAGACTTTGAAGGGGCTGGTGAGATAGAGAGGTGAAAAAACACACAATTTGCATTTTCTACAGAAATACTATAACTGTGGCACAGCTCTGGTGTACTTCTACCACTGAGGGTAAGGGAAACATTCCATGCCTTCCTCTACTGGAGAGCTGAGATATCAGCTATTCTACTTTCTGCTCTCTCATTCTCTTTGAAATACTTAGGAAAGCAGTGAATCTGAAAATTATTAAACTACTATCATAAATAACTGATAAGCTATATTACAATTTTTATTTAGCAGGAGCTTGTAATAAGAATTGTGTTAATAAATATGCACACATGTATATCCAGAGAGGAGGAGGGAAAGGGAGGAAGAGAGGGAAGAATAATTTCATTTTCTACTGAAATACAGCATTCTCTGGTATAAAATGAAGCAATTAATGACAGTTCACAGAACTGCACAAGACCGGAAGTGATTATCACAGCCAATTAAAAGTGCAGGGGATAATTACATTTGGCAGATTGCAAACCCTTGCTGGGATCTGTCCAGAGCACAAGTCCAGACCAGCAGCTCAGTTAGTCTGGAAGCTGGCTCCAAAGAGCAAGTGCCCAGGGTGAGTGTGCCCAACATTGGCTTTCACACAAAGCAGCTGCTTACTCAGGAGCTGGCCAACGAAGCTGTCACAAGAATGGTGCAGCAAAAAGGGACTGTCAGCATCTACCAGGCAATAATTAAACCTCATCTCTGTACTTTTTTTTCAGGCATGTACTTCCTTTCTGTGTATCAGCTGACTAAATAATTGTCACAATTAAAGGTGCTTCAGTCAATAGACATTTCAGCTGATTGATAATTTCAATGAAGCTTCAAAAAGCCACCACTGACATAATTTTATCTTTTTCCAACTGGCATCACCAAAATTCAGGAAGCTATTATATTGATAGTCAAATTTAACTTGACATTTTCTGAATGCACCTGTCAGACACCCATTTTTTGTTATGACATTGAAGTCCTATTTGTCCTGTATATGGCTACTAATGCAGGTAAAGAATTCACCAAGTAAAAAAGGTATATAAAACTTTTAGGCATAAGCTAAACTCAGAACTCTTGTGCATTTTCTACCTGCTTTTGCATTTGCTTGCAATGACCTCAGCAGCCTCCCAGTAAATAAAAGAAATGGATGAAGCCAGAAGCATGGGCCAGAACAATGCCCAACAGAGGCACTCATTCTAATCCACATTTATTCTTGTTACCATGTTTTGTTCACTGACACAGTGATATTTTCAAAGATACTGGATGAGCCTGGGAGGCATCTCTGGGCTTTTCAGGCCTCTGCTTAGAGCAAGGTTCATGACAGCAGGTTGCTCAAGTTGAGTTTTGAATATCTCCAAGGATGGAGACTCCACAACATCTCTGGGCAACTTCTTGTGTGTGACCACCCTTGTAGTGAACACTTTTTTTTTTTTTTCCCGGTGGAATTTCCCGTGTTTCAGTTTGTGTCCATTGCCTCTCACCTGTCCCTGGGCACCACTAAGAATCTGTCTCTGTCGTATTTACTGCTGGATTACATATTTATCGGCATATATAAGTCCCCCCCTGAGCTGTCTCTTCTCCAGGCTGAGTGGTCCCAGTTCTCTCAGCCTCTCCTCATTTGTCAGATGCTACAGATCCTTAATTTGGATCTTTAATTTGGATCCTTAATTTAAATCCATTCCCTGGGCTTGTTCCAGTAAGGCATGTCTCACTTTAACTGGTAAGCCCATTTTTTAAGTTAATTTTCTGAGATTTATTTTCTAAGAAAAGAAGCGCAGCTGCGCTGTCACATCCATTTGAGAAGTAGCTACAATTTAATTTTATGGTCCAAAAACAGCAGCAACACACCTAAAATACCAGTCCTGAAATTTATTATCATTGTCAGTAAAAACACCACATTTACTAAGGAGTTTTCTAAATAAATGTATGAACATATTTTGTACATAATTAAGTTCTTTAATTCAGTTGCTATTTTTGCTATCCATAATTACTCATTTGACTGTGAATCTCCCATAATTTTGTAACTTACTTTCAGTTTGCTTCTCAATGGAAGAGGTTCTTTTAGTACCACTGATTTTGTATGTGTTATTATATATGCAATAAGTAATTCAAATCTATCTAATTCATTTTTTACAAGTGAAAAAAAAACTTTACAAAATAAAAGGCTTAAAGGGTATTGAGTTTCAAGGTATATTAAACTGTGACAGGTTTATGTGTTTTTCTCTAATTTGTTGCTGAGGTAAAAGAATGTTTGTAATGAAGGATGAATGGTTGTCCCTGTAAAAAAATATGGATAATAGCATACCTGAGGGTCTATTACTATATTTAGTGCTTGTATTTACTAGTTAATACATAAAATCATGAAAATACTTATATCATTTTCTCATCTAAGTCCAAAGTTTGTTTGCATTTAATCTCTGAAGTTTCAGCAATTTCAGAAAAAAAGGAAATTGATTTGAAGATGAATGATAAACACGTGAAAATGCTTCTTATAAAGTAATAGTACTGATGTATTCTAAAGTATCTAAGAACAATATTATAGCCATGTCTCTTTCATCAAGCTTATCCAAAAAATATTGTTGGGTAACTTACCATAAATCCATTAAGAAGTACTGTGAAAGCATTTAGAAAATTAGGTGGTTAATTGAATCAACTACGTGAAATTTTCTTTCTGGTTCAGGGTGGATCCAGCAAAGACTACTTTGGAAGACAGGTGGAAGGGTGCTGCCCTATCTGAACCCCTTTGACCCACAATGGGAATGCATTTATGAGAAGAGGTAGAGAGGCAGAAGTGGAGCAACAATGTCCAGTGTCCATTTCATGCCCTTCTGAGCATCATCATCAGTATGAAAATACATAAGGAAAGTTCCACTGAAGTATTTGGAACAATCATCAGCCTCAGGTGCTGCAGACTGGACTTCCTTTGTGTGTGGGAGTTAAGTGAGAAAGATGAAGAAGAAATGTAGAGTAAGGACAAATGAACGTACAAGGGAAAGATAGATAAACCATTTGAAAACTATCATGAGAAAATTTGCTGCTAAACGTTTCCATAATGTTTATGGAAAATTGCTGCGGCAAAAATTATTTCACTTGACAAATTCAAGCACGACTACTAAAGACTTAATGCAATGTTTCAGGAGGGCATGGAAATAGCTTAGAAATTTTCAGGAGAGCTAAGTGTTTTATGACTCTCTGGGACCTATTGCTGTTATTTCCCAAGCCATCAAACCAATGCAGACTCTTACTGGAGACTGCATGCTCAGTATATCTATTCCTGAGAACAGGAATAGATATACTGACACCTATAAAAATCACTAATTTTCTGTAGATGTTGTCATCAAAAGGGAGTCACAACTCCCATCTCCAAATGATAACACAGCTCATATTCTTAAGCATGAATTACAAGGGATCCATATAAATTTGATGCTGCATAATATATTGGATTCACTGAATATCTCCAAAATTCACATAGAGTTCCATTTGGCATTACTAATTTGATCTTATTTTCAGTCATCTGAAAATTTCAGCTTTCTTGTAAAGTTTAAAAAGGACATAAACTGTAATTATAATGATAAATCATCTGTTAGAAAAAATATGTACATTATATTTAAGATAACACTATTATAATGGAAATACTTTGTAATTCATTTGACTTCTACTTAAAATAATATCCTAATTTCATTTGAATAATCAATGAGAATTGTAGCATAAGAGCTTAAGAATATTAAATAGATTGTACTCTGAACAGAATAATAGTATCCCTCAAATCTCATCTTACTGTATTTCATACCAGGGCATGACTTTCAACCCCAAACTACTTCTGCACTTCCATAAATTTATCTGAGAAAGAGGACTATCTTGACATCAATTCAAAGCCTTAACAAGCTCTTATATTCTGAAAACTTGCTCTTTGCTCAGTACTTTGAAGCTCAGCCAGAAGATGCTCCTCCCACCCACTTAAACAGTAAAATGCACTGGGAAGAGGTCTTTTCTATTCCTTTAATGTGGAGCTAGATCCTTAAGAAATCCTGTTAATTTCACATCAGGACCTATACAAGCTGAGAGGAGAGTTTGGAAATCTGGACTGCTTATGCTGGATTGCAAGGAGCTGAAGGCTGATGCATGTTAATGGGCACAGTGAGTTTAGAGATGCTGCAGAGAAACACAGAAGGAATCTTGTGTGAGGAACCAGTGAGGAGGTACATGGGATCCTGCTGGTGGTGTGTTATTGCTTTACAAGTTAGGAGCACTTAAACTAAGTATTTTGTCTCAGGGAGGCCAGCTGATGATCTCCACTTTGTTTTGAAATAGAATTACATGGAGACACCAAAGAAGACACCTCAAAATCTTTTTTTTTTTTTTTTTTTTTTTCCTGACAATGTTTAATGCTTTATTGGGTGAAAGGAAGATATGTATATGGGTTAACTGATCTCAGCACATAAGGGTTCAATGGTATTCGGCAAATGACTAACTGTGGCTGAAAACCAAAGACAGTCATTTCCTTATAAGGATGATACTCAAACACCCATCCCAGTATCTGAACTCGATTATTGCAATGTTATTGAACCCACTAAAATATTTCCACTGTTTAATGTTTCAGGGGGTAGATTTACATGGGACAGCAGATGGAAATATGTAGTAGGAGTCCAGTGGTTAACCACGGAAACCAATGACAAATTGATAAAATTAAATTTTTTGTGCTCATACCACCGTCACCAGATGACATTAAGGAGTAATGACTAAAATTCACCTCTTGGGTTTCCTTTGGGTTGCAATGACCCCCGAGATATTAGAAAAAAGTCTTTTCCTAAGTCCCATGATACCGAAGAAGAAGTTGAGATTCGTTTGCTCTGGTTTTCAAGGTTGTTTATTCTTTTTTATCTAGTACATTCTTTCTTTTGCCCTGCTTGGGTTCTTGTTACTGCTCAGGTCGCCGCCGAATGCCCGACTCCCTGACCTTGGAGTGGCATTAACTCTTGATACTAAGAACTATGTGTACTATATTTACAATAAAATACCAATACCTATCACCTATATTAAACAGTCGATTTCTACTCTAAACCAAACCAAAAGTGCCACCATCACAGCAGAAGATGGAGACGAAGAAGAA